>JAJLWO010000063.1:0-80002 GCA_030570775.1 Ogataea pignaliae | reverse complement strand
TGGTTGTGTACGAAATTGATAGGTACTTTTGTATACTATAGGGAGATGACGACTCCTAGTGTGTGCTCTTTTAAATGGGCGGAACCACTTAAAATAGATTTATTATTATTATTATTATTATTATTAGCAACCTGTGCCAAGACGATAGAAGGCTGCCATCACATCAACTTGCAAGCCTCAAACGATTTTCCATAATTGTTTCCCTTTTTAATCCCTTACTTGCCTAGTTATCAATACAATTAATCATGCCAGCAACTGTGGATGACGACCCCACAAAGAAAATAAAGGTATTTGCAGCTTGTCTTAATTGCAGAAGGAGGAAAGTGAAATGCGACAAAGGGAGACCAGCTTGTTTGGTAAGTGACTACTTGGCTCACAGACACACGCATCAGAGATTATACTAACCAGTTCCTTTTGGACATATAGGTTTGCATGAAACATGGGATTACACATCTTTGTGAATACCCAGACGCAGAACAAGGCCCCAGTGTTAAGAAACAAAATAAAGGTAGGTCAAATGAAGTTAGCAAATCGGTAGACCTAACGGGCTATCAAACTGATATCACATTTCTCAATGCTACACCCCCAAACACCCCCAGCATAGGAGCAACTGGCAAGAATCGTGATGGTATAAATTTAGACACACTTTACAACACGATCAATACACTACAACGGAAGGTTGAACAGTTAGAGTCGGAAGTTAGGGAGAACAAACGAAAACACACAGTATTGGAGGACCAAGTTGAGAAATTCGACAATGATTCTGATATCACCGAAGAGAAAGGCTCTGATGACGACAATAATGAAACCATTCAATTCAGAGACTCGAAGTTACCTTTTGATTACAAGGCAAAATCTGTCATCAGTGAAAATGCGCTTTCAACCCGAATGTGTACTACGAAAGATCCCATGATAATGAAGTTGCGTCTTTATATCTGTGGTAAGGACCACAGCAGAATATCACCAAGGATTCATTATGACGTGTTGAATGTCAAACCTCTGTCTGACAGAGAAGTTGGGGCGGGAGAAAATAAAAAAAGGATAGGAAAAGCTTTGGAAAAACAGTTTAAAACTAAAGTGCTGGAAAGTATATTGTCATTTGGACACGATGACATCACAAAAAGATCAGAAAGACTCGAGATTGAAAACCTTATGGCTCCAATTCCCTTAAGAATCGGTGTTGGTAGCTTTCCAATTGAATACGATTTGAAAATACTCAAGGTATTGAATGAGGCCATGCCGACAGAAAGAATAGCTTGGCTTCTGATTGAAAGGTTTTTTAACTACATCCATCCATTTGCGCCTTACATTGACCATCAAAGTTTCATTACCAACATTAGTAAGATGATTGGAGAAAGATCAAGTAAAGAGACTAAGGTCGTATTGAACGTTCAAAAAAGGTTAGATCTTTTAAAGGTTGCCATATTCACTCTTGTCATCCACCTGGCTAGCTTGACTCTATACGATATCAGCGGAAAACCAGCTGCTGAAGTTGAAAAGGATGCCGATATTAAACATCTGATAGAAAATCCTATTGAAGATGACTTTGTTAGACTTTCAAAGCTATGTTGCATGCCATTTCAACTCATGAGGGCTCCAGGAGTCGATACTTTACAATGTCTGTTATATCATCAGTTAGCCGTTACACTATCGCCAGGAGACGGCGATACATGGGATCTTGAACCATTCGCAGGTATGATTTTCCAGATGGCAATTGGTCTAGGATTTCATAGAGATCCCCCAGAGACAAGCAACCTATTCAGCGATTCCAGGTATCTTAATTTATGGAGAAAGTTTTGGCATAGTATGAATAGTAGTGATTGCTTCCAGAATTTTCACACAGAGACATATTTTGCAATGTTTCGGGATTTTGACACAAAGCTTCCTGTGTTTTTGGGCAAACACAACGCCAATAATTTAGATCTGGATGTTGAAAAAGCCACCATTCTGTATCTCAGGGAGAAAAGTGAGTTTGCCATAGTATACAAAGAGATTGCAGAAATGTCCTTAAGGCTGACCAACAGTCCTACATGTGATGAAGTTTGGTCGAAGATTAAACGACTAGAAAAGCTTGTCGATGCAAAATACCCCAAGGATTGTCCTGTTCTAACCGTTGCCACCGAAAACGATACAAAATTTGATCACATAGTGAAAGTTGGAAGATTCATCATGTACCTCGAATCCATGTCGCTAATCACATGTCTATACTTTCATTTGTTTTTCCATTATGAAAGAATGCTCAAACCCCAAATGGCCTTCAAAGTTTTCAAAAACTGCATGGAAAGGGTAACACAGCACAAATCAGTGTTGATCAAGGCTAGCGCGCAGCTTTCAAAATATTTTGGAGCTGGATATCACTGGGTAGTGGCTCCGTTACTTTTAATGTCGATGCCAAAGGTACAGTGGATGTATGTTGCCATGATAATGAGGTTTAGGCATGCATACTACATTGCCCATTTGGAGGCAAGGATGACCAAGGAGTTAGGATCGCTCTTGATGGATTTAGCAGAGGACTCTTCCAACAGTTACAAATCTGGTATCCAAATATTGAGCAGAAGTAGTGGGTATTATTACTGTGCTTGGAGATATCAAAAGATTTACACATACATCTATCGCAAATTGCAAAGCATGATTGAGGAAATGTTTGATTTGACCAAAGAACCAAATGGAGAACTTGACTCGTTGAGACTGAACTGTGTTTGCAAATGGCCCCCTTCAGCATTGAAAAAAGTATTGAATATATTACGTGGCTCTCGTGAGGGAAGAATATTAATCAGTGACGAGAATAAAACAATTGATTCCCAGTCCAAGGAAGAATGTGGAACTGAAGAAGAATTGAATGCCTTATCATATACTAATTCTCAAGCCTCCGATCCTAGTATTGATGCAAATTGGATCAACAAGTTAATTTCCAGCCGAATGGGTGTGTACTCTAAGCCTAATGAGATGAAGGCTTTGAATTCTGATTTCGATTTTGGACTGCAAACAGGAGAATCAGTTCCAGGGGCCGATGCGGGAAGCAACCCAGCGATGGATGGATTACAAGTACCAGCTGAAAGGGTGTCGTCATCATTACCTTCATTTTTGGACTACCATCCATCTACTTCATACTTGAGTGAATCCATGACTCAACCTATCGTGAGGACAAATCCAGTCGGTGCGCTGGATGAAACGACCAATGGCACACTTCCCTTGGAGCAACTGCACAGTCAGCATCAAGCTGAGCCAATTACACAACCAAATTTGCAAAGTGCACGCCAGTCTAAGTCAGCAACAACAGCGGCCCCCCTCAGCCCTCCAGATTTTGCCCTTCGGCAACTATTTTTCGACTTAGATGATGGTTTACGAGGCGCGATTTCTCCATTCGCTGATATTTAATGTGCTCATAATGTTAATTGATCAACTTCATCTATAAAGTGTCTCGTGGGCTTTTCCATCGTTTCCGCACTAGCATGTGCTTTTGAAGTTACGTAGAACGTCACCAAGTGACCACATATCGCAGCAAATCAAATTTGACTTTTGGATCATTTGAAGGAGGAGCTATTGAAAAGGCCGATAGTGATTTTGTAGCTGTAAATGGTAGCAAACCGGCGTGGCTAATCACAGGTGCGACATCCGTCAGCGCCGCGTTGCCTCGTGTGGCGCGTTAACGCCGCGAGTGGGAAGAGCAAAAGCTGCCCAGAAAAAGGGCCTGATTTGAAGCGATGCTGATGCATCCCCATCAGCCATTGCTCGTCTGGGGAAGAAGAAAATAAATGCTCAAAGTTGATTTTGAGCCGTACGAAACAGAACCTTTTGAAGATAATTGTGGTCCCTCTTTTGTGACATTTTTGCTCAAAGAGCTTTGCTAATTACTTAATGGATCCAAAAGCCCTTTTGACTAGCCCGATTTTCTCCTCATACACATCGTCGAGTGATACAAGAAGGCAGCAATCATGGAGATGTTGTTAGAGCAACTGAAGACGAAGACAAGAGGGTCAATCTCAAAGTTGGGGCGAACTCTCAATCAATCAAACAAGAAATTGAAAAAGGAAAAGGGTCGTGACCAGGCGCTATCCTACAGCGATGGGCAACAGTCATTTCAAAGAAATGCCACCAAGCCGAAAGCGGTGAAAACTTGCAAAGCAGTAGTACCCATGCCAAGTTCAACTTCAGATGATACTAATCAGCACAATGCATCCAAGGACAAGAATTCTTCCTCTTTGAGTTTCAATAAGTCAAGGTTAGTAAGAACGAATAATGAACAGGAGTTCCTTCTCGATTTGGGATCTGACACTCTTGAAAGCGATTTTTCAGATGACGACGACGAGATTGAAGATGCCTATCCAGTGATGGAAAATGACGCTGTGTTTGTCTTAAATAACAGAAGTCTTCCAAACATCCTCCATGGGTGTATAGCTACAGCTTCCAATAAGGCTCATTCTGGTGATGGAATGATGAGGAATGGCAACGACCTTGCTTCGTTAACGTTGAGGTTTTTTAACATGCTATTTACTCTGTTTGTCATGTTTCCTGTCTATATATGTGTCATGCTTGTATATCTCATGTTTTATGTTGGTGTTCTTACATTCGTGGGTATAGGAGCCTACTCTGCCGGTGTAGCACTTGGGATCTTTGAAGGTTTCAGCATTACCTGGTTTTTTGATAGATTTAACTCATTCTTTTGAGTATCGGTGAGAATATTTGAGTTCAAAATCGACCAATTGGTATCAGAACTAGTGTATGAATATGTGTATAGCGATGCAATTCCACTATAAAAAATAAATCAAAAAAATTAACACGTCGTCGCTCTTGAGCTCGAACAGCCGAAGCAAAACCCCTATTTTGTATCGTTGGCAATTATAATTCTCTTGGTATCACTTATTGTGATTCTTCTTATGCAAAAAGCTTAAACTGGTAAACGAACCGGTACTCTTATTCAAACCGAGATGGAAACCAGAAGATGATCTGCTTATCAACTCTGGTCTCTTCGAAATCTTTTGCGCGGCAGTTGTTGAGGATGATGCAGAAGACGAATTTGATGCAGAATGTAAATGAGCCGAATCAAGGTGAGTCGCGGAACCGTTCACGTTATTGTGCGATAAAGATGAGCCGGACGAATTGGCGTTGCTCGTGCTTGAACCTATGCCTTTCCCTGCCGATGATGATGTTGTTGTTGCTGCTGTCGTTGATGTAACTGGCTGATGCAGGTGTGCAGATTTGAGTTGTACAACAGATGATGCTCCATTAACACCAGTTCCAACGATAACATCTATAGAATCTGTGTCGTCAGAGGAGCCTTCCTGTTGAGGCTGTAGCGTAAAAGTTGGCACCTGGTTAGTGTTGTTTCTTAACGTGTATAGATTTACCGAAGATTGATTTCTTGAACTGGCTGGTGACGAGTTTGTTGATGACCCTCTGCTCTTGGCTAACCCTGAGGCAATCGACATTCCATGGTCTTTTCTTGACACAATGGGTAGAGTACTAGAGGTTACATTTCTTGATAGTTTAAGAGGAGAAGAAGAGGAAGTCAATGAGTGTGGTTGCGAATGTTGCTGCTTTGGCTGCTGCTGCTGCTGCTGTTGCTGTTGATGGTGATGGAATGTGGTGTCTGCTGCCAAATCAACGTTTCTCAAGCGAGAGTCGAGCAAATCCAAATTCAAATGAGACAGCGTAGAAGGTGGTTCGTATGCCGGGGTCATATCTTGTTCGATCACTTCAGACTGGATCGCTGTATCATACGATGGAACCTTTGAAAGAACGTTCTCGTCCCATCTGATCTCATCGCCATCTTCATTAGCAGCTGGTGAAGATGGTACAGTACTTGAGTCATGAAGGAAAGAGTTCACCCTTGACAAATGTTGCACTGGAGACATAATACCGGGAGATAGAAGCGGTGGAGGAGCACCATGGGAAGACGAAAGGGATGAAAACCCTGGCGTCCCCGGCTCCTGAGCGGTTCCACTGCTAAACATTGGACCAGATATGACGTGCGTGGAATCATTTGTCTGACCACCACTACCATAGGAGAAGTAGTCACCCTCCCTCGTATCGTCATTTACAGTGTTGGTACTGTTGTTATGGTCATCGTCATTTAAACTGAAGATCGGCCTGCGGTTCCTCATTGGAACAGAGGATGCCGTTGCTCCTGGTGTTTGAGCATCAGTTTCGCGTTCTCTTTGTGTGTGAAGTTGTGTCAAGTTAGCCATCAACTGTGAGCTAAACCTCGAATCAGAAGCTGTCATGCTGAACTCTTCCAAGGTTGGCCTTGAGGTTTGTGGTATTTGTGGCAGATTATTGGAAGAGGGCGCAGCACCGGTGGAATCAGATTGAGTACTTGAATCAGTTGGTTGTATCCTTGGTGTGGCGACTCCTGACAAAGATGGTGTTTCAAGAGGCGTACCAACCTCACTGTATATTCTATCATAGACATGATTCTCGTAATTTGGAGGGGCCATCAAATCCTGCGTGTTGTATTGATGATGAGAAGACGATGAAGCAGCAGGAGCTGATGAAGACAGCGGAGGAGATCCAGGGGAAGATGAAACTGTGTTTTGAGCAGCAATAAGGTTGGTCGACGAACCTGGAGCGGAACCTGCTGGTGTTCCAGGGCTCGACAATATGTTATTGTTGGGATCATAGTTAAACAACAACCCGTCATCCTTGTGACGAACACTCACATCTTCAACGTTGCTGTATTTAGATCCATCATCAAAATCAATCAATTTTTTTGCCTTTATAGGGACAAAGGGGCTGATGAAGAAGGAAACGGGTAAAGTGGCACGCAATTCGGAAACATGCCCATCAGGGTTCACCAATGAGATGGCAAACTTTAACTTGTGCCTGGTCTTGACGTAGTGTGAAACGTCACAATCTTGGGTGATCTTGTCCAAAGAATCGGGTATAGGCAATGAAACGTTGATTACCCATTTGTCCTGTGCCAATGTGATGTTGTCATTTCTAAAAAACACGCCGTCCATATCCATTGGTGCATCATTCCACACATCTTGACCATGCTGGTCCAACTTCACCCTTGGCACAGTAAACGACATGATTTGTTTTTCATCAGAGTGACTCGAAGTGGAAGAAACGTAGTTGTAATGTTCCACTAGACTGATCTTGACATTCCCCAACTTGAGTCCTTTCATAAGTGGCACCATGATCATCTCAACGTTACATTTTGAGCCAATGGCCATCGATTTGGTAGGAACGCTCAAGGAATAATCAACTTTTCCTGGCCAAGTATTATCAACTGCTGTGCTTTCGGTGAGATCTGGGGAATCTGAAGCCAATGTTCTCACTACATGGATAAGTTTCTTGGTGACCAAAGGGTTAGCAAAGCGTCCTCTCTCTATGGTGGACTGTAGCCTGTATACCAACGAACAACCTGGTAGGCCTTCAATCGATTCTGGAATGGATCCTTCAAGGATGGTTTGGAAGGGGAACTCGTAATTACCAACCTGTAAAATTGTGGATTCATTCTTAGCGGATGAAGAAGAGTTTGTTAATGAGCTCAAATTGAGAGAACTCAAATTGGTCGATGATTTTGCCTTGCTGAGGTTTGTACTTGACTTTGAAGTTGTGACGGCATTCAATGACCTCAATGATGTTGATGAGGATGGGTTGGATCTAGTCAACTTCCCCGTTGTAAATCCCGAGGAGGCTTGCTGTAGACTCGTTTGAGAACCACCCGATTTTCCAAATGATTGATTCAGGGGACTGTTTCCAGACGCGCTAAAAAATTCACGCATGTTCAAAGGATCCCATTCGAAATCGTATAGAACCCTTGTGAATCTCACAGGTCTAGTAAAGGAACTCCCCTTTCCTGTTTGATAGGTATCATCCCACGATAGCCTCAGCGTAGCAGATAGCTTCAAGGATAACTTTTTCACAGTCATTGGTTCTATGACTGAGAGTGCAATGACTCCCGAGAGTAAGACTGACGAGGCCTCTGATTCGGGACCTTTCAAGACAACCACATCTCTGTCTGTCGTCCTTAGCCTTATGTCGAACAAGGAGGTTTGACGTGTATTTTTCTTTGATGATTTTCCCATTTGATGATGTTTTTTTTTTGTTCGTCCTGTTCAGAACGATGAGTGACTGTGGGATGCGTGTCAATGTGCTAGAGTTTGTCTCTATGTCTGTAGTTGTATTTGAGCTCTTAATCTATGGCATTGAAATGGTCTGATTTCTACCCGATATCCTTTGCAAATTGATGATCCTGGCTAACGAAAGAAGAAAAAGTTCTTTTGAGAATGTTAGATCTATTATTAAGTTGGATGTAGGAATTAAAGAGAAAGGAGTGATGGACTAAAATAACTCACAAAAGAAAAGACGACAGATGGATGGATGCATAATATATATTTATTATATACGCATACTCTTATTGTGAGAAGGGCAGCAAGCGGAGGGGCAGCAAGAGCAGCAGCAGCAGCCACGGTATACCGTGGGAGTGGGAACAAACAAAAGGACATTCATTCAAAAGCCGGGCCGGATAATCTTTTTTCTGTGGCTGTGCGTGTGCGTGTGCGTTGTGCATAAAACAATGCCCACCAAAGGAACAACCAAACAACTTTCTTTTCTCCCGCCAGCGCGATGAGTCGATTACAGTCTATTACGTCGATCGACGATGCACCGCCCAATTAGTTTTGAATTTCAAAAACCAAAACACACCTGTGCACCGCTAGATCTGTCAGTCATTTTTCCTTGAATTTTTCACTCCTGATAGGTAGGAAGGTAGCTAGGGAGAGAGGAAAGGGAGAAGGAATAAGGAACATCTTTCAATCGTTGTAGTCTAAATGCCTCTCACGTATATCACAACCGTTTTCGTTCAAACGGTTCATCTTTTCCGTTTTATCTCTCTCCGTTATCGCTAGCGTCTAAGTCAAAGCCATTTGAGTATACCTTCTCTACAGCATGAGTTCGTCTGAAACCTCACCATCCCCCTTGTGGGAAGAAGAGGTTCTTCCTCAGCTAAAACAGTTGAGGCTATCCTCAACCAACCTGAAGCTCTCCTCTATCAGAAAGATACTCTCCATACTCAAGTCAAACGCATCACAGTTGGAGGAGGACCAGTTGAACTTGATATGCTTGTCCATCTTGAAAACATACCAGAATTACCCACCAGACTCAAAGTTTAACCAGGCTATACTTCAATCACTCTCATTGTTCATCGGCATCAACCAAGGGAGATATTTCAAGGTTTTCTCCACCTTCATTAATGAACTCTCTTCAAAGACATTGGCGCCAGTGGACTTGCTTGTCCTACTCAACTGGAATTCGCATATTTCCTATGAAGCTGTTCGTCTGGAAAGATTTGACCAACCATTATCAAGGATTCTTATTTCATCATCTGTTAACCTAGTCAACTCTATCGCTGCCATTGAGCAAGAAGTTGTTGATCCAGCCAATCAGAAACAGCATAAGAAAAGGATACTGGACTCTGCATTGAGACAGATCAATCATACAATGGTCACCATCTTGAGAAAGGACAACAGGCTCATTGATTTCTACATCTCTGCAATTTGCGACCCAAAACTTCCTGTTTCTGGGACACTATCTCACATTGGACTATTATCACTTTCCCTCATGTCGCTAAAGACAACACTCACCGATGATTCCAAGAAACTGATTGTTACCTATTTTACAAAGGATGCTTTGGCAACTAAAATTATTCCCCACAGATACGCTCTCGCTGCATTTGAACATTTTGTTTCCAACTTTGTCACAACGGAGGATTTAGAGGTCACCTTGTTGCCCTCCTTGGAAAGAGCAGCACTTAGAAATTCAGAACTGGTATTTGCCAGAGTGGCGCCTTACTTCTTTGAAGGCATCAACGACTCAAAGACGAATATTGCAGACGTACTATCCAAGGGTAAATTATTAGGCCAGCTTATTGCAGCTTTAAAGTCACCGAAGGAGTCTGTCGGTTCCGGTGCTTGCCAAACACTCATTACCATCCTCCAGAAATCTTCGAAGACGGCTTCCGATGCTAACGTTTCTAAAATATCAGATCAACTGTTCACATCATTAAAGACTTTAACGGCTACCTCATCGGAACAGAAGATCCTGTTTGCTCGCGTCATCGAGGCTCTACCTCACTCATCATCCACTGTCATAGGCAAGGCAGCAGCAGATTTGATACCGTTGGTGGGAAAAGACTCAAATGAACAGTCACTTACCGCCCATTTGAATGCATTCTTTAAACACACCATTTACCTCTTGACGAGCACAGACGCTATCATAGACAGCAATCAGGTGGATGCCATCAAGGCAGGATTAGAGAACAAGAAGCAAAACTTGCGCAAGTGTTGGGTAGTTACATTGGGTAACAGTCTGCTCACGGTGTTACCAGGCCCTAACTCAACCCTATCAGCTCCTCTTGCCGACTTTATCCAGCTTGTGATGCCTCTTTTGCTCAAGACTTTGGATGAGTGCGTCCTTTCACCCTTACCAAGTGTTGCTAATAAGTTGATGGTTGGCGCATATACAACAATTGTTATATCTGACCTAGTAAAGAATTTGAACCTTTCATCCTCCATCGATAGCTCCAAGTTGCTAATTGACGGCGAAAAACCATCCATTATACTGAGCCATAAGATTTACTCCAAGTTTGTCACCGAAGAAGAACAAGTGTGGTTTGTCAGAGCTCTGGCCTCCTTAGCCGACGAAATCTCAGCAGATTCATCAGACTATGGTTATGCTTGGCTATACAGCTGCGTCTCGTCTTCAGCTACACCTACCGCTAGAAGGTTGGCCGTTGAATTGCTTGGAAAGTCATACCTGACAAGCCAACAGTTTGTGTCAGGTTCGGTGATTTCCTCTTTGAACAGATATCTTGGCAATTCATCCGTCGAAAGGGACACCTTGAATCTGGCTCATCTGTTGCCAGTCATTACTGCTATCACTAGGAACTCATCAGCAACTAATAACCAACTTCTGGAACTCCAATTGATTGATCTTTTAGTTCCCCTGCATCATTCTTCTCTAGCTATAATAAAGGGCGGATGGGTGGGCGTCTGTGCTAGATCTCAGTTGGATCCTGGTTTGATCTGTGCCAACAATGCCGATCTTATCGTTTCCAAGATTGGCAAACTGTTGATTGAGGCTGATAGTACAACTCATGCAAGCGGCATATATCAAGCTGGGTGCTCTGTTTTTGCCACACTATCTTTTATCTGCACTGACAAAATTGTTCCAAAATTAGCATCTTTGATTGATTCCGATCTAAATGCCTCGGAAATACACGATGTTGATGATACAAGGTTGGCCATCTGGGCTGGAGAAGAAGGTGTTCTCGTTGTTGACGCTTTGGAGAAATCGCAGAAAAAACAACAAATTAGCAAAAACTCCAAGGATTACGAAACTCTACAGTGGGAGGCTAGTGTCAGAAAGACCGCTGTCGCAAAGAAGCCACTCGTGAAGAAATACACCAAAGAAGAACAAGCACAGGTTGCCCAGCAATTACAGTTGGAATCTTCTATCAGATCAACCATTACCAAGGATTTCAACAAGTTGCGCCGTGGGTTAGAGGTGATAATAGCACTTTCGAGGGAAGCGGCCACCGTCAATAACGGTTCAGAAGTTTGGTTCCCAGTTGCTGTCTCTAGAATTTTAGAAGTGTTTAAGTCTGACAATTGTAAACGACTCGTGGGCAAATTGGCAACAGAATGCTTCCTCACTATGTCAACCGTTCTTTCGCCAAAGGGATTAACTGGTGATTCCCAGTTAAACTGGATCGGTGCTACAACTTTGAGACTGTATGGAATTGATTCGGTGCCTGAAATATACACTGGTAAGAGTCTAAACGATATCCTTTCGTCTCAACTGTTCAGTTTGAAGTTGGCTGCTGATAAGTCACCCTTCGATGCTATAACATTGATGTACATTTTGCCACTTCTGGTTAAAGTTATTGAGAAGGGTAAGGATCATGTCTTGAAGCCGAGTAACAAAAAGACAAACCTTCAGACAAACGCTGAATTTGTTGAAGAAGAACCTGAAGAGGAGCAGTTGACTTTGGGAATCGAGATCATCTCTGCCCACTGTGAAGTCTTCCAGGATGAGTCGATTCCTAGATTTGCTATTTTGACAAACTTGTTGTCCTTGATGACTGTTCCAAGCAAATCGAAGATCTCAAAGGATTGTTTCCTAGCCTTGGCTCAGAATATCTCCGTCAACATCAGCGAGAAAGACCTACAGTTGATCTTATCTAAATGTATCGATCCTGCAACATTTGTCAGGACCGCCGTTTTGGAAGCCTTGGATGAAGAGTTTGATCTCACGGAATTGTCATTCAGTCCAGAATTATGGATCTCCACATTTGACAACGAAGAAACGAACAGCAACATTGCTAAAACCATTTGGGAGGAGAGTAAACTCCAACTAGACTCTACTTCTCCATTAAAGTTGCTCTCATATCTTGGAAATAAGGACAATGGTATTAGATTCTCAATTACTAGAGCGTTGGCCAGTGCTGTTATCAGCCTTGAGTCAAACGAAATCTTTTTGCAAATGCTGAACGAACTACTTGAGCTTTACGCTGTTAAGGAAAAACCTCCTCCTCCAATCAAGGACGAATTCGGCTTGATCATCAAGTCGTGCAACGATCAAAAGGACACCTGGGAGGAAAGATCAGGAGTTGCTCTCACGTTGAAATACTTGGCTCCTTTGTTCACGAACTCCAACGAAGTTGAAAAGCTTTTCAGATTCCTCATTGATGGCAAGGCTTTGGGAGATAAAGAATCGGTTGTTAGACAAGAGTTGCAGGAAGCAGGTATGAGCATCATCAATGAACACGGAAAGGATAATGTGGAGACATTGATTCCAATCTTTGAGGCTGGTCTTGCTACCAAGGATGATGGAACCAAGGTGCTTGATTACATCAAAGAGAGCATTATCATTTTATACGGTAACTTGGCACGTCATTTGAACGAGTCTGACTCCAGAGTGGATGATATTGTGAGACGACTATTGAATGCTCTAGATACACCTTCTGAAGATGTTCAATTTGCGGTCTCTGAATGTATTGCTCCTTTGGTTCCTGTTACAAAGACGAAGCTCAGTGCTCACTTTGACAACTTGTTTCAAAGACTATTCTCTGGAAAGACATTAGCGCAAAGAAGAGGTGCGGCCTATGGTATTGCTGGTTTGGTGAAGGGTGCAGGTTTGAAATCTCTAGCTGAGAATGACATCATTCGTAACTTGACAGAAGCATCAGACGACAAAAAAGACACCAAGAGAAGAGAAGGTGTTTCATTCGCTTTCGAAACTTTGTCACAGTCCTTAGGACCACTGTTTGAACCTTATGTTATTGAGATTTTGCCGATCGTGTTGAAGTCTCTAGGTGATCAAACACCGGAGGTCAGAGAAGCCACAGACTATGCTGCAAGAATGATCATGAAGAATACCACCAGTTTCGGTATCAAAAAGTTGATCCCATTGGCCATCAGTAACTTGGATGATATAGCATGGAGAACCAAGAAAGGCTCTGTTGAGTTGTTGGGTTCCATGGCATACTTGGATCCAACCCAGTTGTCTGCATCGTTGCCTACAATTGTTCCTGAGATTGTTGGTGTATTGAACGACTCGCATAAGGAGGTTAGAAAGGCTGCTGATCAGTCATTGAAGAGGTTTGGTGAGGTTATCAGAAATCCTGAAATTCAAGAGTTGGTTCCAACACTGTTGAAGGCAATTGGTGATCCTACCAAGTACACCATGGAGGCATTAGACAGCTTGATCCAAACTCAGTTTGTTCATTACATCGATGGGCCTTCTTTGGCATTGATCATCCATGTTATACATAGAGGTATGCATGATAGATCAGCCACTACAAAGAGAAAAGCTTGTCAAATTGTTGGTAATATGTCCATCCTAGTGGATTCAAAGGATTTGATTCCATACTTATCACAACTGGTTAGCGAATTGGAAGAGGCCATGGTTGATCCAGTTCCACAAACCAGAGCTACTGCATCTCGTGCTTTGGGTTCATTAGTTGAAAAGTTGGGTGAGGACAAATTCCCAGGTCTAATTCCAAGATTCATGTCAACTTTGAAGGATGAAACCAGATCCGGTGATAGAATTGGTACCGCTCAAGCTTTAGCCGAAGTTATCAGTGGTATTGGTCTATCCAAGTTGGACGAGCTGTTGCCAACAATCTTGGCGGGAACCACATCCACAAAGAGTTACATTCGTGCCGGTTTCATGCCTTTGCTGTTATTCTTGCCTGTCTGTTTTGGTAACCAGTTTGCACCATATTTATCTAGGACTATTCCGTCAATTTTGTCCGGTCTAGCAGATACAGACGAAGATATCAGGGATACTGCATTGAGATCTGGTCGTCTCATTGTTAACAACTACGCCAACAAGGCGGTTGATCTATTGTTGCCTGAGCTTGAGAATGGTTTATCTGATCCAAACCCACGTATCAGATTGTCATCTGTTGAATTAACTGGTGACTTGTTGTTCAAGATCAGTGGTATCACTGGTAAGCTCGAGTTATCTGAAGACTTTGCATCTATTTCAGCCAGCGTTAGTAAGGCCTTTGATGAAGTTCTTGGTATCGAAAGACGTGACCGTATCTTGGCATCGTTGTTTGTCTGTAGGTCCGATGTTGCAGGTACGGTGAGGGTGGCCACTATCAACATTTGGAAAGCTCTTGTTGCCAACACACCAAGAACTGTCAAGGAGATTTTGCCAACACTTACTCAAATCATTGTGCGTAGATTGGCATCTCCTGACGAGGCCCAGAGAACCATTGCTGCCACCACATTGGGTGAAATGGTCAAACGTGTTGGTGGAAATGCCCTTTCTCAACTTCTACCAACTTTGGAAGAATCTCTAGTTACATCGGACTCTGACGCCAAGCAAGGTATTTGTATTGCTGTTCGTGAGTTGATTGAATCAACGTCTGTTGAAAACGTTGTGGACTTCCAAGAAATCTTCTTTAACATCATTCGTGAAGCTCTTGTTGACGCTAATCCAGGTGTCAGAGAGGCTGCTGCCCAAGCCTTTGATGTCTTACAAGATGCCATTGGTAATGCGGCCGTTGATGAGATTATCCCACGCTTGCTAGAGATGTTGAGCGAGGATGATGCAGACTCATCTAATGCCTTGTCTGCATTGGAAGAGATCATGGCTACGAAGTCTGATGTGATCTTCCCTATCTTGATTCCATCATTATTGACTCCTCCAATAAATGCAAGTGCCTTGGGCGCTCTGGCTGAAGTAGCTGGTCCCGCTTTATTCAAGGCCTTGTCAACTATCATCAATTCTTTGGTTGATTCGATAATCTCAGGGGCTGCCGAGAAAGAGGAGCTTCTAAACGCGTTGACTCGTACTTTGCTATCGGTTGATTCTGATCAAGGTTGTCATCCATTGATGCAACAAATTTTGACATTGATGAGACACGAAGACGCCAAGAGAGTTGCTGTCATTTACAAGGTTCTTCCAGAGTTCTTTGCTTCGAGCAATTTGGACTACTCCGTTTACACCCAGGATGTTGTCATTCAATGTGTCCTAGCTTTAGATGATACAGACAAGGAAGTTGCCACACATAGTTTCGAAGCTTTGAGTGCTCTTGTCAAGAAGCAACCTAAGGAAAGCTTGGAGAGGCTAGTCACTCCAGTTGAACAAGCTCTTTCCCGCATTGGTAAAGAAGGTGAGGAGTTGTACGTGTTCTCATTACCAAAGGGTCCAAACTGTGTTCTTCCTATCTTCTTGCATGGTTTGATGTACGGTAATGCCAACCAGAGAGAACAATCCGCCAACGGTATCGCCGACATTGTCGAACGTACCCCAGCAGCAGCATTGAAACCGTTTGTCACAGTTGTGGTTGGCCCATTGATCAGAGTTATTGGTGAGAGATTCAATGGTGATGTCAAGAGTGCCATCTTGCTCGCTTTGAACAAGCTATTTGCAAAGATCCCTCAATTTTTGCGTCCTTTCATTCCACAGTTACAACGTACCTTTGTCAAATCATTGAGCGATACTTCCAACGATGTTTTGCGATCAAGAGCTGCTAAAGCTCTTGGTACACTGATTGAGTTTCAACCTAGAGTTGATCCTTTGGTAACCGAGCTATTGGCCGGTGCGAAGGCAGCAGTTGGTGCTGAAAATGCTGGTGTCAAGACTGCCATGTTGAAGGCATTGTTGGAAGTTGTCAGTAAGGCAGGTAGTAAGATGAGCGAAGCGTCCAAGAGTGGTGTCATGGCATTGGTTGAAAAGGAAATGTTTAGCGAGTCCGCTGGCTTGGATACGGCCGTTGCCTATGCTAAACTGGTTGGTGCGCTATCTAAGATTCTCTCTAGCGAAGAAGCTACAAACATGTTGAAGATGAAGGTCTTAGGAGCAGATCTAACGGATATTACATCGGCAAGCTTTGCTGTACTAACGTTGAATGCCTTCCTTAAGGACTCCCCTGAACACATATTTGAAACCGGATTGTTTGCAGAAGTTACAAGTTTCATCATCAAAGCATTAGCATCCCCAATGCCCTATGTTAGCGATAACGCTGTTGTTGCAACTGGTAAGTTACTATTGTCATTGGACAAGTTAGACATATCAGAAGACTCGAATGACGAGACGCAGTGCATCAAAGAGGTGGTCAAACAATTGGCCATCTCAATGTGCTCGCCCGTTTCAGGCTCTCTAGATACAAGAAGGCTTGCCTTGGTTGCCATCAGAACAGTGTGCAGGTACCAGTACGACCTCTGCATCAAGCCAAATATTGATATATTGGGTCCATCTGTGTTTGCATGTGTCAGGGATCCTATCATTCCTGTCAAATTAGCCTCTGAGAAGTCATACTTGGCTGTTTTCAATTTAGTCGAGGATGAAAAAATGACGTATTTGACATCTTGGTTAGCAGAGAAGCAAGGCGAGGGCACTTTGACGGCAGTCAACGGTGCCGTTTTGCAGGTCAGGTCAATCGCTGAGTATTCCAAGAGAGTCGGTTCCAGATTGGCCGCTGCTGAGAGAGAGAGAATCGAAGCGGGTGGTGATAAGGAGGCCATGTTCTCCGATCAATATGAGGATGAAAAGGAAATTTGGTCCATTGGTGGTGTTGACCTAGGTAAAGAGTGAATAATTACCCATTAGATTTTTGGTTGCCCTATTTTTCGGTACCCAAATACAAGCATTAATCTTTTTCTTGTTTTGTTTTGTTTTGCTTTTTTTGTTGCATTTATTAACTCTTGTGTATAAATTTTGTTGGAACCCCAATCTTAATTGAGGTTACATTAGCGATTATGAGTTAGCATTGCGGCCTTTGCCGGTATGCTTGGTCAGGTTCATTATGCGTATACGTAAGTGCTTCCGCGTTTCGCCCTACCAATGAAACTGAACTAGAAACTCAGCCAAGTAGTCAAAGTTTTCACTGTCGACGAAGTTCATGCCACGTATTTAAAGAGTTAGTCCCTCTTTCCATATGTTCTCTTTATATTTGTTCTTTTAACTTACTCCAAAAGAGTGCGGAGGGTTTTTACAATTTATTATACGTTTAATTATATTTTGATTTTATCCTATATTGTTCGGTTATAATACCTCACAGTCAACCTGCAATCCGGGGTATGGAAATCCTGACAAATTTTACGTTTTTTTTCAATCATTTTTTCAAATAGTTCAAGTAGTTTGTAACAAAAAGTGATTGATTCACTGGTGAAACTGCCGTCGCCATTGATTGAAAACGCAACAAAAAAACACACAGTAGTCTAAACCAATGAAACAAAAAAATGAAAGGAAATTGAAAAAAAAAGGTTGTGGCGTATGTTCACGATACGATGCAAATGGGAAACAAAAAAAACAAAAAAAACGGGATGTAAATGAAATTGTATGCATGGGAAAAGTGAATGTAACAGAGGAAACAAAGAAGGAAAAAAGTAAAATGCTTTGATGATATCAAACAGCCATCTTGTTCTCCATCAACCTTAACTCTATTCCACTGAGTAACTCTTCATCGATCTCTTCCATGGGTAAACTGCATATGTTGGAGATGAGTTTTTTGTATAGGTATAGCTTGGCCTGTGTACGTCTCTCTTCCAAATCTCCACTGTACAAAAAGGATGGGATAGACGATGAAAAAGGAGCAACAGAAACAGAAGCGCCCGTTGCATCTTCTTCATCAAGGCTATCCAACTCGTCGATTTCATCAGTGGCATCGTTGGCGGTGGGCTGTTGCTCCGTCAACATGGATTTGATCGAACCTCCTCCAATGGCGTCCGTTATTGAGTCGATCAGGTTACGACGAGTTATCTGTAACGAAGTCAACTGAACTGCCAGTTTCAGATTGCGCGGTGCTGCGCTGTCTTTGCAAGGTGATGAGGGATCTCCCCTCTCGTCGTAATCTTCTTTCTCTTCCTCTTCGTTATCCAACATTCCAATTTTAGTCTCCTCGTTATGGACCAACTTTGCAAGCTCTAGAGCTTGCGATCTTTCAAATAATGCTGTAAGCTCAGAATGTACCTCGCCAAGTCTGTTTCTGAACGATCTAAGCCTCTTGTTCAACTCGATACGGAACTTATCTTTGATTCTAAACGAAGGTTGAAGTTGCATTGGTGTTGAAGTGGCATCACCTATAAATTGATCCAACTCCTGTCTCTCCGTTGACGTTGACTGTTCAAGAAGGTCGTTCAGTTGGAACTCAGAAATTGAGCTTCCTCCATTTTCCTGATCGTCTTTAAACACTTCACGTAGCAACTTCATATTCTTGGATTGTAAGGCGGCAATCTCGGTATCTAACTTCTTAATTGTGGCAATGTTATGCTCAATCTCGTCATCTTTCAATGCAAGTTCAGTATCAAACGATTCATTTAAAGTGTCCAAAATATCAGGGAATGTCTTTTTGAAGCTACGTATGGACTCGCCAATAAATGTGAGGGATTTTGATCGTTTAATAGAAGTCGCATCGATTTGCGGCACATTCTCTGTGGCTCTCTCTGTGGGAGTGGCAACAGTCGTTTGTGTCTCCTTCTTCAAGGTTGGTGCCTTTACCTCATTTTCTGAAAAAATATTCTCTTTGTTTTCACTGATATCCATGACCGACGAGTCCTTACTGGTGGCAATGGGTTCCGACACCAACGCTGGAGAGTCCTGTTGTTGTTGGGGTGGATGGCGTTGTTGATGTTGCTGCTGCTGCTGCTCATGATGTGGCTGAGGGATCGTTGTATCAGTCTGATGGGTTTGCGGAGTCTCTTCCAAAGAATCAATCTGCTGCGAGATAGGAGTCATGAAAAACATGGACGGCACTTTTTCACTCTCAAGCTCTTTGAATATTTCATAAGGTATATTCTCACCTCCAGCGGTAGAGGCATCAGCTCCAAGTTTGACGAGTTGTTTGATGAAATATTTCTCACCTCCCTTTATCGCCAAATGTAGAGCAGTGTTCCCGTCCTTATCTGGATGGTTAATCAATATGTTTAGCAAGTTTCTGTCCTTTTTAGTTCCTGACATCAACTTCTCAGCTTCCCTCTGCTGATATTCGACAAACTTGACAATCTCTTCGAAATAGTATTTCAAACAGTTGAACTTATTTGGGAAAGAAGTCAGTTCCATGAGGTAATGCAGCGGAGTACGAGCATGCTTATCCGGAACAATCAGACATTCACGAAGCAAGTGTAAAATAGAATCATAATTTTTAGTATCGTAAGAATTGGTAAAGTGAATCAACTTTGAAAGACAGTTCATTCCAGCATTATTAAGAATGAGTGGATTTGCATTCTTGGACATGAGCGTTTGAATGACCTGTAGTGAGGCAAGAGCTGCTGCCCAATGTAGAGCTGTATGCCCTTCTGAATCGATAGTCATATTGATGTCAAAGTCTGCAGGCGGATTCAGGATGAAATCTGGAATTTGCTCGTTGTCGCTGCTAAAGAACGTTAACAGTGAGTCTGTGTAATAATCGTAGTCCAACTCTTGGAAGCTTGAGCCTGGCAGTATCTGATGTTGCACATTCTGATCTGTGATATACGACTGTTGTTGTTCCTGCTGGTAGTGGAACTGTTGCAATTGCTGCTGCTGTTGTTGTAATTGATGTTGTTGGGATTGTAACTGTTGATGAGAAAGTTGGGCCTGCGGAGGTGGTGGCATCTGCCCAAAGCTCACTTCCGGAAGTTCAGGAGGTTGTTTGGTTCCACTTTCAAAGCCACCAGACGATGTTGATGTATCAGAGTTGGTTCTGTTCAAGCGAAGCTCATCTTGAGAGCCATCTGCAGTGGAGAGAGACCCAAATTCGTTATACTTGTGGGTAAACCGTTGCGCCTGAGATTGCTGGTTTTGAGATTGAAACTGTGGAGGCATCTGGGCATGCTGTGGTAGCTGACCCTGGGAGACAGATGGTTGCTGCATTTGTTGCATGTGTTGTTGTTGCTGTTGGAACTGTACCAGTTGTTGCTGCTGTTGTTGTTGTTGTTGTTGTTGTTGCTGTTGCTGCTGTGCCATGAATAAGTCACGCTGCTGTTGAATGTTCAACTGATGGCCATCTTGGAATGGTGTCTTCTGATAAAACTGTTGAATTTGTCCCTTTGTTCCAACAAAGTGTGTCTGAGGAGAAGGAAATGGATACTGTGGGGGAGGGAGAGCGGTCAATGGGATCTGAGGAGCCTGGTGAGTGGGATGAGTTGGAGTACTTGTGAAGGTTGGAGGATTCTGGCCAACTGCTGCGCTCTGCATAGCGTTTGACCTCATCGTCTTGAGCAAGGTGGGTGACTGTTTTTTCAACTTTGGTGAATTTGATGGGTCAGCCTTTTGCTTTCTTTTCTTTGGTTCACCTGATGATGTAGAATTAGAAGTTTTTGACTTCCTTTCTAGTGGTCCATCTGTGGCTGGATCATAGTCCAACACCTTGGAATTTTCAGGGGCAACCTTGTGCGTTTGAGCTAACTTTTTGGCAAATTCGAGAGGTACCCAGGTACCTTGGAAACGGCCGTGACCACCTTGAATCTTTTGGTGTTTGAACCTATGGACTTCTCTTTCCAAAAGTCTTGTCCTTTGTGCCTTACCGCACCCTGCTATTTTTAAAAGCTGGGTAACGTTTACCCAGTTATCGGAGCACCTGCGCATCAACGGTATATCATTGAAGGTGGATTCAAAAACGTCAACCTAGTGAAAAGTGGGAAGGATATTGATGTCATAGTAGTTAGTATCGACAAAAATTGAGGGGGGGAGGGAGGAAGGAAGAAAATAGATGTGGATCAAATCAGGGAATGATCGCTCATCGTTGTTAAAGGAAGGAAGACGAGCATTAAGAATGATTTGGGGACTTACGTGAGAGTAGGTTGCGATGTATATATCCGACATAATGCAATGTTGAGTCAATTCAATTGAAGGTGTTAATATGGTATTGAGCTTCTGCGATATGATGCCGAGAGTGATAAACCAACAGCTCAAGAAGTTGATTATGAGTCGGACAGGAGGTGATATCTTTTTTTTTTTTCAAAAGGTCTTTCTCCGCCAAACAGGAACACACACACACACACACACACACACACTATCTCTTTAAGTCAATGACAATCCCTTGCTTAGGATAACAGGCTTAATGGATGATGATGTAGAAGGATTGAGGTTAAAGTGATGGATGGTATGATATAGAAAGAAAAGCTCGAGAGGGAATTTTGGTGGAAAAATAGGAGGTTGGACATATGGGATCAATATTGGCCGAATAGAGAAAGGAACCTAAATGGGCTGCGTAGGTGTTGCTGTGATGGTGGTGGTGGTGAATGCTGCTGGTTGCTACCGGGTCACAAGGCGTATGGCCCTCCCCCCTACATGCGACGGGAGCCATGCGACGCGTGAGGAGGGGGGAAGGGGAGTTTGGCCTATGCGTTGTGCCCTATGCTGTTACCGTGGTGGGTGGGGGTTGATTCCCTTTGGTAACAAGCAAACAAGTGGTGGTGCCAGGCAGATAGAATAGACCCGGCCTTCGCTATTTATTATTCTTCCCGATATATCAGCGTAGAGTACTCTGGCCTGTTTTTGACCCTCCATTCCTCACATTGACATGATGATGACATTTGCATTATAGCTCTCGCTATTTTTGACAGTATGAGCACAATAACGACCAACACCAACACCAACACCAACACCATCCATTACGGGTAAGCCAATCTAATCTTTCTTCCGCCTTTCCTGTCAACCCATAGGTTGATATTTTGGACAAATTACGTACATGCGCCGCCGCCGTGGAAATTGCCCGCGCACCAAAAAACACACAAACACAATTTCTTCCTCTTTGGGAAATGCAATAAATGTTTGCTGCTGCCACAACCAGCCCCAGTGTACAGATACACAGGTGGCACGGCCTCACTGGCACGGGGCAAGTGCACAGTGTTGGCATGTTGAAGGCACAGGCCACCAGGTGCTCTAAATGACGCGTTGCGTCTGTTTTTCATATGAGCGTCAATCGACGGTATTTATATGATGATGATGATGATATTATACAAAAATGTCCCCTTTGTATATCGGTGGCACAGGCGGCCATTTATTCTTTCAATATTTGTCTAACATGTATACATCATGAAATGATTATTACTTGGGACTATATTAGAGAAAAGAAAGAAATACAGCAAAAAAGGGTCAATTTGTCTGATCCATACCAGGCATTAAAAGTAAAGAGAAGTACATAAAATCCAGGTCCTTTTGATGATCACACCAACTTATTCAACACCTTATAGGACCTCACCTCTAATCCATTGAGCAGTCTCCCTAATCTGCCACTGCTAGTGCCAGCAGAAGTAGAGATCCTAAACCTTGACTCAAACCTTGCAGATCCTCTCATCTGCTTGAAAAATGAAAGCATGATCAGCGTAAAGTAGAGCCTAACAATTACAGACCCTAGTGTAACCAACAAAGTAACAAACAGTTCGTATGATTCAGAAGCAGATTGTGAACTCGTTGACGTAGCGGTAGTTAATGCTCTGCCAACAATCTCAACAGCAATAGGCTCAGCTATACTTCTGGCGTTCTTCAACCCAGCAAAACCAGAAGCAACAAAAGTATTTTTATCCTTTGCCTTTGTTCCAGTAACCGTGTCAGCAGCATCAACAACTGCACCAGCATCAGCACCAGCACCACCCTTCTTCAGCCCCCCAGTAGACACCTGCAATGGGGTTGTAGTCTCTGAAGATTGACTTTGCTCGGCGAACCAAAACCACGTGAAGTACGCAGTAAAAGCACAACCGAAAATAGTATCAAGGAAATACAAAAACACAACGCTGGCAAACACATTCATCGTTGGTTTCCTTGCCCTTATCTGTCGTAGACCAACAATGTATAAAATTAAAGCAACCGTTGATGATATATAGTAGATCCATTGGATCAGATCCAACGGATGGCCTGTGATCATTGAAAGTAATCCATAGACTCCACACATCTTGTTAACTATAACGTAGAGTAAGATGAGTTCCACACCGGTGTATAGCGGTAACAACCCTAAAAATTTCTATTATAGCGTCTCATGTTAGTAACTATTAGGAAATCCCATCGTTTTTGATTTGTCGGATTGAAATGGAAGTGTGGACCTTCAAGCATCCTCCATCGTTCAAAATCTGATACCGGTACTACTCACCTGTGGTAACGAATGTATAAGAACCATGATCTGATGTATATTATGCTATGTCAATCAAGGGATAGAAAAAGTGGTATCAGACGATGGAAGGAAAGGAGTCTTGAGTGTTGGTCTTTTCCAATTGGAATTATATACAGTGTCTACGTACCTTGCAAATTGCCAGAGTCCGTGGTCTGTTTACTGCCGCTGTTGCTGCTGTTGCTGCACTGCCCAGACTTATTTTTGGAATTTTTTTTTTTTGAATTTTTTTTTAAAGTTTTCAACCTTTTGGAATCCCTTGAAGTACTTCACTTCAAGATGATCATCCCTTCCATAAACGCATCCTCACTTGACAAAAATACCATCAGAAGGCTTTTGTCTTAATTGATCAACACACTTGCAGCAACATTGAAGCACGAATAAATTATCCGAACCTATCCTTTCTCACTATGACTAGTGAATCGTCAAGATCGGAAGCCAACGAGGTTACCTCAAAGCTGGAGAATGTCAAACTCGCAACGTCTTCTCCGCAGCAAGAGGAATCCAATCACATATACAGAGAAGAAGATCACATGTATGAAGATTACGACTCAGACTCAGACTCAGACTCAGACTCAGAACTGGACAATTACAGCGAGTCATCGGATGAAGAAGGCCTGTCAAAGAGAGCATCACACAACGCCCATAACGTTAGAGCATCCATTAACACTGCTCGTCAACAGGAACAGTACAAGCAACAACGCGAGGCAGACGAGAGAAACCAAGTACTAAGAGAAAAGACAGACTTGTTGGACAAATACTCTCAGAACATGAATTTTGACCAGTTCCTATTTAACAAGCATAGAATCACCAGGGACAAAGCCGAAAGAGCAACGGTTGAACAGGTTCTTGATCCTCGTACTTTGAACTTCCTTTCCAAACTTTTCAAAAATGGAACGATAACGAAAATCAATGGATGTATATCCACAGGCAAGGAAGCAAACGTTTATCATGCGGTCAATGAGAATACAGGAAGGGAATTCGCAGTCAAGATTTACAAGACCTCAATCTTGGTCTTTAAAGATCGTGAGAGATACGTCGATGGAGAGTTCAGATTTAGAAATACCAGAAATCAATCCAATCCTAGAAAGATGGTTAAAATATGGGCTGAAAAAGAGTTTAGAAATTTAAAGAGGTTACATCTTTCCGGTATCCCATCGCCCGAACCCATCGATTTGAAATCTCACGTTTTGGTGATGGAATATTTGAGCAAAGGCGATGGTTGGCCAGCGCCAAAATTGAAAGACTACGAGTTTAAAGACGTTGATGAAATTGTTCTCTTTTACCATAAGATGCTAATTTATATGAGATGGTTGTTTCAAAAATGTAGGTTGATCCATGCCGATTTAAGTGAGTATAACTCCATCGTTCACAACGGAGAACTGTACATTTTTGATGTCAGTCAGTCTGTCGAACCGGATCATGGAATGTCAATGGACTTCTTAAGGATGGATATCAAAAATGTGAATGATTTCTTTTCAAGATTGAAGAAAATCAATGTTTATTCGGAGAGGTTGATATTCAAGTTTATCATTGAGCCTTGGAGCTCGGTAGTTGAGAAATACAACAAAGGTTGCGAGCAAGAAGAACCAGAAATGGTTGAAGATGAAAGTTTTACCGTCTTGGAGAAGTATCTAAACGATTTACCCTTAAAGACAGAGGATGATGAGGCTCAAAATCAGGAAGATGAAGTTTTCAGGTCTCTACACTTGGTGAGCTCGTTGAACCATTTGGAAGAGAGGGATTTTGAAAAGTTCAAATCTGGACATATAGATACATTGCGAGATTTGGTTGGTGGTGATGATGTTGTAAAGTTGGAAAAGCAAGCAGAAACTGCTGTCCCTAACAGTGAGGATGCCATTGAAGTTGACGGGGATGAAGATTATGAAGATGAAGATGATGAAGAGGACGACGATGATGACACTGATGACACTGATGACGATGATGTCGATGCAGAAGAATCCGAATACGAGTCTGACGAGGGTGAAGATGGTATCCGCAGGAAGAAAGATAAAGGGCCTCTTAAAGGTAAAAAGCATGAAGATAAAGACATCAAAAAAGACAGAAAAAAGTTGGCTAAAGAAGAAGCCAAAGAGAAGAGAAAGACAAAAATGAAGAAGCACTTGAAGAAGAAGGCTCTCAAGAAGGGTAAGAAGAAATAACTGTGTGAATAGGACCCTCATTTTTTACCGCATATGTACGATCAGTGTTGTTTCAATTACAAAGATATGTATACTTTTACTAGAAAACAGAAATTGTCTACTTACACAATGAAACTCATCGCGTTGACGAAAAACCTTCAAACGCTACCGCCAGAATTATTGGACCCTCCGATCATTCCAGCCATCTCTAACAATGCCCTTCCATCGTCCCAACTCATGGCATTCAACCTCTTCCTAGCCTCTGCTTCTCTGTGTTCCCAATCCCACAGTTTTTTCTGCTCCTCCACTTCTCTTTCACTTCCACAGCCCCACACTTCCATATCGGTTATCTGGAAATTGATTTCAAATTCGGGTACTCCACTTGAAGAGCTTTCCAGTCCATGACATTCATCAAATATTGATCCGGTTTGATAAGTACCCGCTATGGAAAGATGTCTAAAATTGGCAATTTCCATGTTCGGTTCCACCGTCAATGAAACTTCACCAGGTCTGTAGAGTCTAACTTGATTTTTCACCACTGGTGGCTTCGATCCAAACCCTAATCCTCCGCCAATAGTGCTAAAGTATGCATAGTTGGGGGAAGTAGAAGCTTTGTTTGAACGGTAAACTACCTGGCGTGGAGATAACTGTACGATCAAACTCTCACAATCGCCAAATGGTTCAACGTTCGAAATCTTCCATGGTTTTTTGGTCATTACCATAAAAATAATGGGCTGTTTGAAATTGTCTTCGTTGAAGGGCAAATCCGCTGCCTGTGTTGATGTCTTGTGAAATCTTGGAAACTCAGAATAAAAAGCAGCAAGTTTTCTGTTTGTGTTGGTTGCTTCCGGTGCTAAACTTCTGCCTGAAACGAACAGTATCGTTGGAGCATTCCATTTGAAAATTTTGGATTCCATCTGCCTCATGGAGAAGCCAGATTCCGATGCCACATATAATTTTCGAAGTCTTGTGTACACGAGATTATCTGATAATAAAGTGGAAAGTTGTGATAGCAAAGGGCGGGTTAAGACCCTGGACTCTTTGAAATCCTGGTTGATGTATGGGTCAACATCTTTAGTTTTCAAATCGTACAGCAAAGAGTTAAAAATGTGATTCAATGGTAAAAGCAAGTTGGGCATTGTTCCATTGCTATTTGACGTACCTATCACCTTATCAAACTTGGAAAAGGTTATCTGCAAATTGTTGAAGTTAGTAAAGTTCAATTCCAAGTTGAAAGATCTGAGCAAACACATGGCATTCCGCTCGTGCTTCTTAAAGTTATTTGCGCTGAAATCAAACTGCCTTGCAAGTGGGATTATATCGTTCGAATGGATCGAAATGGATGAAATGAGTAATATGAAAATCATCAACTGGAGTAGTTTGGCAGCTGGCAAGCAATGCTGTGTTATCTCTATACCATCGAACGATTGGACCATGGGCACCAATGGCCATTGGATCTTGTCATCAGCCAGCACAACGTCCACAGTATCGTTCGAACTATAGTCCGAGTCACTCTTCTGTTGTAAAGATATACCCTTCTCATTTTTCGTTTCCTTTTCATCATTGATGAAAAGTTCTTCAGTTGTAGGTGCATCTTCAAAGCGATAGCTGAAAGATAAAAAAATCAACATCAGAAAATATTTTTCATTGTTGCCGAATAGCAGAGAAAATTTCTCCTTATCAAGGATTGTCATCACTTTAATCAATCCTGCAAGATCAATAGCATTGGGTTTCGCTTTGACAGGATTGAGCTGCCTGAAATTAGGAAAGTACGAGAGAAACTTTATGGAGTTGAATAATAAATCAGAAATGGGGAGATCGTTGGGAAGCTGTAGCAATGCAAACAATTCAGTTCTTGTTATTTGATGGTCCCTTTTCAGTTCCTGTAAGCCAAAGTTGGTCTTGAGAGACAACAATTCTATTGGTCTAAAGAGCTTTATTGCGGTATTTATGAAGGTCTGATCAAGGGTAAGCCTTGAAACCTTTGCATTCACATACTTAATCTCTCGAACGTCGGTAGTGGATGTTTCCGTTGCAGCTGCATCTAAGCTCAATGATTGTCCCATATTTCAAACGTATCTACTTTTCAGTGAATGAAGCGCCTATTTGGTGATGTTGAGCACTTGAGGTATATTAGTCTGTGGATGAATGATATATATATATGCAATATATATGTTTGTATATGTGTGGACCGTTGCCCTTATCAGAATCAGAACATGGAGAACTTCTTGAGCCTCACAGCTGTCGTCTTTCTCCTTTGCACAGCCGTAAAATGGGTTTGCATTTTTTTTTTTCGATTTTCTGAAAATTTTTGGAATTAGAAAGGAGGAACAGATTAAATTTTGATGGTTTCGACAGTGATATTTTGTTCGATCCTTTCAACAACTCAAGCAATAGTCACATTGGCAATTAGATATTCAGGATGTCCAAGGATAAAAGATCATCTCAACAGCAACGGCCCGTTACATCTGATCCAAGATTTGCTCAGGTGTACAGCGACCCAAGATTCAAGGCACCAAAGAAGAAGGATGTCCGTGTGAAAATTGACGATAGATTTTCAAAAGAAGAACTAGGAATCAGTAAGTCATCTGCAAAGGTTGACAAGTATGGTAGAAAATTAAGTGAGAAAGTAGTGTTGAAAGAGGAGGATGCGTTTGACAAGTACTATGAGAAGTCTGACGATGACAATCAGGCTTCAAGCAATGAATCATCTGAGGATAATGATGATGATGATGATGATGATGATGATGAAAAAGAGCAAGAAGCTGAAGTTAAAACTTTGAGTGCATTGGATAGAGCAAGAGGACTAGCTCAGTCAGACGAGGGCCTTGATACTTCGGATGAGGATAATTCATCATCATCTGATGAAGATTCACAAGAGGAAGAGTTTACAGAAGACTCGAAGCTGGAACTAGAAGATGAAAAACCGGAAGAGAGCGATCCAACCTCTTCGTTTGCATGTGTCAACATGGACTGGGACCATGTTACTTCGATCGATCTCTTTGCCACATTTTCAAGCTTTCTTCCAACGGGTGGTAAGATTTACAACGTTGCGATCTATCCTTCAGAATTTGGAAAACAGCGTATGCAAAGAGAAGAGTTAGAAGGACCACCAAGGGAATTGTTTGCCTCTGAAAACGCTATTAAACAAAGCGAAAGTGAAAGTGAAAGTGAAGATGATGATGAGATTGACATTGCCAGGGCAACGAAGGAGCTCTATGAGGAAGACGAAGGGGTGGATTATAATTCCAAGGCGTTGAGATCATACCAGTTACAGAGACTCAGATACTACTATGCCATTGTGAAGTGTGATTCGGTATCCACGGCACAGACGATTTACGAGTCGTGTGATGGTACTGAGTATGAATCCACGGCGAATGTTTTTGATCTGAGGTATGTGCCTGAAGATATGGAGTTTGATGAGAAGCCTACCAATCAGTGTTCCAAAGTTCCGTCTAATTATAAGCCTACAGATTTCACAACCGATGCCTTACAGCATTCCAGGGTAAGACTAACATGGGATGAAACACCTGCTGAGAGATTGAACGTTGCAACGAAGGCCTTTTCCCAGAAGGAAATCGAGGACATGGATTTCAAGGCATATTTGGCTTCTGATTCGGAAGAAGAGGAGGATGAGAATAATGAGACTTTGAAGAATAAGTATAAGAATCTTGCATCTGGATCCAGTAAGATTGGTCGTTTCGATATTTTTGGTGAAAGTAATGGGAAGGAAGAGGAAGAGGAAGGTGATATTGATATGGAAATTACATTTACTCCAGGTTTGAGCAATAGTGGAAAGAAGCAGGATGATGATGCAGAGCTAGAAGGAGAGTCCAAGAGTGACAAATCAACCATTAACACGTTCCATCAAAAGGAGAAGGAGAGGCGTAAGAAGAGAAAGGAAAGGGTGAAAGAGCTGAAGAAGACCCAAGAGGAACAGAGGCGTGAAGCAAAGAGAAACTCGAGTGGGTCAACGTCCAAGAAGTCGACCAATGGTACAGAAGACTCCAAGTCTAAGGCTGAACTTGAGCTCTTGATGCTGAATGACAACGGTCAAGACGATGAAGACCAACATTTCACGATGAAGGACGTCTTGAAAGCAGAGAAGTTGAAAAATAAGAAGAGGACTAGCAAAAAGGATAAGAAGAAGCAAGCCGGCTTGCATGTTGATGAAGACATCAAAATTGGAGAAGGTGATGATAGATTCAACGAAATCTTTGAGGACCATAGGTTTGCAATTGATCCTACCAACACAGAGTTCAAGAAGACCACTGTTATGGAGAATATATTGAAAGAAGGTCAGAAAAAATACAGCAGCAGCGGCAACAACAATTCTATAGGAAATAAGTCTGGAAAGAAAGATAAGACGAAGACGAGGAAGAGAAAGCGCGGCGATGATGAAGATGTAGAGCAGCGTAGGGATAACGTCAAGGACTTGGTGAAGAAGATCAAGCGCAAAGGTGATGGTGGTAGGTAATTGTGTATAATTGATAATATAGTTTTAATATGAATCGATGAAAAGTTCGTTGAAAATCAATAAATAGAGCCGAAAAAGAAGGAGGAAAAATTATTATCACGTGATTAGTAACACGTGCTTTGGAAATGTTTTTACGTGTCCCCTCTCGAAAAATGATCCGTCGATCACCGAGTGATGCGAATCATCGCTAACGCTCTACTACACACGTTCAACATTTTGCTATAGCTCTCTATAACAACAACCAACAAGACACCTTCTCCTTCTCTCTCTTATATTCATTCTCCTATTCCCATCAATATCTTTTTGGCATACATACACACCAGAACACATACAGAATGAGGTTTCTCTTGTCAATTACGATTCTGCTAGCATCAGCAGTCAACTGTTTGCATTTCTACGTCGATACCGATGAGACCAAATGTTTCTATGAGGAGCTACCAAAAGACACCATCGCAGTCGGTAAATACGAAGCCTACGAATATCAAGCAGCTCTAGATGGTTACACGGAGGCTGAAAATCTTAAGGTTGAAATTACAATCGATGAAACCTTTGACAACAACCATAGAGTTGTCTCTCAAAAGAACTCCCCCGTTGGACAATTTACCTTCACCTCTCTAGATTCTGGTGAGCACAAATTCTGCATCACTCCAAGACATACCGACTGGTCAAAGAGAACAAGACACAGAGTCTTCTTCGACTTGGTCATTGGTGATGCCAAGCCTTTGGTTGACTCAAAAAGAACAGGCGATATCAACTTTTTGACTGCAAAGACTAACGAATTGGTCAAGAAGCTACAAGAGATCAGAAGAGAACAATCCTTGTTCAGAGAAAGAGAGGCAATCTTTAGAGATATTTCTGAAGATGTCAACTACAGAGCCGTCAAGTGGACGATCATACAGATGATTGTGTTGGCCGGTGTTTGCTTTTGGCAATTGTCCTATTTGAAAGGCTTCTTCGTTAAACAAAAGGTTGTCTAATGGTCTTTGTATAATACCATTTACCCTTTCACCTTTCCATCATTTTGAAAATAACTTTTGTGTTCTTCCTTTCAATCACTTACTCATCAATATATGCAATTACGCTATGACTGTTATTATGCAAGTGTCTTTTTTCTTTGCTCCCAGTAATCGGGCCATGACATATAAGGTGAGTATCTTATTTTCTTGTACATACAGACTTGTAGTCATCTGCCGAAGGTCACCGACGACAATTCTGGAGGTTTCATGCTTAGATGCTGGAAGGAGGGCTCGCAGCCTGGAGGTTGTCCTCGTCATCATCCAATATATATATTTACATTGTATATGTTATTATTATGTCCACGCTCCGCTTGGGGTTGATTGACCTGAGACCTAACTCTATCAAACTCTATTTTCAATTTTCGTCTAATCTACGAGTTAGCAAACAGAATTGGATCCCCTGAGTCAAGCAGCATCTCGAAAACGACTGAATATTCAGGTAGAATCGCAGAGAGTACGCCAAAATCCATGCGTGACATTCTGCTCGTTGGGAGAAAGTGGATATCACTGGCATCTTTATCGACTTTTTTTACTCTTCTTCAGAAAAACAGGCCTATGAAGACACTCATTAACGTAATCAAGTTCGTGTTCAACTACAGACTTAGACCATTTGTGGGTATGGGTGTGGGTGTGGGTGTGGGTGTGGGTGTCTGAGACTGTTGTTCTTGGAATGCCAACCCCTTGTGAAGCCACCAATATATTTGGTGTTCCAGCCTGATCTTGGATCATTCTGATAGCCTCATGCCGTTTCTAATCAGTAATTTTGTTTTTTCTTTCAACAGTAGCTCTGGTTCACTTTGGTGGAGTCATGTTTAGGTCAACAAACGAGTCGATGACCCTATCCAGGTCGTCATCGTTGTCGAAGCCCCATTTGTTGTAGAATCGGGACAGTTGGCTAGTGATAGAGGAATCAATATAATACCAACTTAAAAATAAAATGGAATGATGTACTGAGTGTAACAGCTCTTCCTTAGCGTTCAAATACTCTTTGACAGTTGAACATGAGGAGAGTACGAGATGGTACAGTTGTGGTGGCAGTGTTTCAACTCTGTTTCAAAATGAAATCCATTTCCTACCACTGACGTATTGGATTAAGACTCAGAAAAAGAACATGTATTGCACGGATCAATTCAGAGCCTTCGAAGACAGTTTGAGCCTTGAAGCAAATAAACTATGTGGACATTTTAAAAGGATAAGAATAGAAAAGAAGAGCAAAAGACAATATATATATAGAAACTCTCAAACAAAACACACTAAAAGAGGTGAGGCGAGAGCAATAGCCCCAAACGCAACCTGGCAAGATGTCACGTGCGTTTGAGATCCACCTCCACCTCACTTAATGGTCTGGTTCACCCCCTTTCTTAAGGGCTTCTGCCCACGATCTGGCAGTTTTTGGATTAACATTTGTTACTTTCTCACAATAGGACAGATATTCAGCATACGGAAAGGAATTATAGGCTCCTCTTGCCAACTCCTTTTCCTGGCTATTGTACTTTGCTCTGCGTCTTGGGGACTCATCCAACGTGGAATCACTGAGAATTATAGGCTCCTATAAGAACTCCGCATCTCCTATAAGAAAATGGATGGGGTTCGTTCTGCTGCTTCATACTTCTTTTGTATGATTGCATAAGAAAGTACGAAGAGTGAAATTAGTATCGCTGTGCCACAGACAATAATGAGGTTGGATAATGTTGTGGCAGCTGCTTCCCAAACTGGGACTTTAGATTCAACCAGAACCGGGGCAGGAAGTGAAATCGGGGCACTTTCGAAGAAAGCCCCTAGCCAGTTGAGCCTCATCTGGTGAGACACACGGCAGCAAGACAGATGAAGCCTGACGCGACTGTGAGGTCACGAGAGCTCAGAAACCAGGAACGGTTGGTTATCAACGTTGTTGTCTAGTTGTGTGACAGGCGCACGCCTTACGGTACTCACTTTCATGCTCATCTTTGTATGGGTACGTAAACATATATGTTACAAAAACAAGAGATAGAAGAAAAAGATCTTGTTTCATGTAGGGGTTTTAGAGGAAGTGGCTGTTCTCTAGGGTTTAAATACTTCTTGACAGTTGAACATGAGGAGAGGGTGAGATGCTGCATTGCAGCGGTAGAGCGTTTCAAATTGTTTCAAGCTGTTTTAAGCTGTTTCAAACCGTTTCAGCCTGTTTCAAAGTAACGTCTATTTCCTGCCGATGACATAATATTTGGACACGGAAATAAAACATGTGATATAGGGATCAAATCAGATAGAAATTATTTCTAGAGTCACTGTTTGCATTGGCAATTGCATCAATTTGCTCTTGTACAAAAGAAAAATGGCATCACTTTTCACCAACGAACCCTTATTCACCCTGGGCCAATAGCTGTCTGGGATTCAACTTGGCGACTGTTGATGTAACGATAGGTGACCTTGTTTATGATCTTATGGTAGCTAGTTGAAGACATGATGCCATCTGGGAGCACCACCTGATGATACTCGCTCTATGCTGTGCGACCTGAATATACTATTCAAGATATCTTTAGCTTTTGGGCACCGACTACAACTTTTACGTGTAGACTGCTGTTTCAGAGCTCGGCTAATGATATATACCCTGTTACGCTATTCACATATAGACCGTGCCAGTAGAGGTTGGCGAGCATCGGTAGATTTACATGGTTGAACTTGAGATACAAAAACTGACTGTTGAAACAGATTTTTTTGACTATCATTTCGGTCATTGACTGAACCAGCTGGAAATCCAACGAAACCGTCCCTGAACTATAAATATATATAGACAATTAATTGGCAGGCATATTAAAAGATGATATAACTCGTAAAACTCCCTGGCTTGCTTTAAAGGAGGTACCATCAATGCGGCCCCACCAGTCTGGTTGCTGTTCCATTATCGGCTTACATAAGCCCTCTGCATGCATCTTTTATTCTTCTCAAAGCACATCAAACGTTTAAAGTGTGGACGATTCGTGCTCAATGATCTCATACTGCTAACTCAATAAAATACAACAGTCCAACTCGCTGAGCAGTACAACCCTAAAGAGCTCAAACATGGAGTGTTCAACAGATGAGCTTTCGAAGAAGCTCAAAATTCTAGAACTGGAAAACCAACGCCTCAAAATCCAGCTATTATCGCAGAATTTCCCACCTCGAAAGGAAAACCAATCAAGTTCCGTAACTACATCACGTTACCCGTTGACACAGGATGAATACTCAAGATATGGACGTCAGATGATAGTGCCCAACTTTGGTCTTGCCTCGCAGCTAAAGCTAAAGCAATCATCCGTTTTGGTGATAGGTGCAGGAGGACTAGGCTCTCCCGCTCTTCTCTACCTAGCAGGATCCGGTATAGGAAAAATAGGAATAGTTGATCATGATACGGTTGCCAAATCGAACTTGCATCGACAGGTGATTCACACCTCAGCAACGGTTGGAATGTTGAAGTGTGAGTCTGCCAAGCTTAAGATGAACGAACTCAATGACAACGTCAGGGTGGCAACTTACCCTGAAGCTTTATCCATAGCTAATGCCTTCAACATTATTCCCGACTACGATGTTGTCCTTGATTGTACTGATAACCCAGCAACCAGATACCTTATAAATGACGTTTCGGTCCTTTGTGGCAAACCAATAGTTTCAGGGTCTGGATTAAAGACAGAAGGTCAGTTGAGCATTTTGAACTATAACAACACTGGCCCCTGCTACAGATGCTATTACCCTACACCACCACCACCTTCAACGGTAACGTCCTGCTCCGATGGGGGTGTTTTAGGTTCGTGCATTGGAGTTGTTGGTGTCATGATGGTTACCGAGTGTATTAAGTTGTTGACGGGCCATTATGAAACGCATGGTTTCAAGCCTTTCTTGAGCTTGTACAACGGTTACTCTGAGGTAGGCCAATCACTGAGAACGTTCAAGATGAGAGGTAAGAGCCCCAAGTGTGCTGTCTGTCCGCCTGAATCTAGAACGATTACCAAAGATCTGATATGCGGTGGTTCAGGGATGAGCTATGAGGTTTGGTGCGGGAAACTCGAATACGCCGTTATTTCGGAGGATGAAAGGGTTAGCGTTGAACAAATACAAAGGGATGTATTTGCAAGTGGCAACAATCGCATGAACCAAATACTGGATGTTAGAAGCAAAGAACAGTTTGGTATTGTTAGCTTGCCGAACTCATTGAACGTGCCGTATGAACAGCTTTGCAGGATGTCCGCAAGTTCCAATACGATACATGATATAATCCCTGATTATTTGTCTGACAGACCACTGTATGTGCTCTGTAGATTTGGTAACGACTCACGCCTGGCGGTTAAATTTATGAAAGAAGAGTTCGGACTCGAAGAGGTATACGATGTCAGAGGTGGGTTGGCCCAATGGTCCCGCAAGATAGACCCAGAGTTCCCAATGTATTGACCTCAAGTGAAAACTAGTTGGTATCTAGGCATTGCATAATGAAGTGTGACATTGGCACATTTACTCAACGTACCAATATGCCCTAGTCGATTAACACTTTTGAGAACCAAAAATGGCATCTTGCTACAAGTTGCTCCGTTTCAGGAAATTAAGTGCACATTTTGATGTCTATAAAAGAGTTCCTTAAGACGATCAACAGGAATGTAACTGTATCTTCACTTAAAGGTTCATTTGAAAAGTGGTCATAATAGAAACGAAAGGAATCCATGACCTGTGACCAAAAATCACCGAGTCATGTCGTGCCATTTGAATGACACAATAATATCTTCAATTGTTCTGGTGTGCTTGAAGCTATGAGATTAATACAGGGCGCCAAATCCAAATAGAAGAGCAGAAGTTGTGAGGAGCAAGCTATTCATAAAAGAAGCTGTTCATGTGAGGGCGTTTCAAGATTTCAATGTTCGTTATTGCTAAGTCTGGGCTTTCCTTGAATTGCACAAATAATCCTTGCAACTGGGCCGTACTGACGTATGGCAACTCCAAATCTTTGAATCTTTCCAAAAACAATTTGGCCTTTTCTGATTCGCCGTTGTAGAATCTTAAAAACATTTTTTCAATCTGGAACTCAGTAGCATTATCAATCAAAATTTTGTAATCTATTCTGCCGGGCCTCAAGAGGGCTGGGTCTAATCTTTCCGGATGATTTGTGGTCATAAAAGTCAACACTTCTTCTGCAGAAGTGACACCATCTAGAGCATTCAAAAGACCGCTAAAAGTGACACCAGCGGAATACCCCTTTTCAGAAGTCTGTTCTCTCTTGTTGAAGGCAGCATCAATGTCTTCCAATAGTAGTATGGTTCTCTCAGGAATGTTGTTCATCAAGTATGCCAGCCTATCATCGGTCAAATTGGGCTCACTTATGTTCATGATTGCAATGTTATAATCCAGTTCGCCCGCTAAGGCCTGTATAAAACTGGTTTTTCCAGAACCAGGAGGTCCAAACAATAAGTAGCCACGCCTATATGGAATGCCTCTGTCATGATACCACTTCCCCGAATTCAAAAACTCCTTAATGTCGTCCAATATTGCCTCTTTGATTCCTCTATCCAAAATGACAGAATCAACAAGCCTCTTCTTTCTAGGTTGACCAAAGGGCCTCCATTCTTGACCCCAAGATTTGAAAAGTACGGTTTTACCCTCTGCTAACTTGACAGCCATTTTTCTAGCTTCGTCCAAAATAGAGGCAAGCAAGTATCTATCGCGGTACAACGTTGTCAACGTCACCGTTTCCATTGGCTTGCCTTGGTCATGTATCCTCTCTGATCTTTCCCTCTTAACATGAAACCATGCTCCTTGGTATCGTATCCAGTGATTTCCAGGACCTGGGACGAATTGGAATCCCGTAGAGATGGACCCATTTGGGTGTTGAACGACTTTTGTTTGCACAGAGAGTTGCCTTGAAGAGGTATGTTTGTAATTGGACATCCACTGAAGAAACCATGTGTAAGAATTATCAGAGTTTCTGATTTCAAGGTCAACTAGTAAACGACGGTATGCCAGAGATGCCAATGATGCCACAGAGCTGCGGAGCAAAGCCAAGGAACCACCAAGAACCATCAAACCTCCTCCGGCGGCAAAGTATGGATTGGATGCTAATATTTTGTTGAAAAGAGAAGACTCATCTGTGAAATTTTGTGACTGCTGTGAAGATGTGTTATTAGTTGAGGTTGTTGTTGGATTATTGTTGAAGTTGGTAAGCGCTAGCGCTTCTGTGGAGGGTGCCATGATGGGGGTTTGAATAGCGGAATCAATCCCATCTTTTTGTGAACTGTTACTTTGCCCGCCAAAGAGACCCATAGTTTGAAACGGTTCTTTATTTATCTAGAGTGACACCTCCATCGAAAACTCTGGATCAAGAAGAGATGCCTATCTGTGGGTGGAAATCGCTTTAAATGGAAGGATTGATTGATGTTTTCGGGCTATTGCATCGGGTGGTAGGCGTGCACTATACGCACGCTGAGCAGAGAAGCTGAGCAGAGCTCGTCACAAATGCATGGAGTAGTATGGGGGGATAGTGCAACTAGGACTGATTTGATTATCGCAAACAACCACATCCACATCTACTTTCAACATTTACATGGAACAAATAACCCCATTGCCCTCTAAATCATTACCCATCATTGATATCGTCTTAATATCTATCCAGAGATTCTACCCGTCTACTTAAATCTCTAATTGTCACTGGGCTATACTTCCTACAAAGCTTCAATTAAGTACCACAACTCTCATCATGTCAACTCCACCCTTGCCTCCTGGTTACTCCGAAACAGATACTCCCAACACCTCGAGGTATCACGAGTTAGAAAAAGAAGAGACGTCGTCTCATCGGTCCGTTGTGCCAAATGATCAATTCAACGAGTTGAAGGATGAGGATTTAGAAATGGCCCAGGTTGAAGAGGAAAAAGAGTTGCCCCCTTTGATACCTCCAGCGCCAACTGTTCCTCCTCAATTGCCTCAAAGAAGATACAACTTTCAATCCGCAAGAATTTTCAAGACATCGGAAAGAATATTGGATGATATCAGAAATGATCCATTTTTCTTTTTAAGTCAGTCCAAAAGCAAAGACTATGATGATGGTATACTGGATCGTAACACTGTCGACTACGCCGATAGATTGAGCAAGTTTATTAAGAATTCGCATAACAGATACCAAATGCTTATTTTGAAGTCCAGTCTTGAGTACCTCAATAACGGGGAACCAAAAGTTTTGAGCAGTGGGAAGAGACTTCAGACATTCAATGGTATTGTCGTTCCCAGGGTGCAGATTGCCATACCAACAACACCAATTTTTCATTTCACAATCAAAATCAAAACCTCAGAGGACCAAAACGACCTTCATAAATCGAAACACAAATTTTACGCTTTTGACGATAACCAGCTTTTCCAAGAAGATAGGGAAGATATGTTGCCTAAGTCATATCCGATTGCGGGAAGCAATTTATATCCTGAGGAAGAGGATGGCGATATAACCACATCCGTAGAGACTTCATTTCCGAGGATATTAGACTCTGCCAACTTTGTATGTGAGAAAACCGGTGCATTACTCAGAGTTGAACTTTACTCACCGGTCCTTGACTATGATGACTTGAAACATTTTGAAGGCGAAGAAATACAGCTGAGAGTTAGCACTTTTATTTCTCGGCTAGGGGATCCGGACTTGAGATTTTCAATACCAACCACCTTGGAATGCTTGAACACTTTATACAAGGTGTTGAAGGTTCCTTTGGACAAAGTAGATGTGGTGGACGCTAGAACGCTGAAGCCTGAATCCTCTCCTGTTTTGAATATGAATTTAAACTTGGAGTTGCTACCCGCTAAGTTACTATTTAAAGAGGCAAATGGAGAGTTGTATCCGCCAAGATTTAGAGAATTTGGTGAATATGGACAAATTGGTTGTGAGTACTACATAAGAGCTCTCACGGAAGTGTTATACTGTGCTTCCATTTACTCTCCTAATCCCCACGAATTTTTCAAGATTAAGGCGGAGTTTAGTTCCGACTTACAGCCTATCTTCACTTTTTTGAATGAACCTGATTCTTCAACGCAAATGAAACTATGGGCTAATTGGACAGACTTCCAATATTCACCAGGAAACATTATTCTCAGTTCATGCTCCTATTATTCTGATTCAACGATTATCGATTGTTATGCCACAATGACTAAGCTCAATCCAGACGAAACTCCTGAATACTTTGATGCTTTAACAATGTGCTCCAACAACAGACATGACTTGCAGTATTATGTAACTACTCTCAGATCACAGGGTGTTATTGGATACCAAGAATTGAAAAGCTACTTTCACAAGTTTGGATTCGATATTACTGATCCTAACGTTGTCACAACTCTTACAGACGACCAATTGATTATAGCCTACAAAAATAACGTTATTTTGAGTCAGTCTAAATACGAACGTACTACATTTAGAGAGGCATTAGAAAAGATTGGTCTATATAGAGAGAGTCCAGCGATTCGAAGCTTTCTCGATACTGAGCCGATGTTTGATGTTTCCGAAGCCTACGAGGCACTAGAAACAGATCCATCCGTGGACGATGATGTCCTAATCACTGCTTTCCAGCTGAAAGATGAAGATAATGGATTCGTTAGTTCCTTGTACTCTAGAGCTCTTCTAACGATTGCGATTTACAGGAAAAGTTTGATGTTGATAAATTTCATTGATTCCAATTTGCCCAGCTCTTCCTACCACAGGTCTATTTCTGTTGACGATGCATTTGAAAAGATAGGATGTGACAAATACGCTGACGATTCTCAGATTGTTAGAATATTCCAAGAGAGAGTCAACAAGGAGATCAGTGTTGACTTTCAGGAATTATGGAGTTGCCTAAAGATTGTGGGCGAATCAAGAAAGTCCAAACTTATTGAAGGATTCTTGAACTCAGGCATCATTGATTCCAGATTACTATCTGTCGCTAAGAGCCCAGCAGGTTTGAACAATATTGGAAATACGTGTTATCTCAATTCTTTACTACAGTATTACTTTGTCATTGAACCTTTGCGATCACTTATTCTAGAGTTTAACAAAACATTAGATGTTGATAGTATGAGACGAAATGAAAAGTATGAAGTTAGGAGAATAGGAGGCAGAAAAGTTGGGCTCAAAGAAACTGAAAGATCTTATCAATTCATGTACCAATTGAGAGACTTATACAGCAGGTTGATCCATGAGAATAAGAGATGTGTTCAACCCTCAAGGGAGCTAGCATATTTGGCTTTCAGTCCTATAAGTGACGAGGTTGAGTTTGAAGAAGACGCTGTCATGGATACAGATACCGTTGACAATAACGGTGAAAGACCCATTGTGATCGTTGCTGAAAAGGAGAAAGGGGATGAGTCTGGTAAATTTGAAGCAGAGACGGGAGTTGAAGGCACTAGTGATTGCATTATGAAACACGTTGAAGATATCCAGGCCGAGGAGAATACTACTGGGCAGCTTTCAACTGCTGAAACAAATGATCAATCTGTTGAATCAGAAAGCGAGTCGCTGTCTTCCAAAGCCACCACCCCTTCATCTTCCTCGACACAAAGTGAGACCGAAGTCAAGCTTCCGCCTGAGGTTTCAAGAGTGAAAACTGCAGCCACTGCTAAGATCAGCGCGGACCAAATTGAAAATGCATTGGAGGTTGGTAGGCAGCAAGATGTTACAGAGTGCATAGAAAATGTGCTAATTCAGATTGAGAGTGCGCTCGAGCCAACGCAGCTTGAGCCGGATAACGAGCAGCTAGACATAATCAAGGAGATGTTCTACGGAAAGACCAAGCAGGTGTTGATGCCTGTTGATCCTATAACAAAGGATGACATTGATCCATCAACGGCTAGAACGAAGGAGGAAAGATTCTTGAATTTGATTGTGAATATTGGTGACCATCCAAAGGACATCTACGATGCACTAGATACTTATTTCACGGAAGACCTTTTGAAATTGGATGATAATGAGGAGGTGAAAAGGTCTCTCACAATAACCCAGCTTCCAAACATTCTACAAATTCAAATTCAGAGGGTTCAATTTGACAGGGAAAGATTGATTCCAGTGAAATCAATTGAGCCTTTACCGTTTCAGGAAAAGTTGTATATGGATAGGTATATGGAAACAAATGATGAAGAGTTAATATTCAAGAGAAAGGAAGTTTTCCATTGGAAACATCGCATAACGGAGCTTGCAGGGCAGCGGGATAATATTTTGGCGAGAAATGAGCAAGGCCTGACCATAGTTGAGACTCTACAGTCCACTAGAGATTTCCTTTCGCAATCTTCCATTGTCAGTGAGATAGGCATATTGATTGACTCCAACACATTGAAAGTGCTAGATCAACAGATAGAAAGCCTAACGACAAAATTAATCAAGATCAAAGAAGAAATAGCGTCGTTGCAAGAAAGCATTTCGAACCAGTTCATTGGAATGACAAAGGTTGGATATTCCATCTTTGCAATTTTCATCCATAGAGGACAAGCCTCTTACGGGCACTACTGGATTTACATCAAAGATGTCAAAAGTGGGTTGTACAGAAAGTATAACGATGAGATAGTCAGTGAAGTTTCTATTGAAGAGGTTCTCAACTTTAATGAGAACAACAATGCCACCCCTTATTATCTAGTCTTTGCTAAGGATGAGCTGGTGGAATCAATGATTGATCCTTTAAAGAGGGAGATTAGTGAGGATGAAGAATGCTTGTAAGTCAACTTGATGTATACGTATCTACTAGTCTTGTCTAGACGAAAGAGAAGAGTTGTTTTTTAAAATAAAGTTGGTTGTATACATTCACCCAAAACATCCTAATTTTTTACAAAACACGGTAAAAAGAAGTAACAATCTTCATTACTTTTTCGTTTTCCTCATTACCTCTTATTACTTAATTCTTTTTCAAAACCTTTCACGGCTCCCAGAAATGACTGATCAATGTCTCTGAGGATATCTTCAAAATCTTCACATCCAACGCTAAACCTCAACAACGAACCGCCTTCCCCATTTCTATCATCATCAACATCATTAGCATCTAGGGTGCCACTACCACCTGATCCAAAGTTGGGATTTTTGCACGTCAATTCAACCAATGTCTCACCTCCTTCCATCATGGGATTGTTGCTTAAAAAATTAAACGATCTTAACACAAACTCTGCCCACCGTCTGCTCTTAAACGCCACGGCAAAAACGGGATTGTAGTATTCTCCCAACTGTCGTCTAACAAAGTCATTTTCACCGCTGCCGTCATCACCCTCATCGCCATCGTTGGTTCTTGTATGCTGCAACGAAGAATGGTGCAATTTTTCAACAACACCATCACCGTATCTCCCCCTCTCCAAATTTCCAACTAAAAATAGTACAACCTTCCTTGTATTTTCACACTGAGTCAATATTCTCATCTTGTAAGTTCTCAAACTTCTCAATAATAAAAAAGAATCAAAGTTGGCAATGGTTGTACCTAAAGACATCCTCTCTAACTGAAGAACCTCTTTATCCTTTCGACTCTTGCAAACGACAAATCCAGCGGAAAGATCAGACACTCCTGCAAAATACTTGACGGCAGAATAGACAATATAGTCAGCTCCATGGCTGAAGGGATTTTGTAACGGAGGAGGTGCCAAGGTGGAATCCACTATCAATAGAGCACCAAAACTATGTGCAATTCGCGAGTACTTTCCAATGTCCAGGAGATACCCTTCGGGATTCATTGGGGATTCCAACAAAACGACCGAATTTTTCGTAAGCTGGTCAGTCTCTTCCAGATTTAACTTTTGCAAACCTGTAAGTTTAGACAATAAACTGATCACTCTGTGTGAACCTTGGTAGCCTGAGTTGTTGATGCATATCTTTGGAGGATTCAAGTAGGATAATATTCCCATTATTGCCGAAGTTCCAGAGTTGTACAAGGTGACATGAGAATTATTCATGATGTTTTCCAAGATTGTCTCCACTTTTTCGGAGTTTGGATGAGATGTCTTTGAATAGGTGAAATTTTCGAGAACATATGATCGAGCCTTTTTCTTTGGGCCTGGTACTCCCAATGATGATGCATGTTGTTGCAAAGGGTCGTTGAAGGTGGGGTAGAATGGAAGCCGTTTGGTTGGAGGGAATGGAAGATGTGCTTGGTCTTGTTGCTGCTGCTGCTGATGCTGTTGTTGATCGTCGTGTTGGCCTTGGATTTGTGGTGGTAGCTGTACGACGTTCGGTGGTGGCGGTGGTGGTTGTAATTGTGCGTGTAGCAATCCCTCGGTATGTGGAAAAGGCAACGCTCGTTGGCGTTTTTGGTCGTGGTACTGGTCCGATGGGTTCAAGGCAAACTGTGAACGATGGGGATCATTACCCATAACAAAGCTTTGCTGTTGAGTGATAGCGTTATCGCTCATACTAATATTGTTATTGCTATCTCCGCCAGGAATATTTTTCAAAAATGATGTGAAATTGTCATCCGAATGTATTAATCGTGTGTTGAATCCAATGCTGGGATTATTGAATATCTCGTCAAAGTTCAAGTCAAACTCTGGAGCTGTAACGTGAGATCTTTGCTGGGAGGTATGTATACCTGGTGATTTTTGTTGTTGTTGTTGCTGTTGCTGTTGCTGCTGCTGTTGCTGTTGCTGTTGCTGTTGTCGTGGAAGTGGAAGTGGAAGTGGAAGAGGCGGTGTCTGTGATTGATGATGCTGGTTTTCCTGAGGTAAGTGATGTATGGATCCTGTAGAGACGATCTGATGCTGGTCAGAAGACAAAGACCCAGGTGTTCCCATCCCTTGAGAAAGGCTTATCGATATCCCCCTGCTGGTATTTCCTGAAAGAGGTGTATTACCATCAGAGACTGATGTTGAAGACGCATTATCAAGATGCCTGTAAGCCTCTTGATCTGCCTGATGAGTGTGCATGACACCTTTGTTAATCATGTTTCTTTTCTTGAAAGACTGGATCATACCACCGCTCAACTTGAACCCAGGATCATGATACCCAAATTCATCCATACACTTCTGAAAAGTATCCCTAATGAGTTGGTCATTGATCAGCACGGAAGCAGCACCCTCACTGTTTCTATCCCTCATGAGTTTCTCTAAGCGTAGTTCGACAGCTTTCGTAACGTCTGGATACTTCAGCACCGGTTTCCGCTTGTACTCGTCTAGGTGTGGATTTTCTTCGTGTTGTTTTCGTATCTCCTCCTCTTTAAAGACCCAGTTGCACATTGTCGATTGGCTTATGGCAAACTGATTAAGCTTGCGGAATTTTGCAATGGTTTCAACTTGAGTACGACGCGGGTCTTCCCTTAGGTAATCTAGCACCTGTATCTTTTGTGTGATTGTTGCTCTTGGGAGCCTGGATGAGTCATTGGATGAGGGGACTAGTGGGGATCGGGAACGAGAAGAAGAGGTTTGAGCCGGCGATAATGTTGTTCCTGTTGAAGCTACAAAGGAGCTTGCTGCGTCATGGAAAGACATGGGTTCGGATACGATGGGAGACACCATTAATCTGTGTTAAATGAGTGAGTAAGTGTTTGAAAGTTGGATCGAAATGGGAATTATCAGTGACTCAAGCTTGTTTGTACATGGTGAGACAAGCTATGCCAGACTGTGCCTTTCCCGTTTTGCAGATATACTTCTATCCAAGCTCTTTTCAGGCTAATAAGATTGGGTTTAGATATATATAGTCGAAAAAGTCGCAGATCATCAAACGGAAATGATAGCTTGTGCCGACTATAGAACATTAGTCGCTTAATAGAGAAAACAGGCAAGTAAACATATCCCTCGATGTTGGCGAGATACACACGAATGGAGATAAGCGTTGTTGTTTTGGCAACTGCCATATCCGAAGTGGGCTCTTCTTCTTCCCCAACTGTCAAAAGTGGATTTCTTGAATTTCATCCATTTTGGTCCTGTGATAGTTGTATATATATATTCATACACCCGTGCACCAGAATAATTCAGATTGTGCCCGCAGCACTCACTGCTCAGCACTGCTCAGCACACAGCAAAGCACTCCCCGACAGGCACACAAACAGATCCGTCAGGTAGGGTTTGTATACATTTAGTCAAACTGAATTGGCAATCAACCTATCGCTGTTTAATTTCTCTCTGGTTCTACTTGGGCCGAAGCAACTTCAATTCGACATTGATCCTCTTGATAACGCCTCCCAGTTATCAATTGACGTTGGATCTCCTGTTGTCGGAATCAGAACAAGACCGAACAAGACCTGACCTGACCTAGCCTTAACTAACTTTACCTAACCTAACCTAACATCCTCACCCCCTCGCTCATTAATATACATATATAGAAACAATGTCATCAGGGTTATCAAGACGTCGTGGTGGTGGATCTGCCAACAACAACAACAACGGAAGCAGCAACAGTAACAACAATGGCTTTTCCTCCATAGGAGACAATGGTGGCGCATCCTCTCCTAGGAACCATCACATCAACTCTTCCACGTCGTCAACGATAGACCAGGACCATAAGATCGCCTATGACCCAGAGGATCTACTCAACAATACAACAACCTCGGGACGTTCGTTGCCGCTGTTGACTTTGATGGAAGAGGTTTTACTAGTTGGCCTCAAGGATAAGGAAGGATACTTGTCCTTTTGGAACGACAACATCTCCTACGCCCTACGTGGATTGATCATTCTAGAATTGGCATTCCGTGGTAAGATAAGAATGGTGAATGATCCAGCAAGAAAAAGATTTGAACTTCCTGATAGACTTATTGAATGTATCGATGGCACACTAACGGGTGAAACCTTACTAGATGAAGCTTTAAAGCTGATCAAGAATGATCCTCAACATCTTTCCGTTTCGAACTGGATCGACCTGCTATCTGGCGAAACCTGGAACTTGATGAAGATCAACTATCAATTGAAACAGGTGAGGGAAAGATTGGCCAAAGGTTTGGTGGATAAAGGCGTCTTGAAGACTGAAAGAAAAAACTTTTTGTTGTTTGACATGGCCACACATCCTGTTCAAGATCCAACTCCTAAGAGAAACATTTCCCATAGAATGTTGACCCTGCTAACAAACAGAAACTTCATCATTGAATATGACGAAAAATATTTCAAGAGTAGTACCTCTTTCAAATATCTAAGATCGATCACCTTGGCCTGTGGTTGCTGTGCTGCAAACGTGATGGAAAACGTACTCGTTGATTTAAACTTTGAAAGTCGTGATAATGCCTTTGTCAAGGCCGATGAACTGTTGAATCAGTTCAGCGATCACCCATTCGTCGATAAGAGTTCATCCGTTGGTGTTGGTTTGAATCTATTCGGTGAGGTTCAAAAAGAGATTGAAGTTGAAAACCCAGGTGATTTAATGTTGGAGGTGGTTGCTGCTGTTGTTAATGTTTTCAGCAAGATGGATTCAATCATCTGAGTTTTGAAAGATTGATTCAAAGAAAAGAAGGTTGAAAAACTTGATGCAAGTGGTTTTTCTGGCGTCATAACTTTCGATTGGTGTTGTTTCTCATCTTTAATTCTTCTCCTTGTTTCTGTTCATTACAGTACATTTTCATCCAGCGATCCAGAGCAGAGTATTTTATTTATCCGTTGTTGCTTGCCTTTTCCTGCCATGCATTCGTCCCTTTCCTCTTTTCCTTTTATATTTCTTGTAATTCATTTACATTTTTTTCTTCCCTTTTGCTGTTTTCACTGTGCTCTAATCAACAAGTTCGTACTCATTCATATTGCCTACATACTCCTCTGGTAAGACGCTTCCGTTGCAGAAACTGCTCATCTTAGAGAACCAGTTTAACATGGTGGTTTTTGTTTTTTTGCTTTTGAGTGATGCCAAGAGATGCGGCATGAATCGCTCCTTTCTCGGTTCTTCCCTGTTCTACCAGAAACATGCTTATAATTTTCAAGCTTGTGTGGAGAATAATGCTAGCAACAACAAGCAAGTCTCAAAGCATAGGCGGGTATGAAACATCACGAATCATTAGATATCATTATTAAACTCATTCGATGTATGAGCTACACATTCCCTCAAAGAAACATTTCTCAACCACTTATTAAGAGTACTATTTTTACGTTTAGTTGGTAGAAAAAAAAAGAGCAAGACTCCGAATCAGTACGGCTCTATACTTTATTATCTCTTGCCAAAGGCCATGATGGCAAGCCCCAGTCCATGCCGTGTCCCTTTCGTCCATCTGAAAAAAGTGAGATGAATAAAAGACATAGTAGAACAAATGTGCAAAATAGAAAGAGTCTGTTGTGTTTTAACTAACCACTGAAAAGATAAGAAGAAAAAACTCAAATTACAAACATGACACCCGGTCAAACCTCACAACACAAAAATCGCCCATATCAATCAGTAACCAACACCGATCAAATAATCAGCCAACTGTTCGACAATCTTGGCTGCCTCACCAGCTTGAACACCAGCAGGATAATGAGCGATCAAGATGGCCTGTTTCGTCTTGACGACAAGAACACCTTCAGCGTCGTGTTTTCCGTAAATGGATCTACCATCAGCCTTAATACAAAAGTTCTTTTGTCCTTGAACGTGCAATCCATGGGCAAATAGGCCAGAAGGATCGTTGAAACCAGTCACTATCTCCTGAATCTCTTGAGGTTGCAGTTGGAAATTGTTCGAGTTGGCCCACACGGATGAACCATCGGCACCATAGATGGCAGCCTTGTCTAGCTTGCCGGTGGCAATCAAATTGTCAGTGTATGCTGTGATAATTCAGGGTGGAGCAAGAAGCGGAAGGGCACAAAAGAACAAAACTGTTAGTATGGTTGTGATGTGGCTAAACAAACTAAAGGAGGCCGTGGGGTGTGAGTTGTTGATTCCATGATACTTACCATTCCAGGACATTATATTATGTTACGTATCTGAATTGTTCGAATCTATCTTAGCTTTTCAGGTGCGTTTATGAACGAAAAGTTGGAGGGTGGATATCAATGATGGCAGATTGCTATACCTTCATATCAGTTGGACCTAGCTAGCTGTGTGGTGAATATGGACTGAGAGAATTGATTGAAAAAGAACGAGAGTGTGTATGAGATGGGGATGTGTGAATGTTTGTGTTGAGAATGATTCACTCACAGAGACACGAACGCATCTATCTCTCTGTGACGCTTGTAACAGGCAACAGGAACGGAAGCAGAGAGAAAACGAATGAAAGCGGCGGTGGCGGTTGGGCTCTTATATCACGTGATACTGTACCTGTACGGCTTAACGATGCTTTTTAGGGGAAATTAATTTCCTCCAAACTGTCTTTTTGGTTGATCTTACAAGTTCAAAATAATACAATTCCAATAATAACAATCAAGTCTAACCCTATAAACAAGTCTAATTGTCATCATCATCATCATCATCGTCATCATCCTCCAACACAACTCTTCTCTTCTTTCTGAAAACCGTACCTTCGTCATCATCTCCATCATCATCGCCCAGTTCTTCCGCTGTTTGCTTTCCCTCATCGTCCTCATCGTCACGGCTCCTCTTATACTTAGCAGCGCCGTCTCTCTTCACCTGTCTTAGCTTCTCAGCCGCCTCATCCAACTCGTCATCATCGAGTCCTGAACCTTGGTCTCCATCACTAACGACAAATCCATCCTCCTCATCGTCATCGTACTCACCTTCGATACCATCATCATCCATATCATCTTCATCATCTTCACCACCAGCCATCCTTCTACCTCTACTGGACACATCACTAACGTTCTTCCTTTCGAGTTTCTCCTCCTGTTGTACAAGTTTGGCGAGCTGTCTCCTTCTTGCCCTTTCGATCTCTCTCTGTGCCTTCTCAAACTCTCTTGCTTTCAGATCAGGGTCTTCTTTAGTCACAATGGTGTTGATCTTCTTAGACTTCTTCATCTTCATGTTGGACTGTAATGTCGATGCCAATATCTTGTGTGCTTTCGAACCTATTGAAGAAGGAAGAATCTGAATGGACTTATTCAAGTTCAGTTGGGCCATTAAGACTTGGCCTCCTTGGCATGCAAGTAGGTTGTCCTCGTTAGGTTTATCCTTAATATCGTAATAATCCGAACCAAGTTTGAAAGACATCGATCCATCCTCCCATTCTATTATCTGTGTGTTTGACTGCTTATACAAGTTGTCGTTGGAAGTTTTGGCGTATCTCCATCTGATAGTATTTTGAACCTCTAATTTTTTGAATTCGATACTGTCCTGTAACTCCTTTGCCGACTTCTTTGCGTTTGAAACCTGATGATCCTGTTGGAATTCAGACAGTTGTGACTCAAACGTTGAAGGTGAAAATGGTTCAGCATCAACAAAGAGGAATCTAGGCAAATTGAACGATAGAGCGTCAGAGTTGTTGCTACGGGTATGGGAGGCAGGGTGTCTCGGTAGCGTCAATTCTGCCTTTTGTAAATATTCCTCTTCCTCCTCCTCTTCCTCCTCATTCTCGTCTCCCCGTTTAGGTATGTCGTCGTCTTCATTATCTTCATCCTCTTCGCTGTCGGAGGCATCTATCCCGTGTGATCTTCTAGATTTGGAAGTTTCTTCTTGTACGACTTCATCGTTATCATTGTTATTATCATTGTCATCGCTATCGTCGTCACCAAATAGATCATCCACATCTTCTTCGTCTTTATCACTCTCAGTTGCAGACTGATGCTTGATCTCTTCGGACAGCTGCCTTGATGGTCTGCTGCTACTAGCGCTGCTTGTTTCTTCCGCTTCGATGTTTTCACCGTTAGATATAACTTGGGGCGCCATTATTATGTTCTATCAAAAACCTGACTTTTTGTAAGTGGTTTGCTTTGTCCGTTCCATAGGTGATTTACACAAAGGGCGTCGTTGGTCGGTCTCTTATAGAGTGAACACATAAATCTATAGGCACACGGACTCACACACACACACGTTTGCCCTAACGCACGCACTTTGGGCAGTGAGTGCTCGAATAAAAGTCTCTCCTCGCCTGGGTTATGGTGCACCGCCTGTGTGTATGGATGGGATGGTATGGGCAAAAGGTATATATCGCTTCTATAGACGCAAAGTACTTAGGTCGATCGTCTCTAACCTAATCTAATCTAACATGTGCACGCAATGGTTGGGTGTTTGAATACAATACGCACGCCAGAAAGAATGAGGGGTAAATGAACCTCATCCCTTGTACCTCTTTTCTCACAGAGCTCAAAAATCAATACCAAACAACAGCAGCCCCAACACTTTTAATAATAGCAGGCCAACACTGGCTTGACTCAAAGCATCATGTTTATCGCTTCCAAATCACTCTCTCGAAAAGGGCTGGGAGCTGCTGCCACGAAGACGCTTGTCGTCTCATCATTCTCGTTTGGATTCAGACAGCTATCCTCTACAAAGAGTCTCTCAAATGAAAAAATTGTCAATGAACATAAATCTCATCAAAATGACGGTAACAAACATTCTGATGACTCACACGATCACCATGATGATCATAGCCATGACCATGGTCCCGCTTTATCTGAAGCAGAACCCATCGTCAACAGGTATACAGTCGGTACGCTGATTACCGTTGCATTGGTGTATGGATACAACCAATTGAACGAAAGCTACAAAAAGAGTCATGGTGGGAATTCCATAGTTTCCAATCTAAGAGGTCAGCAGTTGAAAGAAGAGTTAGAGAGCAACTTTTCTGAATATCGTGAAGGTGTTGCAAGGGCCACCATGACCCAAGAATTGTTCAGTGGTCGTCGTATCATCTTTAACACATCACATCGGGATGACACTCTAGATATTCGTTCTGTGTATTCTACAATGGTGGACGACGTTCCAGGAAGGTACTTTGCTTGCAATAGCAACTCTCAATTGGACACAATTAGAAACTGGGATGAGCTAGCTCCAAGAAAAAAACGTAGGAATCCATTCCTTGAAGAAGAGCGTTGATACATTCTATCGTCCATTATTTATGGTTTATTTATCTGTTTATTTATTCACCGGTTTATTTGTTCGTCTTCTTCTCCTTTGTTTGAAAATTGAAAAATAACTGCCTTGATTTTAACCGAATGAAGTATGTGCGATTAGTCTCACGCAACTCTTGTTGGATCGATTCAGCATTGAACAACTCTCATGGCAATGCCAATGTTTACAATCTCTAGTCATGAAGCTCACAACTCGATAAATTAATTCGAGAGGCATTCAATATATATGTATGTGTATGTATATACAGTCTGTCAGAGCACTCTATCAAAGAGTGACAGGCCTAGCAAACGAAACAGGAAATTCAATGCTAAGCCTGAATGACAATTACCTTCGTCACCATATCAAGGTGACGATAACCAACCAGAGTATCAATCTTCGGGTCTAGCGCTCATCTCTCTTAAGTTTTTTGATGACCAACCTCATCAACTTTTAACCTTTTTTTGACACACACCCTGATCAGACATGGATTTATATACGACATATATACTATATAGAGAAGTAATGGATGGAAAAGAGGTACTCTATGAAAAAAAAAAAAAGAGAAAGAGATAAGAGGAAGGATAAAAGAAAAAGGATATGAAAAAAGGATGAAAAGAAAAAGGTTAGGTATTACATTATGGGTCACACGGGATATCCACTTGGTTTTCAATTAAGTAAATCCAACTAGCCATCTGGCTTGTATCACATGGCAAAATAATATAAATAGCGGATGAAATCCTAATACTACTTTATTTTACTATTCTCTTTTAGCAAAGATCATCACTCACTAATATACTATATTTTACCATTCGATTTTACTATGCCAAATTAATTCATGTCAGCTTCCGAGTCTATCGACTCATCTGCCACTGACGTTTATTGAGAGCGACGACTATGAGGAAACAGCTCAAGAGTTTTTCTTTCCAATATATATCTTAACTATTGTATTTGTGGCTAATTTTTTTTTTTTTTTTTCATGTCCTAGCAGATTTGGAAAGGGACAAAAAATTGAACTAACTGGGTTTGTTCTTTAAAATCCTCTTGTTTTTTTGATGGGAATTTCACCCTATATTTTTATGAATATACTAGAAAGGCATCATGTCCCAGTAACCATCTTGCTGGTGATAGTTCCTTCTGAGTAGGTTGATGCTGGTGTCAGTATCTTCCTCCTGTGTGTTATTGCACAGTTGGTGTCTTTCTCTGCCTTTTTCCTGAAGGTGTATAATGAATCCAATGTAGTAGTTGATTTTTTGGATCTGTCTTATGGTCCACTTACAGTTGGTAATGACATTTTCTACTGACAATTCAGCTTCATCCAACTTTGTGGTGATTCTCCAGATTTCTCTGACTGTTGGGCACTCGAAGAAGAGATGCCTTGTTCCTGCTTTTCTATTCATGATAGAGTTTTTGCATAAATAGCAGCATTCTGAGTTCAGTTTGTTCAAACCCCCTATATGAAGTTGGTATAACCATTCAGTGAAGTATGGGTATATGATCCTTTTCTTGCCTAGCCATGTGAAGAACTTCTTCCATGCCTGTTCTGTGAACTTGGTATGTCTGTTCCAGTATTCTGTAGCTAGTGGTAGGTAGTTGATGTTTTTATGAACTTTTTTTGATATTTGATTCAAGGTCTTCTTGCTGATTGGCGGTTTGGGTTCTTGTTGCAAAAATTTTGAATATATTAGCTGGGATATACCTTCTTTTGATGCCATTTCTAGGGTGTGATGATTGTTTGTGAACCATCAGTCAGGAAATACCAAGCTGCCAGGTAGCCTTTTATTGGTTTGTAAAGCTTCTTTGGTTGAGCTATTGTAATCCTGGATAATTGGGGTAGGGTGTGAGTATTTGACTTGTGTGTTCGAAACATGCTGTTGAGGTCAATGTGGTGGTCTTGTTGTAAACTGCCAATCAATGTGGTTGAGTTTCCTAATCATCCTGGCAATACCCTGATATCTCGCTCGTTACAATACCTTGCGAACAACATCACCACCATCACTCTCTCAAAAGGTCACTACGAAACTGCAAATATGTAATTAACATTGCTCAAAAGGTCAATGCACCTGGCATATTGGAGGATGAGATCACAACTATACCATTCCAAACCGTCCTCTTACCGGACTTCAAAATCATTTCAACCGACGGGAAAATAGGAAACTCAACCACATTGATGAGTAGTTTGCAACAAGACCACCACATTGACCTCAACAGCATGTTTCGAACACACAAGTCAAATACTCACACCCTACCCCAATTATCCAGGATTACAATAGCTCAACCAAAGAAGCTTTACAAACCAATAAAAGGCTACCTGGCAGCTTGGTATTTCCTGACTGATGGTTCACAAACAATCATCACACCCTCCCCATGCAACCCCAATAGCCTAGAAATGGCATCAAAAGAAGGTATATCCCAGCTAATATATTCAAAAAATTTGCAACAAGAACCCAAACCGCCAATCAGCAAGAAGGCCTTGAATCAAATATCAAAAAAAGTTCATAAAAACATCAACTACCTACCACTAGCTACAGAATACTGGAACAGACATACCAAGTTCACAGAACAGGCATGCAAGAAGAGTTCCTTCTGAGTAGGTTGATGCTGGTGTCAGTAGCCTCCTCCTGTGTGTTATTGCACAGTTGGTGTCTTTCTCTGCCTTTTTCCTGAAGGTGTACAATGAATCCAATGTAGTAGTTGATTTTTTGGATTTGACTTATGGTTCACTTGCAGTTGGTAATTCCATTTTCTACTGACAATTCAGCTTCGTCCAACTTTGTGGTGATCCTCCAGATTTTTTTTGGCTGTTGGGCATTCGAAGAAGAGATGCCTTGTTCCCTCCTGCTTTTCTATTCTTTTTTTTTTTTTCAATATCTGGCGTTCCGACACATTATGTGGCGCATGAAGTATTTACGTTTTTTGTTTTCTTTTTGTTTGTTTCTGTTGTCTTTTTTGGCGATCTGATCTTGTCTTTTTGATCTATGGTTAAACATATATGTCTACAATATATCCAACAAACCTACAATACTCTTCAAACTGAACAGCCGTTGTGATATCAACCTAATTTATTGAAAATTCAATCATGATTGTTGGAGCATCAAGATCAGAACTCCTGGAGTGGATCAACCAAACGTACAACTTGAACTACACTAAAGTAGAGCAATGCGGCAACGGTGCAATCTACTGCCAAATATTTGATTCCATATTTGGTGATCTACCCATGTCCAAGGTCAAATTCAACCCTGCTTCTGAATATCAGCAGTTGAATAATTACAAGATATTGCAAGGTGGGTTCTCCAAGCACAAGATTAGCAGAGAGGTTCCAGTGGAAAGACTCATGAAATGCAAGTTTCAGGATAACCTGGAGTTTTTGCAATGGATGAGCAAGTTATGGACCGAAAACAAGATTGATGGTTACGATGCAAGTGCAAGGAGAAGATCGGTCGTTCCATCGTCAACTCCAAGAGGGGTTTCCTCTAACAGTGGAGCAGGCACTGGTACTATCAGAAGATCCTCCTTGGGACCCAACAACACTGGTGGACTTTCGGTTCAAAAACAGAGAGCATCTATAAATGCCTCTTCAAGGCCTAATTCTAGAAATCCTTCTGGAAATACCATTTTAAAATCTTCTTCCTTGAGGTTAAACACAAACGAAGATCTTGTCAAGTTACAAAATGAGCTTGAAACCACGAAATCTCAGCTGCGGGAGTTTCGAGCCCTCCTGGAAAATTTGGAAACAGAAAGAAACTTCTACTTCAACAAGCTAAGAGACATTGAAATTTTGTGTCAAAATTTGAATGAGAAGATTAAGGATGAGGAAAATCCTGTTGATGCGCAGCTTCATGAGCTGGTCTCTCACGTTCAAGATATCCTTTACACAACCACGGAGGGATTTCAGGCCCCTGGAGAGGATGAAACAAATGAAGCCACCATGAAGGAAACTTTTGAAGAAAATTATGCTTATGAGAATGCTGGTGTCTTGGTTGATGGCGATTCGATCACTGGAAATAAGGAAAATCAACTCCATGTGATGATGGACGAGGAAACTTTTTGAAAGAATAATCGAGTCCCAAGAAGGCTTGAAGTCATCAATAAAAGAGTTGCCATTTTTTTCTTGTATTTTGTACTACGTTGCTGGCCTCAATCTTTGATCTTAGGGATGGCTTGTTTGTGGTCTGCCTTTTTCCTTCTTCTTTTCTTAAATTCCTCCTCTTTCTTAGACTACTATACCCACTTTTGTTTTTGCTAGACTCCATCTAGCAGTGTGCATTTTTTTTTTGTTGATTGATACTACGATAATTATACTTTATGTACCATCAGAGGCCTCCAAAGCGGTGTCGCCAATGGTGGACATTGTAAAAGGAGGAGAGAAATTGTTTCGAACAGCTTAAAAGTCGATCGACGCATTTTCACCTATCTACGTAAGCGTCGTCTGTGTCTGTGTCTGTGTCTGTGTCTGTGTCTGCGTGCTCGTATGGCTAACACAACAACCTCTTCTCACACACCGGCACAGTACAGTACCAGCGCACCGCAGACGTTTGCAAGTAGATGACACTACAGTACGTATAGTGGCGAAACAACAGAGGCTTACCTTCACCCTTTTCACCTCTTTTAACCCTTCCCCCTAGTAGCTTGCCTTGAGGACTCGTTTCATTGAAGAACAAAGGCCCACAGCGAAAAGTCCATCATCACCTATCTTCTAACTCTCATCATCGTCATCACCCCACACTACGCAGTATGCTACCTCGAACTTCGGTGATACTGAGTCCAGCAATGCTCCATGCACCACGCCTATCATGGAGATCCACCCTAAAGACTGGTTTCCAGTATCAAGGCAAAAGTAGGATTCTTTTGACAACGCATCAATCCAGCATAAGGAAGTTCTCATCATTGAACAACATTTTGTCTTTTAGACAAACGTCAACGATACTGAATGAAAACAACGATAAAAAGAAGAAGGACAAGAATGATAAAAACGAGAAGAACAAGAATAAGAACAAGGGAGAACAGGAAGACTTCCAAACAATGATAAAGAATACAAAATGGACCAACTGGATTCTTCCGGGGCTAGTTATGACGCTGTTTTTAACGAGTGGTAGCCCAGTCGCTAACCCCAACCAGTTGACACTACAAGACTTCAAGGTGAACTATCTCGAGAAAGGTTTGGTCTCCAAAATATCCGTGATCAATAATTCATTTGTTGAAGCTGAGTTAATCTCGTCGAGCAACATGCCTCAAACAGTTGCATTTGCCATTGGATCGGTTGAATTTTTTGAAAAAGAGTTAGATTCCATCCAGGATAAACTTGGAATTCCTTCGAACGAACGCATACCTGTCTCTTATCACAAGAGATCTAGTGTTTTGAGTTACATTGTTCCATTCCTTCCAACGCTGGTATTGATAGGTGGTATGTACTATCTATCATCGCAGATGAGAAAAAAAGGCCCAGGTTCAGGCGGCGCCGGTGGTGGGTTGAACGGTATTTTAAACATGGGAAAATCCAAAGCCAAATTGTTCAACCAGGAGACTGATATCAAGGTTAAATTCAAGGATGTTGCCGGTTGTGATGAGGCAAAGGAGGAAATCATGGAGTTTGTGTCCTTTTTGAAACATCCAAAGAAGTACGAGAAATTGGGGGCAAAGATACCAAGAGGAGCCATCCTATCGGGTCCTCCTGGTACTGGTAAAACTTTGCTTGCAAAGGCTACCGCTGGAGAGGCTGCTGTTCCATTCTTGTCCGTTTCAGGTTCGGAGTTTGTTGAGATGTATGTCGGTGTGGGTGCCTCAAGAGTGCGTGACTTGTTCGCCACTGCTAGAAAGATGGCACCATGTATCATTTTTGTCGACGAGATAGATGCTATTGGTAGAGCCAGAGAAAGTTCTCCTATGGGGTCAAACGATGAAAAGGAGGCGACCTTGAACCAACTCTTAGTCGAAATGGATGGTTTTGAAACCACTGATCACATTGTTGTTTTGGCAGGTACCAATAGGCCGGATGTTCTAGACAAGGCGTTGACTAGGCCGGGAAGATTTGATAGACATATAAACATCGACAGGCCAGACATTGAGGGTAGAAAGGCAATTTACAAGGTTCACCTGAGACCGATCAAATTGAAAGAGCCGATGACGGATGAATTTGCAGGCAGATTGGCAGCGCTGACACCAGGCTTTGCTGGTGCAGATATTGCAAACTGTTGCAATGAAGCTGCTCTAATCGCAGCAAGAGAAGATGCAACCTCTGTCGAGTTGAGACACTTTGAAATGGCCATTGAGCGTGTCATTGCCGGTTTAGAAAGAAAAACAAGGGTTTTGAACCCCGAAGAAAAAAAAACAGTGGCTTACCACGAAGCCGGTCATGCCGTTTGTGGTTGGTATCTACAGTATGCCGATCCTCTACTGAAAGTGTCCATCATTCCAAGGGGTCAGGGTGCGTTGGGTTATGCCCAATACTTACCAGGAGACCAGTATTTGATCTCCCAAGAGCAATTCCAACACAGGATGGTTATGGCATTGGGTGGAAGAGTTTCCGAAGAGATAACATTCAACGAAGTTACCACGGGTGGTTCGGACGATTTCAAAAAGGTGACTCAGATGGCCAATGCCATGATTTTGAGGTTAGGTATGTCAAAGAAGTTGGGTACCATTGCATTTGAGAAGCAGAATAAACAGATGCAAATTCACAAACCTTTCAGTGAGGAGACATTTGAGTTGATTGATGAAGAGGTGAAAAGGGTTGTCAATGAGGCCCACGTTAAGTGCAGGGAACTGCTGACTGAGAAGAGGGCGGACGTCGAGAAGGTCGCACAGGAATTGTTGAGAAAGGAGGTGATCACAAGAGATGACATGATTAGAATATTGGGTCCAAGGCCTTTTGAAGAGAAGAACGAAGCTTTTAAGAAGTACTTATTGCCAAAGAATGAGGAAGGAAGTGGAGAGAATCCTCATACAGACGAAGGTGCCAAGTTGGCATAGTGTTTTCTTTTGGCATCTTATCTTACTTTACTTTTTCTTAGTTTTGCCTATTCTGCATTTCTTTGGTAGATTCCGACTACTATTTATGTTACATGTATATACTAAATGACGTTCATATCTCAACTGTTGATTGTGTTCTAGTTGTTCTTCTGTGTGTGTTTTTGCAACTGTACTAACGGTGAAGTAGGGTTGAACTTTTCATAGATGTAAACGCTCGAGAATATACGAGAGCGAATTTTTTCGCCGACAATGATTTCATCATAGGTGAACGTTTTGGATTGGTGAATCTTTTTCTTCTTGCCTTTCTTTTTGTTAGCCTTGCTTGATGCGATGCTCTGTGTGGAAAACAGCTTCAACCATCTTCTCTGCCTTGTCAAGTTTTAAGGTTTCTCTGACATCACAGTATGCTATGGCTAACTGCTTCATCGAAAATAGGTTTGGACCCGATATTGATGCAACGTGATTCATCAATAAGTAATTATCCTCTACTCTCAGCTTTTTATACAACAAGTATGCAATTGGCGGCACCTCTGGTTCAGGCTTCAATTCGCGAATACTCATTGCAGTTGAGAGTAGTTCATCATGGGGCATTGGAGATAGCTCACCTTCTAACCATCGCCTCACCAACTCTGATAAAGTGATCTGGTCAAGATTCACATATCTAGACCATAAGAGTACTCACATTTCAGAAGAATCAGTGTCTCCTTCACAACATCATCCAACTTGGATACCAGTTGAAAGCTTGAGCCTTAACTAACATGTCGAGGTCTGGTAAACCTGTAGTCTGAAGGTTTTCAATCAACCATCTTCTCAGCTTTGGAAAGTCTAACAAGTTCCCTTTGTTGGGCTCGACTTTTATTAAGTATCCATGTAGCAGTTCATTCTAAGTCAAGGTCTGGAGTAAAGCTACTTCATTCAAATTCATGTTCATATCCATTTCGAGCGGTCTTAAATGTTATGGGTGTTTGTGGTGTTGTACGTTCTCAGTTTACGCGTTATATATCTAAACTATGAGCATCATTTGGGTGATGGTGAAACTTGATCTTCCAAGCTTTTATTAAGTGGAGCTGTCATCGTTTATCTCAGACAGCGGTGCTACTGCTCATCTCACACATAGCAATCCTCCTTATCTTGGTGTATAGACGCCTTGCAATGTTGTTGAAGATATAGATTGTTTTTCAACATGTTCAACTGAGAAAGATAGCAAAATAACGTTACCTAAAGTGTCGGAAAAATGTTTGCAGGATTCTTGATCACGGGGTCAGTATTTGGATGATGTGTTGTGACACCTCCCTCATCCGGGGTAAGATCATCATTTGTTGATAATGTTAAGACAGCAGCGTCATAGTCTTTAGATGGTATTCCTTTCATCAACTGGGAGTGTTCCGTCATAGAGCAATCACAGCACCGCGAAGGTTTTGATGATGCGCCCGCGCTAGGTGAAGCCGCAAGAAAGCGCGCGCCGAACCGATCCAACACAAAGATATATTTATTACTAACATATAAACAAAAACAAAACAAATGCATCCTCCTTGTTATGAAGATCATTAAAACTTTCAACCACACTGAACTTGGGACATTGGCAACATCAAGGAAACTAAACATTATCTTCACAAAGGACAGATTACTTAGCACGGTAGAACTGGATCCAGCATCTCGAAAGGCGGAAGTGTCTTGTCCAACTCAATTTCAGCAGTTTCAACAACATCAACAGCGTATTTCTTCAATGTCTTCAGTTTCTCGGTCAGAAGCTTCCGGTATGAATGTCGATGCCACAGATTTTTCGTCAATAGAGCAGGATAAGGAGAATATTCTGCCGTTGCATCAAGGCAGGTCTGCTTCCTCTTTGAAAAGAACATTGTCTCTTGCAAGCCAAATGGATCAACGCAAAACAATCTTACTTCAGGAGCGACAGAAATTTCAAGCACAACTCACAGATTCTAACCTTGAAGAACTTGATGATCCTCTAGAACCATACTTGAACTATCTTAATTGGATACAAGAACGCTACACGGCAGGATCGTCTTCAGAGTCAGGATTGCTCCAACTTCTTGAGCAGACGACATACAAATTCAAAGATGACGTATACTACAAGAACGAGATACGGTATTTCAAAGTGTGGCTACAATACATCACATTTAGTGACAACCCTAGAGATATTTTCAATTATTTGTACAAGAAAAAAATAGGCGTCGGGCTCTCGATTTTTTACGAAAGCTTTGCAAAATTCCTCGAGCTGGATGGCGACCTCAAGAAAGCCAATGAAATTTATAAGGGAGGTATTGAATGCGGTGCTAGGCCTCAAGGTAGGCTGGTAAGACTATACGAAGAGTTCAAAAAAAGGAGAGAAGAGTTCAAAACAACCGAGCGTGCAGTTTCCAGGTTTGGTGGAAGGGGTATATTGGCAAATCCCTCCGGGGGAGGACTTTCGGGGCAAATATCTGCCCCAACTTCCCATGAAGAGATAACAGGAGCAAAGCCAGCATTTACAGTGTTTTCAGGTGATGTCAGTGACAAAGTCGACTCAAGCGACAAGATATTTGTTGATAACCCAGGCATTTGGACACATTTGGACACTATGAAAAATTCAAAAAAGGAGAACGTTATGACTGCAACTTCTTGGTCAGGTGAACGTTTGCCACAGTTCTTCGCCGGAAAAAGAGCGCCTTTGCGGAACAGAACAGAGAAGTTCACCATTTTTAAAGATGTGAATGGAAGGGTTTTCCCAGTAACAAAGATCATTCAAAATCCAGGAAAACGGACGGAAAAGTTTGACTTTAACTATGACCTGATTTATCCCCAAAACTCTTCTGAAGTTAGAAACTTGTGGGAGGTATTGGTCATGTCTAGAGGATATCATATTTTACAGGGGGCAAAGAGGAAAATGGATTTTCAGGATTTTCGTCCCGCACATACGCTAGTGAAGGCCAGAAGGTCATCATCTTCTAATTCTGTGGTGGCTCTGAATAGCACTGCCATCCAGTTAAACGATGAAAATGAAACCACCAAGCTTATGAACTCTCCGACTTTGACATTTTTCTCCAAGGAAGCTAAGAATGAGATCTTTGGAATCATCAATCAGCCGTTATCTTCCAAGGAAATGTTCACTAAGGGGGTGGATGATCCAGATGCTGAGGCACCTTCAGACGATGGTCTAAGTTGTTTTGTCACGGAGACCATCACCAAGCCCATGGCTGAGATCTCTGAAGAAATGAATCTACCGGTTTTGCCAAAAGTAACACCTTCCGCAAATGAGAATGTGAATGCAGATGATGATGTCATGAGCTCTCCATTTATGGATTTACCATTGAATGTTCAAACCAGGAACCCCGTGTTGCTTAATCCTTGGGATCATCGATTGCAAGAGCATCTTTTGTACAAGGTCAGAGCTTCCCTAGAGAGTTATCCTGAATATGCCCACCTGGATACCAAGTTGGGCAAGCATGCTACCTTGAGAAAACTTCTAAGGCACGGTGCTGCTCCTTTGATGGGAAGCAAAAGTCTGACTTTTGAACTGAACGGTGAGCTATTTTGTTTTACAAAGGAACTGGGTAAAGGAGGCTTTGCAACGGTTTACTTATGCGAAAAGCCAAATGGAGAGGTAAATGCAATCAAGGTTGAATCGCCTGCTTGTGAATGGGAGTTTTATATTTTGAAGCAGTTGCAGCTTAAAGGCGGTAGCAACTACTTCCTACAAGCTCAACAGCTTGTCAAGTACGAGGATGAATCATACCTGGTGTTACCCCTTTTAGAACAAGGTACTATTCTTGATCTTGTCAACGTTACTCAATCGTTGTCGCTGACATCATCCTCAACATTGATGATGCCAACTTTATACGGTGCAGTGGAGATCGACGAGTGCTTAGTAATCTACCTTGCAATACAGTTAATAAGACAATTAGTCAAGCTTCATTCCATCGGGTTTATTCATGGGGACTTGAAGCCAGATAACTGCATGATTGACTTCACCGGAACGACAATGGCTAGTGAGCTTACATATAACGACATCATATTGATTGACTTTGGTAGGTCGATCGACCTATCGCTATTTCCAGATGATGCGGAGTTTGTAACTTGTTTGGCCCACACGGACAATCAAGATTGCCCCGCACTAGTATCTGGAAGCCCCTGGAAGTACAATATTGATTACTATGGAGCAGCCAACATAATTCACACGCTATTGTTTGGCAACTTTATTGAAGTTAGACGCAACAATGGTAGGGAATGGAAGCTGAATGAACCTTTCAAAAGGTACTGGAAAAAAGACCTGTGGAGCGAGTTGTTCCATTACTTGTTGAATTGCGATGATTATGATCAATCAAGAAAGGGTTTGTTGGCGAGCTTAGCAAAACTCGAGGCTTGGTTGGATTCGAACTATGTCACATGTGGACTACTGGGCACCATTTCAAAGGTCGAGCAGTTGTTGAATGATAGAAACAAAACCAAAAGGAAGAAGTGATATTGCTTTGCTGCTTCGTGGTACAGATGAAGTGGTCACAAGGTGTAAATGTTGGGTGTTTCTTCGATGATTTTAATAAAGTCGATAATTACTAGCTATAGTTTATTTTAATTTACCGGATAGAGTATGGAACATATTATATTTTCCATCATCGAGATGTAGTAAGCACGTCTAGGCTTCATAAAGCTTACATATAGAATACGTTTGCGTGCGTACGCTGTGGTTTTCATTCATTAGTTCTCTTTAGACTTCTGTTTTTTTCTCAAGCGAATAGTGTAGCTGATCAACCGCCTTCTTAAATCGTCCCTCTTGCTTCTAATTTTCATTATAATTCTAGCTACAGGATTGCCGTCTTCCACCATCAACTCTGCTTCTTTCTCCGTGACAGTACTTTTACACAGCAAATTGAATATGGCACCAAACGCCAAAGACATAATAGTGGAAGTTAGTATGATGACATTGTACGGCATTGAAAAGTCAGGAGTCGGTAGCGTCAACAATGATGTCGTTGTACGCATCTGATAAAGCACAGATGATGTATGCGGGTCTAATAATGCTATAACTGCAGGCTCTATTTCAAACCCGTGGTTGGCATCGGGTGGATATTCAGCGTATAAGAGCATTGCCTTGTCGAATTCTAATGTAATCTTCATCTTTGCTCCTGGGGGTAAAGAAACAAGAAGTTCAATGTGGGAAGGCTTGGATCTATCTAATGATGGGTTGTAAAGTATTTCTTTCAAATATATTTGAGCGGTTGGATCTTCAATTGAATACGTTGTCAGTCCGGTCTCATCCTTTAGTGTTATTTTCAACGTGTACAAATAAACGCGGATAAACCAAGGTAGCGTTTCAAAAATGACTAGTGATTCTGTTTCGTTTGTGGGATTATAGAGATCAATTCTGAATCCGCCAGAGTCTTGAGAGTAACCAGACAGTGATCTCGAAGCCTGAAACGGCGGTGGCATCAAAGGATTTATTATGGTAGAGTTGGTCGTGACTAAACTGATATCATACTCCTGTAGAGTATCCAATGTGTAGCATGTCCTTCCTTTGGCATCAATTGTTGGAGATGCATCCTTGGTCGACCCAGATGTTAGTAGATACATACTCCAAGTATCTGCGTTCAAAGAGGAGCAGATTGTCGACGGCTGTTGCGAGATCAAAGAACCTCCCTCGATGCTTCTTCCAAACAAGTCGGATAAAGTGTAGGACAACAATGTTGGCTCGCCTAGCGGAAAACAGTAGTAGTCGTCACTTCTCTTTGTCTCGTCGCATCTCAGTAAAAAGCCTGGTGTCGGCTTTGGTATGGGATTACTGTTTCTTTCCAATGTTCTTGGAGCATTCATAATCATACTTATGGACTGTTTCATCCTATAATGACATGTATTAGTATCATCGCATTCTGTCGTTATATCGATGGACATGGACGACCACTGAGAATTGAAAACTCTATGACCAGTTAGTAACGATGAAATTCCTGCTTTACCTTTGGTCGGTAATAACTTCAAAAATGGCGTAAGGTTCTCAGTGCACACTGGTTCCCTTGGTAATGCACTTCTGAGCAGGTATAGATCTTTTTCCAAGGAAACATTATCAATGATCGACGATTCAGGGTGAAACAAGGTGACTGGATAGGTCGTAGACGCCGAGTCAACGAAGTTCAGCGAGGCACAAAATAACCCTGACAATGAATTTGCTAACATGCTCCAATTGTGGAAAGCATCATGTTTACTCTCACTCTCAACAAGGGCCCACAACTCAACGCCAGTCCCGCCACTGTATTCGCCATTATTTGGTAGCCTTCCATAAACTTCAGTATCATACCAACCTTGGCTGAATCTAAGGTGCAGTTCTCTTGTGCTTGTAGATTGCAAAACTGGGCCCAGTAATTTCGAAAAAACGGAGTAATGGACTGGCTGTTCTCCCTTTTCTAGATCCGTCGTATACGCAGGAAATGCTGACGAGTTCATTTCGAAGTTGAAGGACGCCAGCAGGTTATTCGTTTTCAACTGTGTCAAGTCTAGAAACTCTCTATACGGATAGGTAATACCATTGGTGGGATCTGAAAAAGTGGGTATTGTTTCATGTGCCAACTGGGTTTGACTGTCATCGATTCTCTCCACGTTGCTGTTGTCCATGGCTAGGGATGCTTCCCCAGCCAAAAGAAGATATAGGATATGACGTAACAATATCATCATCTTTTGCTTGTGTTGTTTATTTCAGAGGGCTTGCGTTTTCCTTGAGAAAGGCACAAGAGCTAAAAGACAAATTTTCCCGTTCAAAAGTAGTTGTTTGCGTGCTTTAGATGAATAAAAGTTGGTGAACATTGGGCATGTGTCTGGTTTGTAAGACTGGTGTTAAGACTCGACCCTTCAGTAGTTTTGCTCTGGCACTCTCGTTCGCTCAGGATGATGGAGGCAGTGCGTGCAGACTTCCACCTTGCACCTGCAACAGGAACAGGGAACGCGTCGGAAAATGAATGGGCATCTGGCGGGGAGGCCTTTTCAAGTATTCAGATTGTGATGGCCAGCCACTTAATCACAAATCTATCACATCGTTTGCTTACTTGTGGTGGAAAAGATGGCAAATGTATCAAATTCACTATTGTTGAGATTTGAATTTAAGCCGTTTTCCCACGCTCCACCGTGGAACTTCCGCTTTCTTCTCTATCAGTTTGTGATTTTTAGTAAGGATCTTGTGGATTTGTATCATGTTACCCCCCTCACCAACTTCAACAGCAACGCAGAAGCAAGGATTAATTGGAAGGTTCTATCGTTCTATTTTTGGCACTGCTCCGAGTCCGTTTCCTACAGAAGTTGGACTGGATGGTATCATCAATGAGAGGAACAACATGAATCATATTAAAACTTCTGGCTGGGACGACACTCCATCAAAGTATGATTCGATAACAAACTTGAATACTTTTAAAAATCTGAACTCATTGGGAGATTATCACCGCAACTCCAACGACTGGTTACGAGAGCATCCAGATGAGCATCAAGTTGGCGCCTTTTATGAAGACGGAGAAATTGAACTAGACGAGGATACAAGGAGCCATGTTGATGGCTCCAGCAGGAGAAGCTCCCTGCTTGCGCCTTCAATGACGCCTCCTCCTGTTGTGAAGAACGCTATTTATGCCAATCTTAATGCAGATAAGCAAGCTTACGCAATTTATGATGATGATGATGATGATGATGATGATGATGATGGTGATGATGATGATGACGAAGATGAGTTCGATATCAAAAATACTATGAGCATTATCAATAGCAGTTTCAAAAGATGGAGTGGTCAAAAAAGGCAAGAGGAGAGGCCGGACCCGGAATGTTTGCCTGGGAAGTTTCTCATTACCAACAAGAATGTCAAGCAAAAAACACCCACTAAGAACATTCATTTTCTCAATGTCATTAAAAAGTTGGAGGATAACAACCACATTCTTTTGCATCTCATTGAAAACAGTGGTTCGTTTACAAAGATTGCCAATTTGAGCAAGTTGCAGGTGGAGAATGCAGAGTTACAGGTAAAATTCAAGAGAATCAGAGATGATTACAAGCTGGACTTGGACACAAGCAAAAAAGTATATGACAGCTATTCTGATTTGGTCTTCAAGTACAAAGAGTTGAAAAAGACACTTCATGATGAATCAATCCAGCTGAAAGAAAACCAAAGTCGTCTTGAAGTGGTCGAAGAAAAGCTTTTGGCAAGCGGCGCGTTAAAATTTGATGATGAGGCTATCGGCGAACTAAAGCGAGAAAACGCTAAGCTTTATGAAGAAAAGAAAAGTTTGAGTGAAGATCTCACTACTGAAAGAATCAAATCCAGTGAGCGTCTCCTCCAGTACAAAACCCAATACAATGAGTTGGAGCATGAATACAAGTCGAAAGTTGAGAAACTGAACCGATTAGAGCAACAAAATGAAGATTTGAAACGGCAATTACATGAAATCTTGTTAGACCAAGACGACAACAATTGCAATAAGAGTGACCAGCTGGGATCTGTATCCAGCCCAATAGTCACTCCCCCGCTCACCAATAGTTTGAATAGATGGCATGATGCCATGGATGATGTCAGACACCAACCCGAAAATGACACCTTCCGCTTCAATGCAGTGGGAACTTCAGCCGTGATTGAAGAATCAAAGTCTCTAAAGGGAAAGGGAGTGTCTTCGTCTTTGAAAAGCAGGCACAATGTGTCTCCCGCCTCTAGTAAGTTGGACCAAGATACAGTGCAAATCCTGAAAGACACATACAGGGATAAGCCAGCTCCAAAAACTACTTGCTTCGGTGATAACAGTAGCTTTGTGGACAGAGGCATAGATACTTGGATCAGTCGGCCAAAGATTCAGGTGAATGAAAATTAAGGTATTATTTTGTATCTTGCAGCTGGATTTGCTCTCGCATTCCGCCCCAAAAGATCCCCAGATATCATCAAATGAACGCGCGCGCCACTCCTCTTTTTTGTACTGTTGCCCTTGGTTCAAATTACAAATATGTACTGCTACATCATGTAGAGGCCAACAATAATACGCTTATTTATATGTACGTAGCAAACGAACTGACCTCGACTACACTCAATTTAACTCTCACAAACAGCCTATTAATTGAAAATGCCTCTGCTAAAGAGTCTATGAGAATAATATCTGCGACATTGGTATTTGGGAGAGAACATGATGCAACCCGGAATTGAAGACGGCGCCCTCCGTGCAGATCAGATGTCATCATCGGCTCTGAATATCTCCGAACAAGAGGAAGGCCCATCATCGAAAACTGGCGTCTGTCATAAAAAAGATATTTTTACAGGCCAAGGGGATATACGACACACTGATCCCTCTATTGTCGTTCCACTTTATTCCTATGAAAAGGTTGAAGATGGAGAAGAAAGTTCAGAACTCTCCTTCACCAAGACAGAGCCGGTCAGTATCAAAGTGGAAGATTTGACGATAAGCTTATTTAAACGAAAAACGGGGAAAGGCTGCAATTTTGTAGGTACCCTTTTCAATAGAGGTGCAAGACGTTTATTGGATATACCACAACATGATGACATAGAGTCCGGAGTTCCAGCTGTCAAATCCATTCTTCATAACATGACATTCGAGATACCCGAGAACTCTATCACTTGTATCATTGGGGGATCGGGATCAGGGAAAACAACTTTACTAAATTCCCTAGCTAATAGGTCACTCAGTAGCTCTACAATGGTCCAAACTGGAAAAATATTCTACAACGGTTCCGAAAACCATCTGTCTCAAATACGGCACGCCTATGTTGTACAACAGGACATCCTGATTCCTCAATTGACATGTTTCGAAACTTTACTATATGCTGCGGAAATGAAACTACCGAAATTAACTTCAAAACTAGAAAGATCACAGCTTGTTGATGAAATCATATCTGAACTCGGCCTTAAAGAATGCAAAGATACATTAGTGGGAGATAGAAAGAGCAAAGGCTTGAGTGGGGGTGAAAAGCGAAGACTCAGCGTTGCAATACAGTTGGTCTCCAACCCTTCGATTTTATTTTTAGACGAGCCTACAACAGGTTTGGACAGTTATAACGCCTATATGTTGTGCTCGTGGCTCAAAAAATTAGCAAAGAAGTTAAATAAAACTATAGTGATGAGCATCCATCAGCCTAGGGCGGACATATTTAGACTATTTGATCGAGTTCTCATCCTTTCCAAAGGATGTTTGTGCTACGGTGAGTCTTCAAGAGAAATTTTGGAGTACTTCGAATCTATAGGATTTCCGATTCCCAGGAACGCCAATCCTGCAGACTTTTTAATTGATGTTACCAGTGTTGACACCAGAACGCCTCTCAGAGAAACAGAGTCCAACGAGAAGGTGATGAGAATTGCAGCCTTGTGGAAGGTCAAAATGAATGATGCGAAATCACTTGGAAAGTCAGGACAAGAAAAAGATGCATGCCATGCTGACATTGCGATAGCAAGCGAAACTGGTACCTCGTCGGCCTATCAAGAGGTGGGTAGAGCTCCATTTTTGAGAGAAGTGAGCATTTTGTTTCGCAGAAACTTAACGTTAGAAATTAGAGACCCGGTAGGATACTCTGCGTTATTCATGGAGGCTGTTTTACTTGGGCTGATCTCAGGATGGCTATACTACAAACCAGGCGGTTCCTTGGTTGGAATAAGAACTACAGAGGCGGCGTTGTATACAGCTTCCTCTCTACAGTCGTACTTGTTCCTACTCTACGAAACGTACAGACTCTGTCAACAGGATATCAAAGTGTTTGATAGGGAACGGTCTGAAGGCTGTATATCAGTTACTGGGTTTTTACTAGCCAGAAGGATGAGCAAACTACTTACTGAAGACATCGTGATTCCCTTTTTGTACTCAGTCTGCACCTATTTTCTCTTCGGATTACGCACAGACTCTCCTGTCTACTTTTGGAGGTATTTTGCAGCCAACGTGATGTTCCACCTACTGTCAATGTCAGTCGGTGCTCTCTCGTGCGCTTTATCAAGAGATGTCGCCATTGCAACTTTAATTTGCAATTTAAACTTCACATTCCAGACAATGACAAACGGGCTATACGTCAACTCCAAACAGCTTCCGGTTTATGTTAGATGGTGTAAGTATGTGGCTTATCAATGGTATGCATTTGGCTATTTGATCTCTAACGAGTTTTCAGATTACAAAGGAGAATGTTTTGATCAATATCCTGCCGAAGATCCCCAAGCCGCTGAAATCTGCGAAGCTTATAGCGGAACTTACATTTTGAAGACTCTAGGATTCTGGAAAAACTGGGCTGGCTTGCCATTTGGCGTCATGATTGCATTTTTTTTAGGAACCTACCTAGTGGCAGGGGTCATATTTAAAATCAGACCTATTGACATTTCTATGGGCAAAGAAATCAAGAGCAAGGAAGTACACGGAGTAGATCACGAGAAAAACAAATCGGGCCTGTACAAGCGGGAGACAATTGCTAATCAACTTGGCCATTCGGAAGACGACTCTGGTAGAGTTGAAAGGACTTCGGTTAATGTTTCTGTTCACGAGATCTTTCTATCGGTGGAGAACAAGCTCAATCGGAAAGCCAAAGGTAGCAAGCTCATTTTGGAAAGAATAAGTGCCAAGTTTGAAGCGGGCAAGCTAAACGTTATCATGGGCCCTTCTGGTTCAGGAAAAACATCATTATTGAACTTGATTGCTGGAAGGCTGAGATCTTCACTGTTCACCAAGTATTCATCCTCTGGGTGCGTATTTTTGAACGATTATAAAATTGAGGACTTTACTACCATTAGGCCTGTGTGTTCTTACGTTATTCAAGAGGATGACCATTTACTCTCTTCCTTGACGGTCAGGGAGACTCTTAGATTTGCCGCCAAGCTAAGATTATCCAACAGCAAATTATCCCAAAGAGAACTTCACAAAACAGTTGAGAGACTTATATTAGAGATGGGACTAAAAGATTGTGCCAACACTCTAGTTGGAAATGAGTTACTCAAGGGTATATCAGGTGGGGAAAAGAGAAGGTTGTCAATAGCTATTCAACTTTTATCAAAACCCAGAATTCTTATATTAGATGAGCCAACGTCGGGTTTGGATTCATTTACTGCCTCCTCGATCATAGAGTGCTTACAAAAACTAGCATTTAGCGGTACAACAATTATCATGACGATTCATCAGCCACGAACGTTGGAGAAATTCGGAACAATTCTCTTGTTGGCGAAAGGAGGGAAAGTTGCCTTCTGTGGTTCTCAAAAGCAATTAGTTGAACACTGCAACAAAATAGGGTACCCTGTTCCGAAGTTTACTAACTTGGGCGATTTTGTCATTGATCTCATCTCTTACAACACGTCAAATGACATAATCGAGCAGAGAACTCGAGCTCGCGTTGAGCAGATTATTCGCTGTTGGCAAACGATGTCTAAAATTGAAAATATTGCTCTATTTTCGTCCTCTGCTTCTATAGAACCTGTATCGACGATCAAATATGTTGAAATTCATACAAGATTCGAATCGATTGTCAAGAAGAGAGCCAACTTTATTACTGGTTTGATAATTTTGACTCATAGACAAGCGTTAGGATTATACCGTGACAAAAATATTCTCATTGCAAGGTGCTCGCAAGTGATAGGAATGGCTGTGATTCTAGCCTTGTTTTTCTCTCCTTTGAAGCACAACAATTCTTCTGTTCAAAACAGATTAGGTGTGATACAACAAATTGTCTCATTATACTTCGCTGGGATGTTGAACAATATGGCTGCATATCCTAAAGAGAGGGATTATTTTTATGACGAATATAACGATGATGCTGTCGGTGTTGAATCCTTTTTCGTAAGTTACTTTTTGATAGAGCTTCCATTTGAGATTGGTACTTGCATGATATTCTCTGTCTTCATGATATTTGTTGTTGGATTACAACACGATGTGGGTTTGTTCTTTGCCATAGCATACACTTCAACTATTGTCGTCAATGCGGGTGAAAGTATGGGGCTATCTTTCAATACGGTTTTGGAACATCCCGGGTTTGCAATAACGGTCATCTCAATTTTTACCTCTGTCGGAGTTGCCATGTCGGGCTTGTTGACAATGACTTTAGGAAGTTTTCTGAAAGCTGTCAACTACACCTCTCCTACACACTACTGCGTCATGATCGTTTCGAACATGGTTTTCAAAAGCTCGTTGGATTTTTACTGTACAGAAGACGAGCAAATTGCTAATGGTGAATGTTTGTTTAATGATGGAACAGATGTCATGGATACATATAACTTGAAGGTTGACTTGAAGCTCTATTTGATACTAATTGTTGTCGTTTGTTTTGTTCACAGATTGATAGCATTTGCATTCTTGAAACTCAAGTTAATGAGGGTGTCGCTCGCTAGGTTCACGCATACTCTATAAATTTCCCCTCATCCAAAAGTCTTGTACTTGTACTTTTTTGTCCCACTACAGCCTATTTACAATTGTGTTGACTTGTGTATGTTAAAAAACCCTATTCAAGCGAGGATGTCAAAAGAAAGAAGTTATATAAAACAAGGTCTATCATGATTTCATCCCTTATTATAATTCATCAACATGACTTTTCCTCATGGACATCCTATTTCCAAAAACTTCATGCCTCAAGTGTTTCAAATATTCAACGTGCTGCTTACAATCAGAAGTTAGTTCTCTCTTCTCCATACCCTCAGTAGTGTCCAATTCAGTTTCGTTCAACTTTCTCTTGTAGATTTCGATTTGTTCATTCAACCAATCGAGAAAGGAAGCTGAAGCTTTGAAACTTGTTTTTTCTTTTTGTTTCAACTCTTTTAGAGCGCTCAAAAGCTTGACCGCATCTGGGTGTAAAGACAATGGATAGCTCATGAGTTTGTTCTGGGATATAAGCGCGAACCTCTCATCTACTGTAGCATCTTCTTCCATCCCTTTGGCCCTTTTTTCTATTTGAGCGGGACTCAAGTCGGACAAAAGCTGGAGAATCTTTTCCTTGACTTCGTAGCTGTCAGTTTGGGAGTACAAAGTCAAAAGCTTAATGGTAGTATTTCCCTCTTTTAGCTCTTTATCAAACGCACCGTTCATCACTAATGAGCTCAGTAGCCCAAGCCTCCTCTTCAGCAGCAACGAATCATCAACTCTTTGAATAAGTCTGTCTATCAGGTTAACAGGATTAACAAAATACGCCTTGAAAATCTTCTGTGCCACTTGATTATTCCTGGCCGATGCCGACAAAATTCTTGTTGAAATCTCTTGCACTCCTGCAAGTTGCCCTGCTGCAAGAGAATGGTCTACAGCCACGTCAGACACATGCAATCCAGACAGTTTCAAAAACACCTGTAATTGCTCCATGATTTCGATACCGAAGTCCATATCTGAGCTTAACGCTGATAGTACCTCCAAATGCTCCATTAAAGAGATATATGAATAACCTGATCCCTCATTATTAACATAACTAATGACATACTCCAAAGAAGCGGAAAAGTCGTTTTCCGATGTGAGAGCGCTATTTGACATTTTTCTCTTTCCGGTCTTATCCTTGAGTCTGTTCAATCGCTCTCCCTGTTCAGCTTCTATGTTATTGTCTTTAGCACCTTCCACAAGAGCTATTCCCTGGTTTTCAGTTCCTTCGCTGGGCTCTTTGAAATCCGGAAGTTTAGCCTCTCTTTCAAGAGTATCAATGTTCATTCTGATGTCTAGCCCAGCAGGTATCATTTGCCCGTCCAACACTGGTTTCCAGTTTACGGTGGGCACAAACAACTTCGGATAGCAATTCAACGGGTTTGTATCTGGGCAAACTAGAGCTTCAGAGTGTGATATTGGGTGGCTAGAGACTTTGATTGATAGAGCTGCAATGACTAAGGAAAAGAACGAGAAATAGTGGCGTGGATTCATCAATTGTTCGAGCTGCGGGTAGTGGGTGAAGTGTTCAATATGAATTGTCAGCTACTGATGGCCTGCTGATTCGTTCAGTTTATTCTATATGTAAAAGGTGAAGATAGTTATAAGTTGAGGAGAAAGAATGTTACGAGGTTGTTGGTAAGCTCGTTTATAAGAAGTTGCAAATTCTGGTAAGGTTCCAATCGACGACTCATTTACCTCTGCAGGTGCACGCATTATCCCCGAACAGCTTCTGCGGCATTGCTGTGTATATGTCCGACTTCTTCTCTCTGTGAATCTTCTCCTCGGCCTTTCAATTGATGAGGCCAGTGTCATTTGCAGTTGATACAGATGAACTTCCAAACAGCTTTCCGTTTGTTTTCAATATTGGCGATAAAACGCCTCGTTGAATAGCAGGGTGCCCATCGTTTCATCGTTTCCAAGACCTTTATAGAGAGATATCCTTTGTCATGAGAGGAAGGTTGAGTGTTGGGTTATATCTGCAAGTGAATCCTTTTATTTCCTCAGAAACTGGAGATAACACCACCACCAGTCCTCATGTTGATGCATTTCATGATCTTGTGGAGCCAAATGAGAACACTTGCAACATTATTCAGCTTCACGATTATTCGGATCCAACTTCACCCTTCATAGATGAGCCTACACTTTGTGATGCTCCCTTATCAGCGATTGCCCAATCTGTACAACAGGCACATGGTTCTGCAAGAGCAAGCATGGAAGATTACTACTCTCCCATTCCAAGAAACGGTGAAAGCAATATCGAAAGCCCCATGCGTTCAAGGCGGTTGTTTAAAATGTTGTTCGCCAAAAGAGACGAAGGTTTTCCATTTTTTGTATGCTTTGTCTCAGTGATTCAATGTTTAGCTCTTTTGTACGAGCTCGGCATCATGTTTATCTACACTGGAGGCATCTTTGAAACGGAACCTTACTTCAATCCGATGCTTGGGCCTTCTTCCTATGTTCAAATCAATCTTGGCTCAAGATACCTACCGTGTATGGTCTTTATTGATGGTGTGACGAACATCACGAGTATCAAATGGCCCTGTCCAAATTCTACATCAAGCGACACCAATGTATGTTTGCTTGAAGAACTATGTGGGTTTGGAGGATTTGACACAAATGAACAAACAGGAATTTCGAACCCTCGGCAGTGGTGGAGATTTATAACTCCCATATTTTTACATGCCGGGATTATCCATCTTGCTGCTAATATGATCCTTCAGGTTAAGATGGGAAGCAGCATTGAAAGGCATGTCGGCTTCGTTAGGTTTGGATTCATATACATGGTCTGTGGTATCTCAGGGTTTTTATTGGGATCAAACTTTACGCCTTTAGGTTTATCCTCATTAGGGGCTTCTGGCTCTTTGATGGGTTCCTGCATCGCTATCAACTTTTTGCTTATGTTACTCAACGGCAAAGAGAACCACCAGGCAATTCAGGATAGACCATTTCGAACAGCTATTTTGAGTTCCTTGGTGGAAATAACCGTTATTCTGGGACTCGGTGTGTTGCCCGGAATAGATAACTTCTCGCATATTGGGGGGTTTATTGCTGGGATGATGCTTGGAATTAGCCTACTAGATGATCCGCCTTTCCTTTTCGTTCCAGGTTATCGAACCCATGTGCAACTGAGAGAGGGCGAGTTTAACAATTACAGCACTGGCCCCTTCATGGAGAAAAGAAACAGGATACGATTCTATGCCTGGTGCCTTGTCAGGATCATATCTGGAGCCACAATAGTGATATGGTTTGTGCTTCTGGGAAGCAATCTGGCCTGGAAGGGCTCCCGTGCTTCGGAAGGGTGTTCCTGGTGTAAATATATCAGCTGTATTCCTGTCAACGGCTGGTGCGATCAATATGAGTTACAGATCACCCACTTTGGCGTAAGCTAGATATTTTGCCTTGGTGTTTGTTTGCGGTTCGCTTCTGTTGAATCATTTTAATATATAGAAGTACGGTATAGTAACATAGGAGTACTATGCTAGTATCAATTTCTAAATAAGGCTGTGCATAGCTCCTTATACGTGGAAATGTTGATGCTCTCTTGGATTTTCTGTTCGATTCCGGCCCACACTGTGGTCTATAAGCACTTCCGGGGGCGAACGTAACAATATCATTCTTCAACCAGGACTCCAGTCAGTGGCCATCAACTTTTCAACAACATACCAGTCAGAATGGCATTGAAATACATATCAAAACTCAATCTTGACAGTTTTGTCCCTCCATCCACATCTACCCCAGTTTACAAGGATGATTGCATGTTCTCGTTTGAAACAGCATTCGATCAAGAAGGTTTGGACATTTGCTTGCAATGCTTCCAATCATTCTCTAGAGGCGGCCTGAATTACACACAACAGCACGGTGAGTTTTTTGATCACAAAATCTTTTTGAACTATAAAAAGGTTCTGAAACCACGTCACTCTGGAGAGCAACCACTCAAAATGGTCAAGTTGGAAATCAAAGAAGAGTCGGAGGACAGTTTGTTTGACATTAAGACAGAAATATATTGTCTAGAGATAGATCAAGCAGTCCCATATCCGAACGAAGAACTACCGTACAAAATTAAAGTCATATCAGACTGTATTTTGAGGTCAACATCATCGGAGAAAAAGCAGGAGATAAAGGCGTGGGAACAGGAGATAGTGCCTTGTCAACATGCTATGGAGATCTTCCAAAATCCCATGGAAGACATCGATCTAAAAAAGTGCCATGATTGTGGTTTGAAAGAAAATTTGTGGATTTGTTTGACCTGTGGGCAGTTGAGTTGTGGTAGGGCTCAGTTTGGGGGTGTTGCTGGAAATTCACATGCACTGGCACACAACAGCTCAAACACGGATCATGCCATTGCTGTCAAACTGGGTTCGTTATCAATGGATTCTGATGATTGTTACTGCTATGCTTGCAGCGATGAAGTCAAAGTTCCTAACTTAGTCACATATTTGAGGACGTTTGGAATAGACATCTCCTGTTTCATGAAGACTGAAAAGAATTTAACAGAGCTCCAAATTGAGCAGAATATAAAGTGGGAGTTCAGTATGGATGGACAGAATGGGGAGGCATTGAGACCTGTTTTTGGTAAGGGGTTTACAGGTTTGAAAAATTTGGGAAACTCTTGCTACCTTGCATCGGTCATTCAAGTGCTGTTTTCCATACCTTCCATGATTGCTTCTTTTGTTCTTGAAGAGGGAATGCCGGTGGATAAGGTACTAAATCCTGGCGACCCATCCCAAGACCTTGAGACTCAATTGTATAAGATCGGAGACGGATTATTGTCGGGCAGGTATGCTGTTCCCGATGAGCTAACAACGGAGACAGTGAAATATCAAAGAGGTATCAAACCATCAGGATTCAAATCCTTAATTGGTAATCACCACCCTGAGTTTTCCACAATGCACCAGCAGGATGCATTAGAATTTTGGATGTATTTAACTGACAAAATCGAAAGAGAAAAGGCGTTTGGCGTGTCAAAAACTAGCCCACTGGACGCATTCAAGTATATACTGGAGAATAAGTTGAAATGCACGGCGTGTGGTGGGGTGAGCATCACGAAGGAACTCACTGATACACTATGCCTTCCATTGCATGATGAAATTATTAGTATTGATACAGATGGCAAAAAACTGTACAAACGGGTGACGATCAATCAGTGTGTGGAAAACTGGTTAGCTCCCGAAAGTATTACTTACAATTGCCCCAAGTGTGAGTCATCCCAAACTGCGCTCAAAAAGCAAGGGTTTTCCACATTTCCTGAGTATCTTGTTGTCAGTCCTCAAAGAATCAAGCTTGAGAACTGGGTTCCCGCAAAACTCGAAGTCCCAATCAGCTTTGAAGAAGACTTGAATTTAGATACCGCCAGGGCTGAGGGTTTGGCAGTTGGAGAGCAAGTTTTTGAAGACAGTGTCTCTGTCTCGAGCCAGGGATCGAAGCCTTTTGACTATAATGCTGACGCTATGTTCGCCTTACAACAAATGGGATTCTCCAACAACAGGTGCAAACGAGCATTATTCCATACGGGCAATGCAGACCCAGAGGCCGCCATGAATTGGCTGTTTGCACATATGGAGGACGTAGATATTGATGATCCGTTTGAGACCCCGGAAAATGGGCCGGTAACTACCTCAGCTTTTAGTGAACAGGATGTTTCACTTCTGGTTGGAATGGGATTCTCAGAAATTTTGGCAAAGAAGTCGTTAATTATTAATGGAGGAAGCGTTGAAGCTTCAGTTGAATGGTTGTTCTCAAATCCTGACGATGATGGGCAATTGCCGGAAGCATTCGAAGAACAACATGCTGGAGAGTCAATTGATGAGATAAGTGAAAGGCTTAGGGTTGAAAGTGATGGTAGGGAAGGAAAGTACAGCCTTAAGGCTATCGTGTGCCATAAAGGCACCTCGATACATTCAGGTCATTATGTGGCTTACATTCGGAAGTCTCTTGGTGACACTCAGGAATGGGTGTTGTTCAACGACGAGAAAGTTGTTTTTGCCGACGAAAGTAACCTCAGGAATGTTGAGACTAGTAGTTACATTTATCTTTATGAGGCGTCAGGTCAGTAGTTTGCAATGTATACAAGCTTGAATATATTTAATAAAGCACAAATGAACTAAAAACACTAATCAGCAAGATTGGTACCAAAATAGACGTCGGACAAACTGTAAGTGAGACCAAAGGTTACATCGATGTATAAGCAATGGATGAAGTTGAAGAGCGAGAAGAGGAGTGTTTCTCGGTGTGGATCCGTCTTTTGGATTCAGAACCGAACGGTCAGCTAAATGCCTATTCTTACGCTTTGAGTACTCAAACTGAACAGTACGATTTTTTGTCACATGGGCGATATGCCCTGTATAATTTTTTGCGTAAAGTCTGCAGGGCCCCTCTCACTTTTTGAAATCCAGAATTTTACTTTCAAGTTTACACACTTGATCTTTCAAGTCTGCAACTTGCTTTCTGAGTAAACCAATTTCAATGCTTTTCTCCTTGGATTTTCCATAGCTAAGCATTTTGGCCATTTCCTCATTCTCTTCTGTCAACATCTGCATTTTGGTGATAATTTTGTGTGCAACTTCTTCTTCATCGTATTTTCCGCTTCTAGTCACAGATTGATTAGGACTAAGAGCTACAGCAGTTAAAACAGCTTCCAGTCTTGATTTTGTGTCTTCCAATTCTATCTGTGTGGATTTCAGTCTTTGAGACAATTGCTTATACAAATCTTCGTGATTTCTTGGGATCTCTAACAGCTTTGAGCGCTCAGATTCGCCGTTAGCAGATCTCAATATTGAGCTCAACTGTTCTATCTCTTTCGTCAATTTGGAAATTAAAGAGTCTTTAAGCTGATTCTGAGTTTCCAAATTTTCCATTTTCGAACTCAAAGTTTTGATGCTATTCAAGTGGGAGTTATATGGGTCTTGAGCAAATTGAAGCAGCTCTTTGGGGGGCTCTTGGAAGGACTCGTCTCTATCATGGCTTGTTTTATTTTTTTGGCTTTGTTGCAAAACTGCCCCTCTTGGCGAGACTGTATCATGATTTCCGGATAAATTCGTCCAGCTATTGAACTGCTTTTGGCGGACCGAGTGATGATGATTATGATATTGATGCAATTGTTGGTGCTGTTGCTGTTGTTGTAGGGAGTAGCCAGTTGTTGGCTTTTCGACCTCCTGTCTGGTATTTTGAGCTGTAGCGCTGCTGGTTGACGATAACCGTATCAGATGAAGAGCCAAAGAGTCCATGTCGTTGTTCGACAAGGCGATAGGGACCAGGTTATTCTGTTCAAACTCCTGGCCGTAAATGCTTTCACCGCAGTTGAAAGAGGCTGCCTCTTTAGTGCTCGTAAGATTAGTCGTCATAGTACCGGTAAGCGCTGATCCCATTGAAGAGCCAGGTTCGGTGGCATCCACATCTTTCGACCAGATATCTCTTGTGCCAGAGATATCACCATAGGGGACTTGAGCCGTTGATGTTGCTGATGTTGAGTTCCAGGGATAAAAATTAAAATTCTTCGAAGAGTTGACAAGGAATGAGTTTTGGGGGTTTGAACTCATTGTTCCTCTTGAAAATGAACTCATGTTAGTTCCCAGGGAGGTAGCCATTTTGGACGTTGTCTCTGTTTGATGAATTTCGCTCAATTGTGGTCGTGGATGAGCATTCTGTCCTTGGGGGTTGAAAACCATTCCAAATGAGGATTTTTGGCTTTGGCCCAGCTGAGATGATAAAGTGTTTGAGCCCTCCCGAGTTACTGGAGGAGCGGTGCTAGTTGGCAAACCCGATTTTTGATTACATGTTTGAGAATGGTTTTCAGATGAGCAATTGCCAGGTGGTACATCTGTCGCAAGCGCAACGCTTTCAACATCTCCTAAGCTTGTTATGTTTGTCTTTATATATTTTTGATGGTTGTTAGTATATTGTGAAATGCATTACTGAGGCAACTTTCTCTGCTTAAAAGCTGAACAATCCCTTTTCTGGTCCACCATATTCGACTGGCTGCTGTGCACTAAATGAAACGTACATAGTTGTCGCAATTCATCATTATAAAATTTTAATCTATTGTTTATTGCAGTAATTTCCAGTCTCAAGTGTATTATATAATCATTAAAAATTGTGCTGATTGAATTTGTTTCAAAACGTAGAAGGAACCATCCATATTTATACTTAGCTCATTCCGGTCCTCCTTTTTTTGATGCATTTATTGACACGACCGTCATTAAAAATTTATTCCTATCCTACGTTTTCATCTTCGTCAGACGTATATATCGCTTTCGAACCGCCCTCAGTCCCTTGTATTAGTAGTATCTTTTCGAATCTGAATATGTGACGAAGTTCTAAAAACTGCCTGCGCATTTTTCCTGGTCTTGTTTCTGCTCACATAGTAGGGAAGGATAAAGACTTAATATTGAAACCTGTTTAGTGAACAACTGGATTCGTTTGGAAATTTACTTCACAATTTCATGGTGAATAAAAAAAATGTGAGCTAAGAGGTTCGAACTCTTGCATCTTTCGATATCACGGCCTAAACGTGACGCCTTAACCACTCGGCCAAACTCACATTAACGGAACATTTACCACTGTTATCTGTTGGCAAGAGCATATAGGTGGAACACGTGACCATTTTACACGTGACTTAACGGATTCGGGTCAGTTCACACTTAATCTCTGTTTACAAATTTTGGTTGTTCACTGCTAATCAGTTCACACTTAATCTCTGTTTACAAATTTTGGTTGTTCACTGCTAATCAGTTCACACTTAATCTCTGTT
>JAJLWO010000062.1:0-80896 GCA_030570775.1 Ogataea pignaliae | reverse complement strand
CCCCCCACGCACTATCATGCCACAGACAGGGTGCTGTTGTGTGCTTACTACACTCTCTTATCCTATGCATTCGCCTCCTCTCTCACAACTGTTTATACTTTTGTAGCTTCGACAACAACAACCTTGAAAAGATGAAACGTACATAATAGTCACGACAATTTTGATCGTGCTGGGGCTACTTGCGTTGCATATAGCTAGCCCAGTTTGGACAGTACGCGGATTTTCTCTACCACTGCAATTCAGGGCTCAAAGAAAAGAGACGCATCCAAAAAAGGGGACGTGGCCTCTAACCGCTGCAACTCGGAGCGCAATGGTATAACGAATAAACAGGTTCAACTTGTGTTGATGAATCGTCTTCGGCGTCTAGTTGGAACTATGTCAACTGTTAAATACTCTACATGGAAAGCCAAGCGGAGACGAATGTCAGATACCAGATGCCAATGCCAATACGAATGCCAATACGAATGCCAATACCATGATCAGCGAAAGTATGCTCTCCTATTCATACACAAGCAGTAAATACATCCCCACGACATAACCATAAAAAATCACACACAGTCAAAGAAAGGGTCAGATAGAAGAAGGTATTGAATCATTCATTGCGATCTTTGTCAATAGAAGTAGTTGGTTGGATGCTCGTTGGCATTGATGGCGCACTCACTGAGTAGACGCCGGTCCCTTTCATGAATTGTTAGTCTATTACTCTAGAGGCGTGTTCTGTTATGTCCATGAAGGCACGGCAAATGATCGAGGCTATATAGACTCGTGTTGGACCTCTAGAGTGTGTGTGGAGTTAGTTAGGCTTCAAAGAGACGACCGTCTTTGCAGTAAATGGATGGGATGGACGGAGTTAAGTTGGCAGTTATTGTATGTAGATGTGGATCATTTCTGAGGGACGAAGCATTGTTGGATATAGTTCAAAACTTATCCATGAATAAAATAGAATAGAGGTAGAAATTTAAATCACTCGGATAAAAATTGATCAACTGTTAAGACTAACAACACTACTAGTATGGTCAATGCCAAGGCAGGCAAGGAGCTTACCGGGTGTTTGCTTGAGGTGCATGCATATTGCCTAGTGTTCCGGAGAGCTAGGGAGTACACACACACAGACAGGGCGCCCGACATCAAACGGCACCGGGCGATCTCTTCTTGCAGCCACAGCAAACAACAGGGCACGACAACGTGAAGATGAAGTTTTGAATTAAAAGAAAAAGTAAAGTAGAGTTAGTGTCTTCCAGGGCGAAGAGAGGATTATAGTGGTTGACATATTTACATGCATTGCTGTGAAGCAATTGACAAGAGATCATGTGGTTTTCAATGTACTTCAAAACTATCTCATATCTCAGTTGCAACCGGACTGACTGTAAAGTTAGTGAGGTGTTGGCATAAGTTAATCACAACGTTAAGCGTTAGATCCCATTTACTTAAGATCCCAAATAATCTTTACCCCGGCCTAAAACCCATCTGACTAAGAAAAAGTAGTATATAACAAAGGCAGAGAACGAAAGTGGAAACGATGAAATGAAGTGGAAAGGCTTTCGAAGAAGATATACGCTTAGGGAAATATTACTAGCCGATGTATCTACGCATATATATATTTGTCGTCAGGTAATGTGCGGCTTTGGTAGCGAACTTCTCGCCGTGCCGTGCCGGTCTTCTTTCTTGCCAGTCGATTATTGTCGGTCGGTGGTCAGCGACGCGTCGATTGACCCCTTTAACTTCTTGTATTACTACTGCCAGCGGCAGACTGAGAGTTGATTCACTCAGGAGTGTATTTGGATGGATATGGATAGATAGAATGATACCGGGTTTGCTGTGTGTAGCAGGTGGTCAATTGACCCACACCCACTCACTGTTGGTTAACAGGAGAAAGTACAATATATCCTGTGAAACTAATGATTGAAAATGGTCAAGACAACACAACAGAGTCAAATATCGCAGGTACTGGCGATCTTGAGATGGAAGATGTTAACTTGTTGGTTGATTCTGATCTCTTTCCCCTCATTCTTTTGTAACCTGTAATGACAACATCTCGACTTACACTTAATCGTTGTGCAATCGTGTCTTCTTCATGACTTCTCTTCCGAACCTTGGACTTGGTCGGTGTTGTTGTAACGACGGCATCACAATGTGATTCATGATCTGTGTTGACAGTGTTTGGTTCTATGGCTAGTAAGTGTGGTTGTTGTGTTGGAGAGCTTGGTACGGAATCGACCTCTTCTATGATGGGACCATCATTAGCATTGATGAATCATCTGGTATGTCTTCATGAGGTACATCCTCAAGTGTTGCTTGTTGTTGTTGAGAAGATGTCTCTGGCTGTTGTTGTTGTTGGATAAGATCGTTGATACCTGTGTCATCATCATCCTGTCCTGTTGGTGTGGGGATGGTATTTTCTTCTTGATCTTCAAGTTCAGGACTAACATCGTCCACTGTGGTTGATTTGTTGGATCCTGAAGCACCACTATGGTACAATGAATAGATCCGGTTTATATATATATATATACAGTATCTATTGCCCTTTTTGAGGTCCGGTGCCATAGAGGAGTGGATGAGGGAGCAATTGAGAGTGAAAAACCCGAGTTGAAATCTTAGGATTACTTGGAGACATCGAGGAGCAACATACCTTCGTAAGGATGTACGGGTTGGGCTGTAGAGTAAAAGTTGAGCATCTAACAATTGTGGTGAGAGGCTAAAGGGATATTTGACAACAACTGTTCACAAGATTGTTCAAACCACATTCAACATGTTTACCCTCAACTGTTAAACAGTGCAGTCATTCCAAACGGTAACCATTGACACCTGTTGGAAATGAAACAAGATCAATTCAAACCACCGAAAGATTGGAGAGACACATTAGAGAGATATATACTTACACGTATACACCACGCAGATAGATTGATAGATAGATAGCTCAGCTCTGATACTGCACATGGGCATGAACATGGATGGATGGGCCTTCTCCCCCGTGGAAGAAGAGCTTTGTATGCAACGGGAAGGGGAAGAGCCCACCGGGGAAAATCCTGCGCGGGTGAGTCCAGGGAGAGTTGTTGGCGTCGAATTTTTCAGAATCTGTTGAATCATCGAGTAAAAGCAAAACAATCTCAAGTGTTTACCCTATTGTTGTTGTCTTCATACTCAAACACTTTGAAACCCTTTGTTTTTTCACACTCCTCTCTTCTATTCTATTGAGATCATCTGATAACGCAGATTAGCCTTGTGACTTGTTCGTTTGTTTCATCTCCTCATATCAGATCACCCATATCGTCACTCTTTGAAACTCTCTTTTCATACCATGAGTCTACCATTCGAACTTCCGGACTACATAGTCTACTCTCAACCAACAATCTCTCATCCATTCGGTATTCAACTATGGCCTATTTTTGACCACCTGTTTGAATTGGTTATGGGATATCCTGCATCGAACTTCAAGTTTGTTCCATACGAAACCTTTCTTGCAAATGCACCACACGCGGTTGGTATCGTCATCCTATACTATATCGTCATCTTTGGTGGTCAGTTCATCTTGAAGAAGTTGGATGCCAAACCAATCAAGTTAAACTTACTCTTCCAACTGCACAACCTATTTTTAACAACCGTCTCACTCATCCTGCTTGTTGTCATGTTGGAACAGCTGATTCCAATGTTATACTATAACGGTATCTTTTATTCCATCTGTGGTGAAGGAGCATATACTCAAAAGTTGGTTGTTCTATACTACTTGAACTATCTAACCAAATTCATCGAATTGATTGATACCGTCTTCTTAGTCTTGAGAAGAAAACCATTAAGATTCCTACACACTTATCACCATGGTGCCACCGGTCTACTCTGCTACACCCAGTTGGTTGGTCATACCGCTGTTGAATGGGTTCCAATCTCGCTGAACTTGGGTGTTCATGTTTTGATGTACTGGTATTACTTTTTAGCAGCAAGTGGTATTAGAGTCTGGTGGAAAGAATGGGTCACAAGATTCCAAATTGTTCAATTCTTGATCGATTTGGTGTTTGTCTATTTTGCAACGTACTGTTACTATGCTCATAACCATTTCAACGGTGTTTTGCCTCATCCTGGTGATTGTTATGGTACCCCTCAGGCTGCTGCTTATGGTTACCTCATCCTAACCTCTTATCTGTTCCTATTTATCAGTTTCTACATCCAGGTTTACAGAAAGGGCTCGTCTAATAGAAAGGCTGCTGCTGTTGCTGCTGCTGTCTCGGCTACTCCAGCTACTCCGGCTGTCGCTCCAATCGATGGTACTCCTAAGTCAAAGTCGAGAAAGGCTTGAATTAAAGAGAAATGAGCCAGTAGAGGAGGAGGAGGAGGAGGAGGAGGAAGAAGAGGGAGGACGAGCCTGTTTGATCTGGAGGTGATCACCGAAGTTGCCAACGTCATTGCTTTGAAACTTGGAGTTGAAATTTATATCTCTCGCTCTAACTTTCATGGCACACAACCATGTATGAATCTATCATATCGTTAGAGATCAATATCCTTTATATATAACCATTGAATCTTTTTGTCCCTTTGGGAGAAAAGCCTTTTCATCTGATCACTATTTTTTCCATTCTGTTTTTTCTTTAATTATCTTGTCACTATCACTACTATATCCAGTATTTTTACTGATGTTACTATTATTTTCTTGCTATGTCATCAACTTTAGTTTAATCTTCCTTATTATACCTCTCTGTGATACAATTCATCAATAATCCATCAATGCTTCAAATATCAACAACAGCATAGAGCAGCCATTGGCAGGCAGGCACCAGTTGAAAAAATCACCATTGACGCGCACACGGTGGTAGCACAGGACACCACAGCCTTGTTGGATCTTGCAAGTTTACGCGTCGTGAAAAATTCAATGACAGGAAAGTTGAAAGACCGTTGATCTGTCCTGAACATTAGATAACGATATCCAAGCTGAAAAACAGCCAAAGAAGGGACAGCAATACAAATACAAGACACAAAGGACTGGTGAGTTGATCCCCCAAAAAAGGTTTGTTTTGTTCAAGATGGACCTATATACAACACTCTCCCCACAACTGCCACCTTCGAAAACATCGAGGTTCCAACTGATAGAGCTGAACAAGGACATCATCGACACCATCTCCTCATCCAAGAACGCAAACGGTGCCAATGCCAAGATGTACATCAAATCCTCAACGTCTAATTCTACCCCGGTACTTGTGACACCGTCCAAGACGTACAAGATCCGCCAGCAGAACCATTCCAACTGTGTCATGCTCCTTCATTCCGACCGAAAAAGGGGTATTTCTTGTAGTTGTTCCTGTTGCCATCAGCAATTCTCATCTCAGCTTGTACTCATGGAAATAAAACCATCAATTGATACGAGTGGCATACCGACGATTAACACATCGGTTGAATTGCATGATTATCTCATGTCACCTAAGTCGTATCCCACGGTAACTTTAAAGAGACTAATACGAAGATCGGCATGCCCTGAGTCCTCGTTCGAACAACTTCGGATTCATGAACGATTGGTTGCATTACAACTCGATCAAGTTGGTGGTGGTGGTGAGTCCGTTGTGCAGTTGGGTGATCTGATTAGTAAAGATTGTCTCCGGTTGATTTTGAAATCGTTGATCTCGCAGGGGAAATCAATCCTTTCGAACGAGGAGGATCATGAAGAAGAAGAGGAAAAAACAGGTTTAGCGTTGGGTTCGAAAGTGAGTTTAAGTATAAGTTCGATCTTGAACGCTGTTACGGCATTTCAAGATGAGGAAGATGATGATACGAGGTATCCAGTCGAAGTTATCAAAGGTGTGTTGCTGAAGTATAGCGTTCGTACGTCTGATAATCCTGATGAGGTGTTCCTTCGTCATGACTTAATCGTTAGGCTTTTTGGCATGTTGCTACTGAAGGGGACAGTTGAAGCCTTGAGCATGGATGATTTCTTGATTGGGGTGAGGATGGAGTTGCCCTTGGGTTATTCCCCTGCTATTAAGCTTGAGTATCTTGATGGGAAGTACATAACTATTGGTGCCACTGGTGCCAGTGGTGTCAAGACCATCAGGTACTTTGATGAGGCGGATTTGAGTCTGGATCCTGCAAAGAGGATCAAAGAGTTATTCAAACTTAAGAGAGAATGGGAATTGGGTGAGATTTCGCCTTTTATAGAGAGGGTCAACTTGAAGAAAGTCAAGGCTGACAAGTTTTTGCTTCGGTTTGCCAAGGTGAAAAAGATGGGTAAGCGGACCATTGTCACTGGTAGATGATGGATTATTATTATTATTACTATTATTTATTAAAGAGAGGTTAAATAGAAAGACGGGTTATTACACAATGATACAACAGCCGCTCTTTTCAGCAGGAGCAGGGGTAGTAGTATTAGCAGGAACTGGAGTAGCTTCACCAGCGGTGGTACCAGCAACCTTTTCAGTGACATCCTCAGAAGAACCATCAGCAGGAGTAGCAGTGGTGGATTCAGGCGTAACAGCAGGAACGACTTCAGGAAGAGTAACGGCAAGCTTTGAAGCAACTTTCGCAAAGTCGACACCTTGTTGTTTACCAATCTTCAATTCCAATGGAGAGAATGATCTACTGCCATCAGGACCAGCAATACCGGCAGCACCCCATGGAGATCCACCATGAACTTCATCAAGGTTGGTCAAATCGGCAAAGACAGTGGCAGAACCCAAAGGAACATAAATCATACCTTGATGAGCAGCAAATGATAATGAGTTTCTAATTGTCATTTCATTTCCTCCTCCTGTACCTGTTGATGTGAAGAATGCAACGGGTTTACCAAAGAATGCGCCCGATGCCCATTGAGCACCACATGAGTCAAAGAAGCTGCAGATTTGGGAAGGAGGAGCACCGAATCTTGTTGGGAAACCAAAAATTATACCATCGTATGAAGTTAGGACGTTTGGATCTGTTATAGTTGGGATTGATTGTGGTTTTGGAGGGGCATGGATTAGGTCCAACGTTGCTTGATCCAATGTTTCAGGGACTTGGAAGTGGTCTGCTGATGCGCCTGTTGATTTGACTCCTTCGATTATGGACTCTGCCAAGGAGAGAATATGACCGTAGGTTGAGTAGGTGATGATCTGAAAGAGTGATGTGTGTGGTTTGTGTTAGCTGGGTGTGTGTTTTATATAGAAAAGGGGTTTCTTATTGTAGAGATAACATACGGCAATCTTTGTCATTGTGAAGACTCTATTGAACGGTTTGAAATAGTCGCTGAATGATGGGGTTAATTCGACTCGAGAGAAGGATTGAGGGTCAATTAGGTGTAATTGAGTACTAGTAGAGGACAATTGAGAGATAGAGGGAGATAAATAGTTGTTGTGAGAGAGAAAGGAGAAAGAAAGAGACCAAGAGTTTACAACAAGTTATTCGAGACGGCTAGGAGTGTTTAGAGCAGGTAGTGAAGCGGCGTCTCGAGTCTCCAGTGTGTGAGGCTTATGAAGAGAAGGGAAGACCAACGCAACAGCGTGCAGTAATCGCACTACTAACTACAACTACTAACTACTACAACACTGTTGGATAAGAATGTTTGATTTGTCATTGAAAAGAGAGACAGAGACAGAGACCGACACCAATTAGTAAATTTAGGTGCGTATGCATGTACGTCAAGAAGATAAAGTGATTGACAAAGGACAAGTGAACTAACTAACTAGTTACTATCATTCAACCAAGTGAGTATTTCCAACCTCTTTTTGCTCTGTTCTGTTTTAGTAAGAGATTAGTCAAGAAAGAAGAAAAAAAATTATGCGTGTGACTTACCGCCCTATTAGTAAATCCTTACCAATTTTTGAAACCGTGTTTTTTTCTTTTTTCTAGGAAATTCTATGCTCTATTTCTGTACAGTTTCTTTACCGGTTCTTATTCATTAATCATCATCATCAAATATTACTTTGGTTAATTGGTAACCAGAAGATTCCTTGGTGGATGTAGTAGTGCACCCAAACCTCCCCCAAGCCTCCTTCACTCACTCACTCAATTATTATGCACCCAAAAGCACACCAAATAGATTGTCCCTAAAACCCAATCTCTATTTATACACATCCACTTTCGCTCATTTCTTATTTCAACAGCTTTAACTACAGCACACTTCTTGATTTCTCTGTCTCTGTCCAGTTCATCAATTAAACTCTAGCTGATAGTTACATCATCATCATAATCACCATCATCACATATTAATATACATACGCACAATGGCTAAGATCGCAATCATCATCTACTCTATGTACCATCACATCTCCACCATGGCAAAGGAAGTTGCCAAGGGTGTTGAGGCTTCTGGTTCTACGGCAACCATCTATCAGGTTGCAGAAACCCTACCAGAAAATATCCTACAGCTCCTACATGCTCCAGCAAAGCCAGACTACCCAATTGCCACCGCTGAAACTTTGAAGGAATACGATGGTTTCATCTTTGGTATCCCAACAAGATTTGGTAACATGCCAGCACAACTAAAGGCCTTCTTTGATTCCACTGGTGCTCTATGGGCAACCGGTGCCTTGCACGGTAAGCCAGCCGGTATCTTTGTCTCAACAGGTACCGGTGGAGGTAACGAACTAACAGCAGTTAACACTCTATCAACATTGGCCCATCATGGTATGATCTACGTTCCATTGGGTTTCGCTACCGTCTTCGCTGATTTGTCAAACACTACAGAGGTTCATGGTGGATCTCCATGGGGTGCCGGTTGTATTGCTGGTGCTGATGGTTCAAGACAACCTTCTGCTTTGGAGTTGAAGGTTGCCAAGCAACAAGGTGAAGATTTTGCCAAGGTTGCTTCAAAACTTGCCGTTTGAAATGGTATTGTCTTTAATTTCAATTAGAGCATACAAAATAATATAATATGATATGATATATGTTATACAATAAAACCGCTAAAGGAGTCTTTTGCAAATAGACTCTAGCGGTTGTCCCATATTGAGATACCCCGATATGCACATGAATATTATGTACATATGTATGTATATATGTATGCATGTACAGAACATTTCACACTATTTTAAGCTTTGCAATAAACCTAACTTTATTTTAACTAACAATTTGATGATGTATATATATACACGCATACAACATATACACACCCCCAATTCATTCTTCATGGAGCCAACCTGACAATCTCCCATTTATCATCATCAATACTCTCCCTTCTAAAGCTGAATCTATCGTGCAACCTACTTGACCTCCCCTGCCAAAATTCAACCTCCAACGGAACGATCCTAACCCCGCCCCATTTTGGAGGACATTCAATATCCTCATCTTTAACGCCTTCGTACTTCTTTTCAACCTCCTTATAAATCTGATCCAATTCGTCCCTTTCACCAACAAGAACTGTCGATTGACGACTAGCATAGGCACCAATCTTGGATCCACGTGGTCTAGTTGCAAAGTATCTCTGGCTGATCTTCCTATCAACATCTTCAACCAATCCTTCAATTCTAACCTGTCTTTGTAAATCCTTCCAAAAGAAAGTCAACGCTGCATATTTGTTAGTTGATAAATCCTTGGCTTTTTTAGAGGTGTCAAAGTTTGAATAGATGATAAAACCCCTAGTGTCCAACTCTTTAAATAGTACGATTCTGGATGAGACTCTACCTGATGGTAATTGTGCCGTTGAAAAAGTTGAGGATTCAGGAATTGGATCCGTTGAATCTTCAATTGCCTCTTTGAACCATTTGTGGAAGAGGGTGATGGGAGAGGAGTCTTCGTTGATGTCCGTTGAGGTTAGTTCGGACTTGTCGTACTGGTACGTCTTTGGAGCAACTGTAATATGAAAAAAAAATGGTAATGATGTTAGTAAATGTATGTTCATGAGTCAAATTGCAAAAAAAATGGGAGGAGAATTTTCACAACTTACAGATTAATGGTTGGTTTTCCTCTTCTTCTGTCTTTGATTCTTGATGTAGGTCTAAGTTCATTGTTGCTTGTTATTGTGATTTGTTAAGTTGCTTGGTTTCGATCGACGAGCAACGCAAGGAAAGATGAAAAATGGTAAGCGCTTGGGAGGAGGGTGGTTGATAATTTCTATATATACACTAAATTGATCCTTTATTTTTATAACAAAGGTGGTGTGTTGATGTAATGAGTCAACAATGGTTTTGTCAATTGATGGTGACCAATTTTTTGCCGCTAGTCAAACCAAGATATTGATGATGACGGTTATTTAGTCTACCTACCCTACACCACCTTCAAAAATGAGGTGATATATTGTTACTATCTATTATGCCAACATCAGATTTGACAGTGCTGTTATCAAGGCTGTGCATAGTCCTGTTTTTTCTCTCCCCGAATGTACCCGCGCGGCACGTCATCTGCATTAGAGAGATCTATAGCTAAAACGAGTGAAAAGTTAAAAAGTTTAGTGTTTGACCAAAGATACGTAAACACCCTTCTTTATGTTGTTTGTCTTCTTTGACAGTCTGTTTTGGGTTTGTTGTATCGCTTCAACATATTCTCAATTGATTATTCATCATTTATAGCATGGTATTTCTTATCTCTAAGATACACCAAGAGTTCAAACACTCTAGAGAGACCAACAACAATCTGCCCGTTCTAACAACAGATCTCAACCCTTTAATCACCATCAAAAATATCCAATCGTCATCACCAACATGGCAACGAATACTCCACTATACATCCCTCACACTCGTTAACCTGTTTACCCTTGCCATAGTACCATTCCCACTATTGGTCAAACTTATCTTCCCACCGCTCTTCCTACTCTTACTCTTGGTTCCACTAACCTCCCAGTTCTTCAATGGGGCATATCCGATCCTAACCTGGGTCTTTCTATTCTTCTCATCCTCAAAAATCCCACCTTCTTTCCGTCCAGCCATCTCTGTCAAAGCTTTGCCTGCAGCAGAGACGATCCTTTATGGGGATAATCTCTCCTCGTTACTCTCCTCAAAGACAAACACCCCACTGGACATCCTAGCATGGATCCCCTATGGAATCATACATTTCTCCTTCCCCTTTATCGTTGCATTTCTAATCTTTATCTTTGCCCCACCAAAAACACTACCAAGATACGCAGTCTCATTCGGATATACCAACCTCTGTGGAGTCATCATTCAAAATTTGATCTTTCCTGCTGCTCCACCCTGGTATAAGCTCCTGCATGGTTTAGAACCGGCGAATTATTCGATGGATGGCTCACCGGGTGGATTGGGCCGTATTGATCTACTACTTGGAATAGACATCTATACAACTACATTCACCAATTCTCCATTGATCTTTGGTGCGATGCCATCGTTACACTCTGCCTGCTCCACATTGGACGCTCTATGGTTAGCCTGGTTGTTCCCCAGTGGGGCATGGTTATGCTGCCTCTATGTGTTTTGGCTGTGGTTTAGTACAATGTATCTGACGCATCATTACTTTGTCGATCTTGTCGTTGGGACTAGCTTTGCCATTGTTTGGTTTTATTGGGTTAGTATCGTTGCTAAAGTTGATGGTGATGATAAGGGGGCCTTTGGAAATGGACTTCCTTTGAATGATCTTTACTGTCGGTGGTCATATGACAGGCTTACCTATTTTACCATTTGGGAGAAGGATCCATTGGGTGGTGGTGTGGACGACGAGGAGGATCAAAGTGGAGATGGATTTGTCATTTATGATGATGATGATGATGATTACGATCAAGCAGGACTTGTGTTGGGCTCTTCTACTGCAAGTTCGGACCCGATTGGTACTGGTGACTCGTTGGAGTTGCAAGATTTGAGCGGTACAGGGGAAGCTTTGGTGGGTGGGAAGTAACATTCATCCACTGATTTTTTTGGCATTAGCAAACTTTCATACATTCATTCATATATACACATATATTAATAGACCTATTTGCAATAGAGAAAATTTATAGACAAAAGCTGGATGCAACATTATTATAGTACAAGGCAAACGGCCACGACAATGACATCTCACACATCCTCGGGTCTTCCATTGAGATAGTCTCTCTTTATCCTTTCGATATGCCTCAAGTCTCTCTCATTCAGTCCTTTCCTCTGAGCAACTGCTCCAATTATCCTATTGGCAACCATGAACTTGGCAACGCATCTGTCAATGCAGGAACTTTCACCCTTGTTGATATCAGGCTCTCCGTATTCTGGAGGTATGCATTTCGTACCGCATTGCTTTTGGATTATGTTTAGAGTTTGTTCGAGGGCATCATATTGGACGGATGCAAGTTCTATCTTTTCAGCGTTCACCGTCGATGTTGAAAGAGAGGATTGATTTATAAAGAAGGACATTGGGATGGGGTAACTTTGGAATAGGAATTGGAAGGAATCTATATGGGTTATGGGTTTGTGTAGTTGGAGGAAATTGATGGAGGTGGTCCACAATTGGGGTTTTTCTATTTGCTATTTTGCTGTAACTGATTCCTCACTTTCAATCGCAGTATCATTCACTTCTGATTCATATTTTGGGCATGAATTGGTTCAATTGTGGTTGAATAGTAAGTATATACTTGGTGTTTAGCTTAAATCTCCACCAAATGGTGAAAATTTAGAGGTTTCTGTCATGGTTGGGGAACGTGCCATCATTGGGCCTTTGGGGTCTGTGCGCGTGGGTATCAGTGAGTGTTGAGTGAGTGCCAATAGTATATTATAGTATGGTACATTATATGTGCGTATGCCATGTGGGTGATGATGGGAGGACTAAAAGAAGAACCCCTTTTCCCTCCTCTTCTTCTTTCTCTTCTTTTTCTTCTTCCTCTTCTTTTAAGAGATCTGCTCAGGTTCACGCTCCAAATAACAATTAGTTACTGTTTCTGTCATTGAAAGCTTTCAAATAGTGATTGGATATCTATTTTCTCAAACATCAATAGCTACAACTGAGAGATCATTCGATTAGCAAACACAGAGAGTATTCTCATTTACCTCATTCAAGGCCAAAACACACAGCCAAACCCAGATACCAACATCCATCAAACTGGACGATCATCCTTTCCAGCACCATCAAAATATTACCAAAGGGAAAACTATCCCTTATGTTTTAAAAGTGAGTATGAATGAACCAAGAGTCGGTGCCGTTCGCATTTCCGTTCCCTATCCTACCGATGTACTAACACCTCCTCCAGTTCTCGTCCGCAGTGATTAGCGAAGGTGGCAAAAGAGGAGAATCCACTTCACCACCTCCTCTTTGTTTTCCTCCACCAACTCCATCCACCGATGAACAGCCAACCTTCACAAAAAAGTTCCTAGCATCTTTGTCCAACCTACCCAAGAATGAGCTAGAAAAAAGAGACATATTTGGAAGAGCATTGTTACACGTTGTCTGCATTGCCAACAATCATGAACTGCTTCATAGATTATTGAAGAACCCAAATTTGAATATTTTAATATGCGACTACGAGAATAACTGGAACTGTCTTCACCATGCCATCTTTAATAGAAACTACATCATTGCTCAAGCCCTACTATCGACAAAGAACATTGAACCCCTATTGAAAGCAAAAGATAGGGAGGGTCTCACACCATTGGACTTACTCAACAGCGAATTGGACATTAGAAAGTTGAAGTGGATACCAGAGAGTGTGGGAGCGTTCGATGAGTCTTCTTCCTCATCATCATCTACAAAAACAAGTGATTCATACAAAAAAGTCAAAAGGCGACAACGATTACAACAGAAACTGGAAGAGAATAGATACAACATCTCCGAATTCAATGTTGAACCAAGACTCAAAAACTCACAGACAACCTTCATCAAGGCGTCAGCAGCAACAGCATCCAGAATATGGTTTGATATGAGAAGAGGCGGTTCAGATCTCGTCTTTTCAGGTCAATCAAGAGATCTCACATTACCCGGTTGCAATCAGCTCAACAGGCTCGACTTGAAAAAACTCAAACTGAACTATGGAAACCCACAAGCATACGTAAATATCTCCGAGAGAGTGTCACTACCAAGGCTAAGAGATTTGAAGATGTCCAGAAACCATTCTATTGTGCTCACTTGCGAACCCCGTGGTAATATTTTTATCTCGGGGCTGGGAAATAGGGGTAGATTAGGATTAGGACATTCCAACCCACAGGATTCCTTTGTGGCTATTCCTGCATTTTCAAATGATAAAATTATTTGTGTCGACTTGAGCGATGATCATTCAATGGCATTGACTAGTCATGGATATATCTACACCTGGGGCTCGAACAACTATGGCCAGCTCGGTTATGCCGTGGATATTCAATCAGACAAGTTGGAACCAATTGTTAATACACCGAAGCTGGTAAATGGCGGAGATTTGAAGAAAACATTTGACGGCGCTCGTTCAATGTTCAATCTTTCAATACGAATCATTGGCGTCAGTTGTTCAAAGTTTCATTCACTTGCATATACAAAGAACGAGATTTTCTTTTGGGGGTTGAACATTGGGCAATTTGGCTTCACCGGTGGTGAACCATGCAAGTCTTCAGGTGTCGGCTTGCCGCCGCTGCAATCATCAACAGCAAGTTCGCTTTTGATTCAAACAACGCCCAAGAAACTTGTGTTCAACTACGGCGATATCAAACAAGCTTCTGCCACAGATACTGCAACCATGGTGCTGACAGAAACTGACGAGGTACACATATATACCAACGGTTTCCATGCAAAAGTCAACGTGCCCTTGTACAACAGACCAATAGAGAAGAACTTCAGCGCATTCAGATCAACCTCCGCAACAAAGAAGAAGGGCATAGTTAAACTGATCACCCAAAAGAACAGTCATACCTGTTTGGTCTTGTTGGACACTGGAGATATATTGCAATTCCAGTTGGATCCTATGTGCAAGTCTGCTTCGGAGTTCCAGAAGATTGTCAAGTTTGGTACTGTTTGGAAAGCAAGCCGGGATCATCTCAGATGCACTGATGTCGATATGGGTAACGATGGTGGCATTATCATCAGCGTGAAAGACGGCTCAGCGTTCAAAAGAATCAAAAGAACTACCATGAAAGTGTCCAGCGGAAACAGATACAAATTTTCCAAAATCAACAATTTGAACCACGTTGTTAGAGTGATCACTGACCCGTTATTCTCCAAGTTTGCCTTTATTAGAGATGAGATCGATCTTCCACCACATAGATTGGTGCGTTCTGATGTTCTCAATGATGTTGCCAGATTATCCCCATTGGTTGAAATTACCGAAGGCTATCTTAGAGACAAAATTATCGTTGATAAATTTGACGAAAAGAGAACGAGTGTGGATGCCACCTTCCGGACAGATTTCGCTTACCGTACCGACCATTCAAGCGGCAGAACGGAAGACACCAATATTTTCAGTGACGAGGATGGCCAATCAGACGAGGAAGATTATGAACTAGAAGAAGAGGCTGATCAAAAGATTGCATCCGCATTGGCCATTGACAACCTCTACTGTAAGAGTAGGCTCAGATGGTTGAAACCAGCAAAGTCAAAAGATTCGTTGAAGGGATTGTCAACTCAGCAAACCATCAGAGACTTACTCAAATCGGAGGATTTGGAATACTGGCTAACCTTGAAGGATCTACAACAGCTAAAGTACTATGATTACAAAGTCACAGTGCAAGATTCTATCTCTAGCGATCAATTTGACATCAACGTTCATAAAGAGATACTGCTTACAAGGTGCGAAAAATTGCAACGCTTTATGAATGCAACTGATCAACATTTACTGGAGTTCAACGGTTTTTTGATTGAAAAATCAGATATAGAGAATCAAATCATCATCACTGGTGATATAACAGTACGGGCTGTCCTTATAGCACTGCATTTCTTCTACACCGACGTTCTAATGGATATTTGGACAGATTGGCCAACGTTGACTAAAGTGCCTGTGGAAATCAACCGGACTCGTGTTTCATTTGATAAGTTATCTAGAGGTTTGGGTATTGTCAATCCTGTGGGTAGAATCCAATGTCGTTCAGAATTACTCCAAGATTTGGAAAAGCTGAGGGGTAGAGCATTTGAAGCATACACAAGTGATGGATACCATGAAGAAGAAGAAGTTTCACACCATAGCGGCCCCTTGTCATATCCTGCTAAAGTCATATTGAAGGATAATGTTACAGTTGGGGTTTGGCCACCGTTACTCTCAGCCAGAAATGTCTACTTTGAAACGTTTTTCTCCAAGGTGTGGTGCAACTATCCTGAGGTTCAAGCTACTGCCACCTTTCCTCATGTATCACGAAGCATATTTGCCGTTACGTTGAAGTTTCTGTTTGGTACAAATTATCTCAACTTGTTTGACGAAGTTGATGAGATTTACGATATCCCTTCGTTTATCAATTTCACTTTGGATCTGATGGAATTTGCCGACGAGTTGATGATTGACGAGTTGTCTGATATATGCCAACTCTACTTGAAGGATTTTATCAGTCTGGGCAACGTGGTCATTCTTTTACTCCATGCCTACAACAGCAAAGCCAACAAGCTGTTTGAGAATTGTCTTTGGTTCATTTACAACAACATGGACGTGTTACTGTTTGACTCCAACTTTATTGGTCTAATCACTGAAAACTTTCAAAATCAAGACTTGATGTTGAAGATTGATACAGGGCTAAAGTGGTTTAACAATTTGAAGTACCTTGATTACACCAACGTGCGTACAACTTTATTGAATTCACCCAGGTCTTCACTCCTTCTGAAACAGTTTGTTCTGGATCTAGACAAGTTCAACAGTGCACTTATCCATCCTTTGTTGTGGGATGCTGTTACCCCTCTGTATAGTGCTAGCAGTACAGGTTCACATTTCGAACCATCAGAAGATCAACAGACGAGGCCAAGTGTCGGTGAAAGAAGAAGACGTTCATCAGTGCGCCGGATTGAACAAAGCAAGATGAGCGTGCCAGGTGCAACTGAGCCCAGCAAGCAGCAGCAAACTTCCCTGTCAACCATTATGCGTCAATCCTCGTTTTCAAAAAGTAACATTCTACCTAGCAGCAGAAGTGTTGAAAGTCTCGGTGAGAGTGCCATTACAGATGATGATAGTGATGACTTTATTCTTGTTAAAACGAGGAGACGCAATTCTGCAAGAGGGTCATCTGACACAGTAGGATCTCTTATGGCAAATCCTTCTGTTTCTACTAGGTCTGCAACTCCTATTATTCAGATAGCGATGAGTGGTAGGTCCAACTCTTCTCAAAAGGACCAAAATCATTCTCTTGGTGCCGCAACTCCAGGAGCGAAATCCTCTTCTGGTTCCTTGACGACTCTGTTGAACTGGGCTAATACTCCACCGCTTGCATCATCGACAATTGCCCCACTTTCAGATTTTCATTCACTGGCAGCATCATCATCATCATTGTCATCAGTGCAAACGACTAATCCAATGGTTAATAACATCCCCCAGGAATCATCACATCTAACACAACAGCGGCAGCAACAAGAAAATGAGCAGCCTCATGCCGCTGTGATAAAAGCAAGCTCAACCTTGATGCCAAGGCTATCCCAAAGAGAAAGAAAGAAACAATTGAAAGAGCAGCAGGAACAGCATACAGCAAATACTCCAAGCTTAGCTTCCGTTGATGCTGGTGTTCTAACTCCTGCACCTTGGAGCAGAACTGTTTCATCAACACCACTTGCAACTCCATTCACACCATCTCCTTCTCCTTACAGTATACCATCGTTGGGTTCCTCGTCGTCAATGTTGGTGTCACCATCTTCCCATAGAGCCACTTCAATCTCTCCTTCACCGACGCTCGCAAAGCCATTCAATCTTGTATCTCAGCAGGCTCCACAGGTTCAATCATTTGAGTCAATTCTTTTGGAGGAGCAACTTTCAGAGATGAAAAAGAAACAGAAGGCGCCTATCAAGTCACTTGAAGAGGTGCAACAGGAGGAGGCGTTTGAATTATGGTGGGCAGAAGAGAGTGCTAGAGTTCAACGGGAATTGGAGGCAAGAGAAAGAACTGAGAATAGTAAGAGTAACGGCAAGAAAAGCTCAAGGAAGGGTGCTCCAAAGAGACAGAACACACATAAGAAGGTTGCATCTTCAGTTGGTAATTGCGAAGCAGAAGGCTCCAGCAGTGATGGTACTAGGCGGAGGACTTCCAACGGCGGTAATACAAAAGTTTCTGGGAGTGGAGGTAGAAGATCCAGCAACAGCAATGGTAACAATAATCATAAAGATTCCAGAAGGAAATCTTCGAATTCCAATGACAGGCATACCCACAGGAACGGTACTTCTAGCATCAATGTTGCGCTTTGATTCTGATAACAACAATTTATTCTTTTATTTCTGTATATATATATCGATATTTTGACGTGATTTTAACAGGACTTTCTTTCATAACTATACTACATAATTGTTATTGGAAAAGGTAAGATTACAGCCAAGTATATTACCGCCAATTTACGAAAGACTGTCACTGACTGTCACGGCAAGGTGTAGCCATCCTCACTCTTAATTGTCGGCAGATGGTCTTCTTCTTCGACCTTGATTTGAACAGGCTGATCTTCTTCTTCTTCGTCCCCATTCTCATCCTCCTCTTTCTCATCACTACTGCACTCACTTTCAGGAGCAGGAAACCAACCGTACTTCTTCATGTCGACAAACCTCTCTTCAAGGCGCCCAACCTGAACCTCAACGTCCTCCCCTTCAAGCATTTCACCTTGCACCCGAACAGACTCATGCCTTTCCCTCTTCGGTATAACCCCTTGAGAATTGACGACCCTCCACCAGGGAACATTCTCACCATTTCCAGGAGGAGGCAGCAAACGTTGATAAACGAACATGTTCTTGAGTGATTGTCCCACCTGTCTTGCATTACGAGGCCTCTGGATCAGCCTTGCGATGTGGCCGTAAGAGGTCACTTTTCCGCTTGGGATCTGAAGGACAGTTAGATACACCGCGTTATGGAAAGCTAGCTGTTCATCTGATGGACCTCGTGACATTGCAATACGATGGTGATACGGTTGGTGTATTGATTGATTGATTGATTGGTGAAGGAATGTTAGTGTGGAGCAGTTGATCCTATCTTATATCTGTCCAAACATGGTGATCGGATATTGGTCGATCGACGCGTGCCTTTTGAAGAGGGAAAGCGATAGGCGTCGATAGTGATTGAGAATCGAGAGTTGTAAAGGAGTAGTTGAAGGAACAACGTATATGCCAACATTTGGAACGCCATTCAATGCTCAGATTACCGGTCAATGTTGAAGAATTGACCTAGTGGGTCCTGCTGCTGTGCTTAGTTGGAAATAGACTTAATGAGAGCAGTGGTGGTGGCAGCTAAAGCAGAGGCTTTTCCCAATGAGGGAGCGAAGGGGAGTTGCCAATTCAGTCCAATTTTTTTTAGTAACAACCAATGTGTTTAACCTGCACACACAGAGACACACTTGTAGTTGTATTTCTCCCCTTTACCCTTCTTCTTCTAAGCAAAGACCATTTATTTCCTCTCGGCAAATAACCTTTACGACCGTTGTATTCTTCAATCGAGGCATTCAGATCATTCGGATCAAGTGACATAGACACAGATCTACCTTATCTAGTGTTTTCCAACGGCTTATCCCTGATCTGAGCATCACATCATAATTAAAAACAAGGGAAAACCAAACGTTCGCTCAAAAGCTCACTTTGATTCATACGCTTCGTTTACAAAGCTGTATATCCTCTGATCCAGCAGGTAATATCATTATGGTAAGTATGAATCATGAACTGATATGAATCAACTGGTTTTTTCATTGACGCGTTGAATAGACTGTACTAACACGATTTTGCCCGATAACTCTCCCACCATCAATTCACACAAGACCGCAAGCTCAAAGTCAAAACAATTCTCAAAAGAGACACTAGAGGAAAGAAAAAAGAGGTTCTTCCTACAAAGTGATGTGAAAACAGAAAGGTTAAAAGACGTGGAAGATTCCACGAAGAGATACAAGTACCTATTGGGCTTGACTCACTTGTTCCGTCACTTCATCGACATCAATGCCTCGAAGGATAAAGATTTGATGAAGTTGATTAGACAGATAGACCAACAGAAAGCAACTGGTAAAGTTTCAAAGAGACCCATAGTAGCAGCTGCTTCTACCGCCGGCACCAATAGCTCACGTCGGAGGAAAACTGAAAAGGAGGAAGATGCAGAGTTGATCCATGATGAAGAATTTGAAGAGGAAACTACCGTCCTGACCGAGTCTCCAAGCTATGTCCATGGTACCCTAAGAGACTACCAGATTCAAGGTTTAAACTGGTTAATATCCCTCTATGACAACAGATTATCTGGTATCTTGGCCGATGAGATGGGGCTTGGTAAGACCTTACAGACGATCTCATTCTTGGGATACTTGAGATACTTTAAGAACATTGATGGACCATTCCTTGTTATTGTTCCAAAGTCAACGTTGGACAACTGGAGGAGAGAATTTGCCAAGTGGACTCCCGATGTCAACGTGTTTGTTCTTCAAGGCCATAAGGAAGAAAGAGGGGCGATTATCAAGGAGACGTTGTTGCAAGCCGATTTCGATGTTTGTGTTACCTCTTTCGAAATGGTCATCAGAGAAAAAGCCAAATTGGGTAAGTTTAGATGGGAATTTATCGTTATCGACGAAGCACATAGAATCAAGAATGAAGAAAGTGCATTGTCTCAGATCATTAGGTTGTTCTACTCAAAGCAGAGGTTGTTGATCACAGGTACCCCATTACAGAACAACTTACATGAGCTTTGGGCCTTATTGAACTTTATATTACCTGATGTCTTTGGTGATAACGAGGTGTTTGATGAGTGGTTCGAAAGCCAAGGTGATGAGGATCAAGATCAAGTTGTGAAAAAGTTACACAAGGTCCTATCACCATTTTTGTTACGTAGAGTAAAGTCTGATGTTGAAAAGTCTCTTTTGCCCAAGATTGAGACTAACGTTTACGTTGGAATGACAGAGATGCAGCTCAAGTGGTACAGAAATTTGCTAGAGAAAGACATCGACGCAGTCAATGGTGTCGTTGGGAAGAGAGAAGGCAAGACGAGGTTATTGAACATTGTGATGCAGTTGAGAAAGTGCTGTAATCATCCTTACTTGTTCGAAGGTGCTGAACCGGGTCCTCCTTATACGACAGATGAACATTTGGTATACAATTGTGGAAAGATGATAGTTTTGGATAAGCTTCTCAAGAAGCTGAAGAAGGATGGTTCGAGAGTCTTGATCTTCTCCCAGATGAGTAGGTTGTTGGATGTCCTAGAAGATTACTGCTACTTCAGAGGTTATGAGTATTCAAGAATTGATGGTTCCACTGCTCATGAAGACAGAATTCAAGCCATTGATGAATACAACAGCCCAGATTCATCCAAGTTTGTGTTTTTGTTAACCACGAGAGCTGGTGGGTTAGGTATTAATCTAACTACTGCTGATTCGGTCATCTTGTACGATTCGGATTGGAATCCTCAGGCAGACTTGCAAGCCATGGATAGGGCACATAGAATTGGACAAAAGAAGCAAGTCAGAGTTTACAGATTTGTTACCGAAAATGCCATTGAAGAAAAAGTTTTAGAAAGGGCTGCTCAGAAGCTAAGATTGGGCCAATTGGTTATCCAACAAGGTAGATCAAATACAAAACAAACAGGAACTACTATTGGTAACTCAAAGGATGATCTCTTAGGAATGATACAGCATGGTGCTCAAAAGGTTTTTGATTCTGCGGGCGAAGGTGGAACGGAAGGTTTGAACAACGACATTGATGATATATTGAACAGAGGTCAAGAAAAGACTCAAGAGCTGAATGGTAAATACTCCAAGTTAGGATTGGATGACCTACAAAATTTTACATCGGATCAATCAGCTTACGAGTGGAACGGTGAAAACTTTGCTAAGAAAGATCATGCTAAGTTGAACGTGTGGTTGAATCCATCAAAGAGACAGAGGAAGGAGCATCAGTATTCTGTGGACAACTACTACAAGGATGTCATGCAGAGCATGAAGGGCTCTCCTACGCCAAAAGCCAGCCATCACAGGGCTCCAAAACAGTACCATATACAGGACTTCCAGCTTTATCCACCCGCTCTGCAAACTTTGCTTGACAAAGAGCAATTGGCATTCAAAAGAAAGATAGGATACAGAGCCCCGCTACTTGACGAACTTGACAGTGACGATGAATTTGTCGCTAGTGATGACGAAGAGAAAGTCAAGAAGAAGGCAAGACTCGTGACAAACAAGCGAAGGCAGAAGGAGGAACAAACCAAAATTGATAATGCGCCTGATTTAACGGAAGAAGAGCTGGAGTTGAAGGAGAAATACCTCAAGGAAGGTTTTGGAAATTGGAATAAGAGAGATTTCTTGAGTTTTATTCATGCCTCCGCTAAGTATGGTTCAAAGAACTATGAAACTATTGCAAAGAACATGAAAAACAGAACGGTTGAAGATGTTACAAGGTATGCCGAAGTGTTTTGGGCACGTTATAAAGAGATCGATAGCCATGAGAGGTACATCAATCAAATTGAGCAAGGTGAAAAGAAGATGAAAAAGAACATCTTACAGCAAGAGCTATTGGCAGAAAAGATCAAGCAATTTGATGCTCCTTTGCAAAAGATGTCCATTCAGTACCCACCTAACAATTCTAAGAGACTGTACACAGAGGTTGAAGATAGGTACTTGTTGTTAAAGGTGAACGAGTATGGACTGGACGATAATGATCTGTATGAGAACATCAAGATGGATATCATCAAGGAACCAGAATTCAAGTATGCGTTCTACTTCAAATCAAGGACGAGTAACGAGTTAGGAAGGAGGATTGGAACCTTGTTACTTGCCATCACTAGAGAGGCGGAAGGTCCTGATGCTTTCAGAAGGAAGATGCAGAAGAGAGGAGGAGACACGGCAACGGGTGGCACGACGAGCAGGCAAGACTCCGTTGATCCTTATCCATCCTCATTACCTTCATCGGCAGGTGCTTTGGAGCTAAATATTGGAAATGGGAACGGTGCTCCAGCAAAGGATGAGCCTGTTGTGATCGATCTAGACCAAGGTGTAGACGGAGCAGAGGATGATGAGTGAACAGTCATATCCGTCTTCAGTCTCTTGTGCTTTTTATTTTCTTTTATACATATCGTGTACTATTATTAAAACGAATACAATCAAGTGTTTAATGCTACAGAATGAAATAGAGTTAAAAATGGTCTATTCGCACCGCCGTCTTTAACAGAACCCCTGAAACGCGCCGATGCTGCCCTAAAAATTCAATGTAGTGCTGCAGCATGCATGCATTGATGTTGTTGTCGATGTTGTTGATATTGATCGTCCAGAGCACTGATACGGTTAACTGATAAGATCAACTCATATCATTGATACACCGTTTCTTTATAGCCCTCACATATACCATCGCAGGCACCCACAACACTTCTTATTAATTGAAAGGAGGTTTTGCTTAAGCATTGATCCCACATTATCATTCTAGTGAAAGCCATTGGTTGCCCAGATTTTCATCTGCCAGGTATTTACCATTCATTTGATTACCATCTCCTCTTAACATTTCTCTTAACCTCTGGCATTTCATCACCTCAATCACCCATAGAGTAATCTTTCAGTCATGTCGGCACAAGACCAAAGCGGTGTACCACCCCAACAGCATCACAATGCAATCCCAATTCCAAACAGGCAGCAGCCTCAACCGATAACGTTTTCTCCACAGCAGCAGCACGCGCAGCAGCTCAACCAAAGGACCGCATCCCATTCCCGTTCTACATTCTTCAACTCTCCGATGGCCAGCTCTTTCAAAGGCCCAAATTCACTTTCAGCATTTGCATCATCATATAGAAGAGCCCAGTCGTTCCGTTCTCTAGAACCAAGATTCAAGGCATCAAGATCATACTTCCAAGATGACGAAGAGTTGATCGATCCTTCAACCATGGCACCTTCACACATGGGACGCAAGATCTCAACTGTTTTTCATGGTGCCAAGCCTAACATATTTGACTCCTCATCAACTTTTGATGAAGCAGCAGTAGCGGATGATGGTGCTTCGTTCGTCGATCAGTCGTATGCGGACTATGGCTCGACTGCCAGTATGGCTCCCGGCTCTAGATCAGGTTCAATGTACTCGTACGCTGCGTCTTCATTTATCGGTGGTGGTGGACTAGCTGCAGTTTTGTCCAATGATCAAGATTCGATCTTCATTAAGCAGGTTGAAGATAGAGATGGGAAGTTAGTTACCATGTTGGCGCCACGTTCAACCGTTGCTCAGACAATCTTCAACTCCATCAATGTGTTGATTGGAATTGGTATGTTGGCGTTGGCTAGGGCAATGACTTATGCCGGGTGGTACTGGGGGTGTGCCTTGTTAGTCTTCAGTGCATGTATTACTTTCTGGACGGCCAATCTGCTGAGCAAGTGTATGGATACTGATCCAACCTTGTGCACTTTTGCGGATTTGGGTTACAAGGTGTACGGTCCAAAGGGGAGACTCTTCATATCGATGTTGTTCTCTGTCGAGCTGTTGGGTGTTGGTGTTTCTTTGATTGTGCTATTTGCCGACTCGTTGAATGCATTGATGCCACACATCTCGATTATGCAGTTCAAATTCATTGCCTTTTGCATCTTGACTCCATTCTCTTTTCTTTCATTGAGAGTTTTGAGTGGTATCAGTTTGTTGGGTATAACATGTACCATATCTCTAATCGTGTTGACGATCTTGATTGGATTGGCTAAACCGGACGCTCCGGGTTCATTGTTGTCTCCAATGCCAACCAACCTCTACCCTCCTTCCGTGCATGATCTATTTGTCGCATACGGTATCATTCTAGGTCCGTTTGGATCCCATTCTTTGTTTCCTGCTCTAAAATCGGACCTAGCAACACCAGAAAAGTTTGAGAGATGTTTGAAAGTCACTTATGGTGTTGGATTCTTTGCCGATACTGCGATGGCTCTTGCTGGGTTTGCCATGTTTGGTTCCAGTATCTTGAACGAAGTTACAAAATCTATTCTTGTCACTAAGGGTTTCCCACAGTTTGTCTACGTCTTGACCTCGATCTTTGTGTCCATGATACCCATCGCAAAGACCCCAATCAATGCAACACCGGTGATCAACATTCTAGAGTTCATGTTTGGGATCACTCCTCAACAGCTAGAAGATAAGAGTGCCACCTTTGGACAATCCGTCTCCAGAGTTGCCATCAAGATGTTTGTCAACATGATGTTTGTCGTCGTGTCGATCATTTATCCTGAATTTGATAAGATCATTGGTCTTTCCGGTGCTTCTCTATGTACCATCATCTGTATCATATTGCCATGCGGGTTCTACATGGAGCTTTGTCAGCCCAAGCATAAATGGTTCTACAAATCAGTGATGATTTTATCTGGTGCTGTGGGTGTAGTTGCCACTTATGCTGCTGTGACGAGCTAGATACTTTAGACTTATAAGGCTATCCGGTTTCTTGAGCCTCAAATTTTTATGGCATATACATCCTCATTTTTTATACTACACTTCACCTTTTTCAATTCAAGAAGGCTTCATTTCAATAGTGACTGGTATCACATGTTACGCATATTAACTTCCTTGACGTGGCATGACGTAAAAAAAAGTTTACAATTAGATGCTTTATATAACCAGAAAAATGATTTCTCAATCAAGGATTGCCTTTTAAAGTTGCTTGACTTCCACTTTCTGTTTCTTTTCAGCCTTCTCCTTCATTCTATTGTGAATTTTTCTCTTTTTTGCCCTTCTGAGCCTCTGCTTTTCGTCTCTATCCAACTCACCCTTGGCCATAACGACACCACTCTTCAGAACGATCTCATCCTTTGAATTCTTATTCCTCACGTTGTAGATCTCCTGTGGTGCCAATGTCTCAGCATGGGATAGAGTCAATGGTTGAGCGTCCTCCATTGAAATGGCAGAAGTTTGAACCTTGATGTCCAGAAGTTTCTCCTTTGGTTTTGGTGTGAAATGAGCAGAGCACAACGAGTCAAGTTTATAATTTAACTTTGTGAACAAATCTGAAATCTCATCATGGGCCCTCTGTAACTCCTCTGAAACTGCATCTGAACCCGATGTTCCGTCTAATCCTGCTCCTGTGTTCGATTTGGTATAGTCATCTTCGTATAGCTCAGCGAGTGATTTTGTGGATTTTTCCTCGGATACATCCACACGCTTCGACCTTTGGAAATCTCCAAGTTCGGACACTATCCTCTTTGGAATGTCATCGAATTTATTATCCTTGATACGACGTTTGATTATTGCCTCTATGAATTCAGTCGTATCTTGTGTGATCACAGGGACAGGTTTGGCCGTACGGTCAAACTCTAGTTCTTCGTCCAACAATGCGTCATTGTCACGATGTTTCACTGATGCCTCACCTTTGAGTGTCCACTTCTTCTGTGCCACTGATGCTGCTTCCAGTTCTTGAATCTCAGCCTGTATCCTTCTCTGTTGCTTTTCAAAAGTGGACAGGTTATCTTCTTTTTTTGATGCGGTTTCAATATCCTCCTCTTCTTCTTCCTGGTCGTAATCTTCTTCGTCGTAATCATCAGCTTCCAAATCTGCCATTGCGGAATCTATAGCGTCTTCATAATCATCGTCATCAAACTCGGCGACTTGGTTTTCTTTTGAGGATTTCACATTTTTGGAGCTCTTTTGTTGGCTTTGAAGGTAGTTATTCTTATCCACTTGTTTTTTAAAGAAATCGTCATAGTAAACCATCTCATCGTCATCATCGTCAATGTCTGCAAATAGATCAATCTCTTCCTCGTCACCATTGTCCAGCTCATCCTCCAAGTTTGGATCTTCCAAAGCTTCCACTTGTCTGTTGTAGTCATCAATGGAGAAGAATTGATCGTTCAAGCCGTGGGTATCTTTCTCTGGAATAAAGTCAACATCTTGATCTTCGGCAGATGTTGGCTGTTGCTGTTGTTGTTCTTCTTCTTCTTCTTCTGGAACTGAATCATGCTCTTTCTCTTCTTCGCCGCTGTCTAGTGTATCCACTGCATTGTAAAATTCTTCTTCAGAGTCTTCAGCTTCTTGTTCTGCTGTTGTTTCATCTGGGATCAAATCTTCCTCTTCTTCTTCTTCTTCCTCATCTTCTTCCTCTTCATCGAGCAACCTATCACCATACTGTTCTTTTATATCTGCAATCTTTCCATAAAGTATGTTCTCATTGACACCATCAATGATCAACTTCACCTGTCCCCAAACTTGAGAAGATGCTAAACCATCAACGTACACTTCATCAAGGACGGAGTTTTCCCTTGTGATTGGATCGAGTATCGATTTCACCTCTTTCAAAATCTGTTCTGTATCTATAGGTTGTGAAAACACAGATTCTGGCCTATCTGCCAACTGTTCTAGTAGCCCACTCATCATGTAATAACTGATGCTGTATTTCAAACTTTTTCAGATCTATATTCTTGATAAGATCAATACTATTCTCCTTCTTATACTTCTATTAAAAATGGAGATCGGGTTAACTTGTACTAAGTATCCTCAAATTTTTTATTTGAAAAATTCAAAAAAAAAAAAGTATATATTCTCAATGTTTACACCTCTACACCACAATAATAAAGGCTGTGCAAGATATATCTGTCTGATTCACGGCTGTGCGATATGAAATCCAACTTTAAAAGTGAAAAAAAATGACTCCTCCACGTGGGGAAGAGGAAGAACGAGGAAGAGAGGAAGCAGAAAAAGAGCAACAGGAATGAACCCCTTTTGCATCGGCATCGATCGAATGGGGGGAGACAGTTATAGTTGCAGCATCGTAAGATGTTTGTAACCAGTAAAGAACAACAACCTTGCTGTTTATTCAAAGTCCCTGTTCCCGAGGCAGATGAATATATATAAATATATATAAATATTTCTACCTATCAGTCATAGATTGCAACACGTCAAAGGGTCCCCATCTGTTCATCATACATCACAGAGGCTCTTCTTTCCTGTCAAACACACGTACATGCATACCCAATCCAACAAAATAAGATAGAACAGAAGAAGTAAAAGGACTTATAGAATGGTGAGCATCTTGGGAAACTTACTGCCGTACATTCCACTCTTGTCATCATGGTCGTTGTATAACCAGAACCAGGACGAAGTGGAGATTGATGTTGTCGATTCACAACACTTCCAGCCAAAGAGATCATGGCAGAGCTCACACGATCAGCGAAACTTGCTAAAACATTGTGGTGGGATGGGTCCGTATGTCCAAGGTACTGGCTTTGGCATTCCTTTAGTTGACGATTATGGTATTGATGGAGACGAGTTTGAAGTTGATCAGGTTGTTGTCTTTGCAAGGCATGGAGAACGATATCCTACTGTGTCTGTTGGTAAGTCATTGAGGTTAGTTTATGATAAGCTTCGTTCTGTTAAAGTGGAAAGATATGAAGGTCCGTTGTCGTTTGTTGAAGATTGGGATTTTATTGTTGGTGATGAGTCGTTGTTTGAAATGGAGACGAATTCGTCCAGATTTGCTGGGCTGTTGGATATGTATAGGTTTGGTAGCACCATTAGACAGAGGTATTCGCATCTGTATAGTTCTGGTGAGACTATGCCATTTTTTGCAGCTGGTCAGCAAAGGGTTGTGGATTCTGCAGAATATTTTGCAAGGGGATTCTTCCATGGTGATTCCGAGTATGATGAGTTTGCCAAAGTTGTTGTATTACCAGAAGAAGAAGCACAAGGTGCCAACACTCTGACCACTGGAAGAAGCTGTGGTCCATACCACAAGTACGACTATGACAAGGGAAAGAATAGGATGAAGAAAGAGGATGAAGATGTTGCTGTTCATATTGAGAGGACTCCAATTTTGAAGAGTGGAGGATACCTTTCAAAGGAAGCATCAAGGTTGAACACTCTTTCTCCAGGGTTCAACCTCACTGAAGATGACATCTTGCAACTTCTAATTTACTGTCCATTCGAACTAAATGTCAAAGGTCACAGTGCCGTCTGTGATGCGTTATCGATGGATGCATTCATCGGACTCGAATACACTAGGGATGTTGAGCTATACTATACCAAGGCAGAGCATCCATATACATTCATGCTTGGTTCTGTGTATATCAATGCCACTCTGACGTTGTTAGAGCAAGGTCCGGAGAATCTCGATGAGCAATCGTTGTGGTTCAGCTTTAGTCACGATACAGATTTGTTGTATTATTTGAACGCTTTGACAGTTTTGGATCATCAGGATAAGAAACTGAATACAAGGAGAATTGACTTTGGTCGTTTCTTTAAAACTTCAGAGTTGATTCCTATGGGTGCAAGAATAGTCATTGAGAGGTTGACATCTACCAAAGGAGAAGAAGAAGAAGGGAAGTATATCAGGGTCATTGTCAATGATGCAGTTATACCATTGAAGCACTGTCAAGATGGACCTGGTTACAGTTGTAGCCTGAAAAAGTTGAGAAATATATTTACCAAGAGATTGGCCGGCAGAGAGTTCGTTGAAGAATGTGAGGTTGATGGTGACTTTCCTCAGTACCTATCCTTCTATTGGGATTGGAAATGAACATGTGGTGGGAGCACGCACATTTTGTATTGATTGTACTTATTTATTTATTAGCTTTATAATATACCCTTCCAAAGAGGACATTGAACAATAAAGTAGCTATGTACTCTGGCTATATTGGTCCTTCTTATTGAATCACGACATTTATCTGGTTTCAATTGCCATTAGTGAACATACCACTCTCTTGAAGGTTGTATGTGTATCACAATTGACTTCCATCATGAGCTGTATGTACTTCGTGTACTTTTTGATAAAGATACAGATGGCGGGGGTGAAGTTTAAGAGTGGAATTCAAAGACCGGCGGCTGTTGGTGCTGCTACTTTTGGTGTGTTGTGTGGGGAGAGCGGGAAGGGGAGTGGAAAATCTGAAATTCTTCCCCTGGCCCCCCAGGCCCCCAATGCAGGTACAGGGAATGGGGGACGTGTGCTGTGCTAATGCTAATGCTGATGCCTGTGCTAATGCCTGTGCAGCCGTTTATTTATAGAAGGATAAAATGATCAACGTTCCTTGTTGGAAGAAGGATGTTTCGTTACTTTGACACTCCTCATTCCTCTCTCCTTCTTAACCCGTCATAGATGCATCACCATCGATTATTTCGACACCATCAGATACATGTTCGATAGTTGATTCTTCAATTACACTCCAACAGCAATTTTTGGGTTGTTTAATAATCTCAAACTCACTTAGTCACTCACTCAAGCACTCTCTCATTCACTCCCTTGTTTCACTTGTTCACAGTTCAATACTTTCATTGGTATCCCTCACCCTGTGTTGTTCTTGTTGTTGTTGATTCTTCCCTCCATTATAGAACTCACATTACACTCAGGATTAGCCGCACAGTTTCACTCCCAACAACGACATACAACCAGGAGTCCAACAGCATAAAAACACAAGGGACATAGAACAAACGATGGCGGATGAACTTTCCCACAACTGCAAGAAATGCTCCCTGTCAATACAGGAAGGACACGCCTACGAGCTAGGAGGAGATAGGTGGCATATCGACTGCTTCCAATGCTCAAAATGTGACAAACTGCTAGGAGTAAACTCGAATTTTCTAGTCTTGGGCACAGGTGCTCTTGTCTGCTCAGATTGTTCCTACTCCTGTAGATCGTGCAACAAGAAGATCTACGATATGGCCATCCTAACTGGCGATCAAGCCTACTGTGCCAACTGTTTTAAATGTAAGTCTTGCAAGAGGCCAATTGAAGACCTACGCTATGCAAGAACTTCAAAAGGTTTGTTTTGTATGCCCTGTCATCATAGGCTTATCGAAAAGAAAAAGAAGTATGATGCAATGAGACTGCAAAAGCAAAAGGCTTTGGAATCAGCCGCTGCTGCTGCTTCTTCTGCTGCTTCGTCTGCTTCTGCTGCCAAACAGGTGAGCAAAGAATGCGCAGTGTTGAAACCAACAGCATCGGAAGAACAAATCTCCTTAGAAGATATGGATCCAGGTAAACAGCTGACCCCAACACCAACCGAAATGATCAAGGTCACCACCCCACAAAAAGTTACAAGGAGTCCTGTGGTACCAACAAGAAACGACTTTCTTTCCCAATTTGACAGTGTCATGGCCATGTCACCAACCCCACCTCCGGATTCACCAACTCCTCCTTCTCAGCCAATGAATATTCCTTCGTCTACAAATCAAGAAAGCATCGATAATGATGAGGAGTTGCTGACAATACCCTTAAGGTCGCCAATGCGCGCACCAAAGTCACCAAATCTACAACACAAGTCAACGGTGGAGCCTTTCACTCCGACACTCACCAGCGACGCATATCGTGTTATAACTCCAAGTTTCGAATCCTCAAATCCATCCCCTCCTCAAACCGTCAGAACTCAACAAACGCCAACCTTGAACAGGCAACAACACCAGCAGCCATTGGAGCAGCGGCAGAGCACTTCAACAGTTGTGAAGGATAAGTCCCCTACAGTTGCCGAAACACATGCTCTTAGATCCCCAGGAAACAGAAAGGCATTTGTTTACGCTGCCCCTGAGCCTGACTCTTTCATAGATTTGGGTGACGATGATGAACAAGCTGATTATCATCATGACGATGACGATGATGATGATGATGATGATAATAACGATGACCAACAGGATGAAGCGCGAAAGATGAGCCCTCTCATTTCCAATGACGAGCTTCGCTTTGATCATCACTCCTATTTGAAGAGTCCTCTAAGATCGCCTCATAAGAATCCACCTCAAAGTACCGTTCCTCAGACTCCTCCTGTGATGGGACTTAACATTTCAGGGATTGGTGCAGACAGCTTCACTTCATCGGTCATCCCTCCAAAGAGCGGCAAAGACAGCACCGATAGTTTAGGCCATCAATACAGCAACATCAGCAATAACAGCCCGCAAGGTTTCAAGTCAAGGCCGAGTCCGTTCAAGTTTGGGTCTTCCACAGATAACACCACGAGCACTACGATTGTTAACGGTGTGGATACTACGCCAGTGACTAAGAGCTCCGAACACTTCAAACCTAGAGAAAAGGAGAATACACCAACAGCATCTGATTCAAAGAAACAGTCTGGAGCAATGGGTAGATCACTCTCCTTGAAACGGGTCTTTCATAGACACAAGAGAAGCGTGAGCAGCACAGGTGGTGGTGGTTCAGGTTTGGGAATATCAGAGAGGGAATCATCAGGAAAGATCATCTCTTCCCCTACTCCAGTTCACAGTGAAACCTTTGAGGCTTCTAGTTCATCCTTAACCACTAGCACCTTGGTTGACAACACTCATAAACGTACTGATTCTGATCATTCAATCACAGCATACAAGACTCCTCCGCTACCGCGTACAACGAACACTTTCCACAACAGATCACAATCGGAAACAATCCCAGAGACGCTGGATGAGCTGCCTCTTCAACTCACACAGTTCGAACAGCAGCTGAGACTACTGAAGAGCGAAGTGACCACATTGACAACAAACAAGGCTAACCTAATGAAGGACATTCAGATCTTGCAGACTCAAAAGAAGAATTTGGAAATTGATATCACTGATAAGCAAAAAAGAGTGAAAGATTTGGACTTGGTGATCTCTCAAAAGGAAATTTATACAAACAGCACAGAGTCCTTCTACAAACCTCAAACTACAGCTGGAGCAGCCAACAATGTTACCACCTCATCCTTGCCATCTGAAGAAACACCTGCACCGCAGGAAATCTTTTCCATGTCTTCAGAATCGATCAGCCCTTCAAAGCAGCATCCTGCCGCTGCTCCTGCTCCTCATCATCAGCGACAGCAGCCTCTCTCTCAACCGCCTCATACCACACCTTACAACGACAGCAACAACAATACCAGCGTCAATGTTAATCCACCTGCGAAACCGACGCCAGTTGAGGATTTTTTGGAAAACCAAGTACCACAACAGACTCAATCACAATACGCATCGCAATACGCGGAGAGGCCAAAGAAGAGTGGTTTCATAAGGAGAATCTTTGGTAGTGGTTCCCAGCCGGGGATTCCTAATACTGGTGGGTCTCAACAATCGTCAGGAATGACAACATCACCATCTATTCAATCTATAGGATCACCAATGAACTTCAGGCAAGGTGAGAGCATTTACAACTCAGATGGTGGTTCATATCAAGATCAGTCGGACGTCACCCTGGCAGACGGCGAACAACAACAACAACAACAGCAGCAGCAGGTTAAGAGTGCGAATGGGAATGGGAATACGGCAGTGGGACTCTCAGCAATGATCAAATCACGATCATCCAACTTCATGGCACTACGTGGTGGTGTGAATGGTGGTAATGGGATCAGTACCGGCCCTTCCTCATATAGTCACAGCACCAGTCCCGTGGATGGTGCAATTCTTTCAAAGGCAACACTTCAGGACCGTTCCATCTATGAGAAACGCCTTGTGCCGTACATTGTGAGCAGGTGTATCGAAGAAGTTGAAGAGAGAGGATTACAATTTGAAGGAATCTATAGAGTCTCTGGATCTTCACTGACAATAGACAAAATCGAAAGATTATTTGATACTTTGGATGCATCCAACGAAAAGGAAGTTTCCAAACTTGCCGATGTACTTGCTTCGGATGATATACATGCCGTTGCAGGTGTGTTGAAGAGGTACCTGAAAAAGCTACCCGATCCAGTCATCCCATATCGTAACTACGACCATTACATTGAGATCTCCAAGATTTCCGATCCCGAAGAGAAGCAGAATCAGCTAGTAATGTTACTCAAGGAGATACCAGGTGCCAATCTCAATGTTTTATTTTCAATGGCACGCCATTTGAATAGAGTTGTGTTGAACGAAGGGATTACCAAGATGACGTATAGTTCTTTGGCAACCGTTTTTGCACCAACTTTAGTCAGGGATAATTCTTTGAACGTTCAAAGGGAAATTTGGGATAATGCTGCAAAGACTATCACTACGGAGTTTTTATTCAGAAACTACGAGTTGTTGTTTGAAGAGTTTGAGTTGAGTTTATAGATATGATCGATGGGCCCGTTGTGAGAACTTTATACGAATGGATATTTGATTCCGATTATACTCAGTGATTGATCTGATCCAAGTCGTAATTACACAGTACCCTGCCTCAAAAGCTATAATCAAAATGTATGCTGTACTATATTTCACACACAGGCAAAGCCAACAACGACTCGCAGCCTGACCTATATACAAGATTAATCCCCTCCTCAGAGCAATCACTGAACATCGGTAATGGACGAACTAGAATACATCTCCAACCTCCTATTTCCAACCCTTAGTAAATGTTCAACGGCAGCAAAGTCCCTCTTGGGTATCACACGATACCTGTTAAACTCACCATGTATGAATCCAAACCAATGCTCTCGCTTGTCCTAAAGTACCATGACGAATGAATGAATGTTAGTAAATTTCATCCCAGTGTCCAGTGTCCAGTTTCGATCAACCTAGACTGTGCTCCAGAACACTCTGTTCTTCTTTGGTGGATGTTAACTTACCGCTGGTTTCTTCATTGCTGCCCGTATGCAGTTTCTATATAGGGATAGAACCTCCCTTTGAAGGCCTGAAAATTTGAGCTTTTTCACGGGTGTTGTCGTAGCCATGCTGTTTTTTGCAAAATGGGTTTCTGGTATCGATCCGGTTGGAATTGTATGTGTCTTGTGATTGTGTTTGTGGATGTGGACAACTGGAGATCGGATTGGATCGAAATTATCTGGGGTTGACTATTTTATCCTGGTATGCGTGAGTATAAGTAAGCATGTACTTGCTGTGCGTGCGCCTGCATGGCATTGGCGGGTGTGGTGGTGATAGTTAGGTTGGGGTCTCCAATGGCATGAAAAAAGGAGAAGTTTCCAACCTCGTCTTCATTGGTAACTAGTTCTCTACCAGTGTACAAAACATTGAAATAATTAAAGAAGTTTCTTATATTATAAGTTATAATAAAACAAAAAAAAAAGGTAAAACAGTTTCTTTTAACATATATAACACATAGCATAAAAGACAACCGGAAACGATTTTAATATCAGACTAAACATACTAATCCCACTGAGTAATGATAGAGATGTCGTTACGTTCAGGAGATTGATAACTTTTCGTCTCAAATCATCGTGTGTCAAAGTAAACGCCATCCAATCAAAACATCAGCAAAAAGCGAACATACTTAGTAGTAGGTGGTTGGTCTCTTTGGAGCGTACAAGGAAGCAGACTTGGTGACTCTGTGAGGCAATGGGAACTTCAAATCCTTTGACAAGAATTGTCTGATGTATTGTCTCTTAACGTCATCGGTCTTTTCCAATTCGACAACCTTCAAAATGTGAATTGATCTAAATCTAGCTCTGTGTCTAGCAGCCAAATCTTGGTACATGGTTTCAACGGCAGCAACTCTAGAAACGTCTCTGTATTCCTTGTACATGTTATGGGTTCCTGATCTAGAATCGTATCTGATCCAAATACCAAAGTTCTTAACCTTTGATGGGTGAGCTTCGGAGATGACGTTCAAAGAGACGATTTCACCGGATGCTCTCTTGACCTTGTGTAACTTTTGCAAGAAGTACCAGTATCTAGACTTTGCAACAACATCGTTTGGAGCAAAGATTCTCATACGGTACAACTTTGGTTCAGGAACGGACTCTGTTGGTAACTTTCTACCGATGACTTGGTATTCATATAAACGAGACACTGTAGTTAATAAGGGTTGGAAATGTTAGTATATGATATGATGCGGATTTGGGGGAGGGGAGGGGAGGTGGTAGATTTATGACCCGGAGTGACCTGAATGGAGTAGAAGAAACATGGAGACATTTTTGAAAATGAATGATGGTGAGTGAGCCAGCTTTCATATGACTTGGGAATGATGGACGTAGACTTTAAATGTGGTGAATTGAAGGGAGCAAAAAAAACATGGATGATCTTTCCGAGGTCTCTCTATTCAAGGAAGCATATACACTCAGTGACGGAAAGATCTCTGGTTATTCAGAAGTGGGGAATACACTGATTGAGGTGGATTTCGTTTTGAAGTTGTTCAATTTCAGCATCTTTTGTGTTCACAAATTCGAAAAAGAGTTCTGAGTCTTAGAGAAGTCTGATCTTAACACTATACTGTAATGTAGTGCCATATCTATCTGATATGTGCTGCTGCTGTTGGCATCTCTGATGTGAGGCCTCAAAAAGGCTGTTCCATAATGAATGATCGTTGTATGTTCAAGTGTACTGATGTGTAGCAATTATTCATCCTCTTTTTGGTTGTCACGTTCTGCCTCGACTCATACAGGCATTGTCTGGTTCTCATGCTGTGCTGTTCACTGTTTTGATCATGTACCATACTTGTAATTTGAAGAAGCTTGTAAGTGTTCAATGTCGATGATGTTTTCTTTGGTTCTATTGGTCTGTCCTTCCATTCATTAGAGTGATTCTTCAAGGGTAATCTCTACAGTTCTGATAGGGTATGTGATATCACTTACTCTTGACTATACTGATATTGTTATATACACTTCTTCAGGGTAGAATCTATTGAAATCAAAAAGGCAATTTTACTATAGAATGGCAGGTTAAACCTTTAAATTTTTCAAATAGGGTACGGTACAGTACAGACCACAGGCAGTATAGTATGATGGTGCACCAAGGGTGTTGTTAGCATTAGAGAGCTGCTGTCAGAGAGGCAGTGGTGGTGGACCAGCCAGTAGTCAGTAGTGAGTGGTAACAGAAACAGAGGAGGTTTCACTCGATTAGAGAGAGAGGCTCTCCATAGCATAGTAGTTAGTTACCACCACCATCTCTCTGTCTCTGTATCTCTCAGTACTACCAACAATCAATCTCTCACTAGAGAGCTCTCTCTCGCTCCATGCTGTCCCCTGCCTCTAACTAACTGACGAAGTAACTAACCAACCATCTGCAACAACCAATGGATAATGTGTGAAAAATCTCGAGTGAAATTTTGAAAGTGAAAAATGTTATAGAAAAGTTGCGTCTTTTAAGGGCTTTCATAACCCTATGATTTACCACGTGATTGTTTGAAAGGCCATGTTTAATCTGTCAATATGTAGCCGTGTGCCTTTAGTATATCACGTGATTCATAACACAGCCCTTTAAAAACCTTAAAATATCTTAAACGTTGTGCGGCTTATGCATGTAAATTATTCTCTTGCATACTGCATATTACATTATTGCATCATCTCCAAAGGAAAAGCATCTGAAAAATCGAATGATCTTTTTATATTAGTCGATGGTTTGCGTGTATACACTCATCTCGATTTGATCAAATCTCGGTGAACATTCTGCTCTACTCCATTCGGTTGTTTGTTACACCAATTCATCTAAATGTACGATGAGTAAGTACACCTGCCAACCACCATACATAGACTGGCCCACTTTACTGTTTGGAGGATCGTTTATTTTATATATGTATTGGTATTCTCCTCTCGTATAACTCCTACAGGTTATACGATGACCGGGTTGTGTCTTCTCCTCCTGCGTGTGTTACCAGCCATTACAATAACAACAACATATGATCATTATCTCTCCTTTTCGTTTGTTCGTACGATCGGGCCATACACAGTTCAATAACTACATGTGCCTGTGGGTAAAGGGAGGCTGTCGTTTATGTATGTATATATAACATATATCAATTCCAAGCATCTCACACTTTCAAGACCTTCTTCTTCAACTTTATCTTCTTCTTCCTCCTCCTCATTCTTTCCTGCACAATTGCATCCCCCATTCATTCATTCACTCCTTGCAATTCCCAGTGATCTTACGATTGCTGCTGATCTACAATCTATTCATACCAACCACTTTATCGAACACAACATTCAGAACTCTGATCATTCAGCATGACAGAAATATTCAATTCAACAACGCTGGAGACATTGCGTGCTCCAAGTTTCCTACAAGTGGTTGACAACATCTTTAAAACCCAAACCCAACTCAACGTTGTTGAAAAGCTATGGGCATCCTGGTACACCTACATGCAAAACGATATCCTTGCAACAGGTCTCCTTTTCTTCCTAACGCACGAACTCATGTATTTTGGAAGATGTCTACCATGGTACATAATAGACAAGATGCCCTACTTCAGAAGGTGGAAGATTCAACCGGCATACATTCCTTCAGACAAGGAACAATGGGAATGTCTTAAATCGGTCCTGAAATCGCATTTCCTAGTTGAAGCATTACCAATCTGGACTTTCCATCCAATGTGTAAACAACTAGGAATAAGCGTCTCCGTTCCATTCCCATCGTTGAAAACCATGCTTCTTCAATGGTGTCTCTTCTTTGTCCTGGAAGACATGTGGCATTATTGGGCCCATAGATTATTCCACTATGGTCCTTTCTATAGATACATTCACAAGCAACATCATAGATACGCCGCTCCATTTGGACTTGCTGCCGAATATGCACATCCGGTTGAAGTTATGTCCTTAGGATTTGGTACCGTTGGCTTCCCCATCCTGTATGCCTACTATACAAGAGATTTACACTTGTTTACAATCACTTGTTGGGTTGTGCTGAGGTTGTATCAGGCTGTCGATGCCCATTCTGGGTATGATTTCCCATGGTCTTTGCATCATTTTGTTCCATTTTGGGCTGGTGCTGAACATCATGATTTGCATCATCATTTCTTCATTGGTAATTATGCCTCCAGTTTTAGATGGTGGGATTATGGTTTGGATACTGAGGCTGGTCCGGAGGCTAAGAAAGATAGAGAAAGAAGAAGAAAGTTGAAGGCTGAAAAGTATTCTAAGAAGCAGTCGTGAGATGTGGCCCGTCAATAGAGATTATATATACTATGCTGACATTTTCTCATTGGTTTGATTTAGAATTGGTATAGAGCACTTTGATTGACTCTGTTTTTTTATACACAAGCATATACATGTTGCTTCTTTTCTATTGACGCAAAATGTCCAGCTTTCCATGTTATCATTAGAGAAATCGTACTGTAGAGTAAAATAGGGCAACTATAGCGAGATAGGGGGTCCTTGTGAGGCTTGACGGCTCTTAGTCACGTGCTTACTTTACATGTGACTTGTACTGGTTTCTGCTAATCCCTCTGGCAAGATGACATGATGATCAGCGTGGTACACTTATACATATTCTTAAATATACAAAACAGACGACGGTATAAGGGCAATCTACAAATACCAATTGGTAGGAACCACGATACTGAATTGAACTTTACTACACTTAATAACAACACCAAGGCGGTATTTGCTTGATTTAGACACCACCCAACGCATCCGCTTGTGTTTTTTTGCCATACCTACAACGTTTCTTAGTGATTGTACTATCGTTCCGTCGTTACTATCTCCCCCACAACAACACTCTCTCTTTCTAACGGCACAACCCCACACCTCAAAAGAGTACAATATACCCCCTTCCCTAACTGAGAATGCCGCAACCACAAATAAACAGGGGGCAACTCCTAATGTTCATCATATTCATAACCTTGATGTTACCCAGTGCTCCACCAGAGGACTCCAGATTCCCACCAACAACAGAACGCAAACAGATTCTCAACGAGCTCAAGGAAGAACTACGAGATTCTAGAAACATTGTGATCAATAATGACTATGAGGCAGGGTATGGCAATTTGACCGGTTTCAAATTGAGTTATGAGGATGCAAAGATTGGTAGATCCGTAGACGATTGGCCCTTTGAGGATAGAACAGGCGTTAAATTTCACGAGAGTGAAGAGTTGAGTATACTTCCCGATCTGGTCAGTGGAATGGCAAGACAGGTATGGAACACAGAGGAGAATGTTATTGATGGCGGAATTGATGATGGGAATGGTTTTCTTGTAAAAAGAGACCTTGTTGAGTCTATAGTTGATGAGGATACTCAGAATATCGTGGCAGCAGCAGCAGCAGCAGCTACTGCAGAGCCACCATTGGGGTATTGGTTGAACGTTAGTGGTACCCTGCGTGGAGAATTTGAACTTTACAAAGAGGAAAAGTTGATTCCTATCCCAATGCCCATCCCAGAATATTACAAAAACCTTACTGAGTATCAGGAGATTCATGGAAGGCAGGAGGACCCTTCGATCAACCCAAGTTCAGACTCGACAACTTTTGAAGACAACTTGCCGAGATCAGATGTGCCCAGCAGTGCGTCGAGAGTCGGTAACGTTACAGATCTTACTGGATCCGTCAAGATGACTTTGAAAAATTACAATTTGACCGAACAGAGCCAGGATTCCACATACCTGTCTTTAAACATCGTTATTATGGACGAAGGTGAAAAGCGTGATCATAATATACACATGACTGGTGTCTACCATCAATCGTCGGGAAATCTCCTTGCAGTCACTAGATCAGCCAAGTTTGCAGGAATATACGCCTTGCCACACTTGAGTCTCCAAGACGGCAAGATCTTCAACCAGACTCAAGCTCTATCCATCTTCAGCAACAACCAAACCGACATTGATGATGTTGGTTTTGACAGGTTGGAAAGTTTGCTCGAGTTGAGCAAGAAATGCGAGTATGTTGCATACATGCATTTACAGTCAACCAACTTAATGCCTGATCAACTGAAAGAGATTGACGACGAATTGTCAACTCCTTTGGGAAGACCATTGCCCAATATTGAATCTATGAAGATTTCTTCAGGTGTGCTATATTCACCTGATTGTGGTATTCTATTAAGCATAAGCAAGCCAGCAGTTGGACCGAGGGATGAGATCCACGAAGGAGATTTGAGAAAGCTCATCTTGGCAAGTATAGTTTTGGCCGCTGTTCAGATCTGGCTCTTCATCAACCAAATGTCCAGCACGAGCACGCCATCAACAATATCGCGTATCTCAATGTGGACAATCACATTGATGAATCTAGTTGATGGCTCGCTCTGTATGATTGCCTTGGTTTGCTCCATGATATACAGCACATTGTATATCCAGTTGTCCGTCTGTGGGTTCTTGGTATTCACCTGCTCTTCCATCTTTGAAATGAGGTATATGATTCTGATCTACTCTTCCCAGTTAAACGAAAGAACGATCAGTTGGAGAACAGCGCTGCAGGGTACTCCTATTGATGAAAGAGAGAACCAGACCGCTGCAGGTGAACTGCCTGCTCCAGCAGCACAACAACAACAGCAACAGCAGCAGCAACAAACGGTAACTGCACCAGTGGACGAGCAAACGATCAGTGGGCAGTTATACATCAGGTTTTTCTTCTCAATGATTGTCTTCTCTTTCCTAATCTTGAATGTTGTCATGTGGCCCAAATTGCAGAGAATGGTCTTTGAGTATTCTGTCGGTTTCCTCGTCAACTCTTTCTGGGTTCCTCAAATCTACAGAAATGTGATACGGGGCTCCAGAAAATCTTTCAGATGGGATTTTATCCTTGGAACCTCCATATTGAGACTCATTCCGGTGGCTTATCTAGAAATTTTCACTAATCCGTTTTATCACCATAGAGATATCAGGCTCATTTCAATCTTGTCCCTGTGGCTGCTCGTACAGATCGCTATGCTGTGGTTGCAGGAGTTACTTGGTCCAAGATTCTTCCTACCTGAAAAATACCTTCCAAAGACATACGACTACCACCCAGTTCTTACATTTGACGACTTGGAGAATGGATTTGGAGTTGACCATGAAACAATAGGTGATGATCATGCTTCTCGTCACTCCAGATGCAAGATTGACTGTGCCATTTGTATGAACTCATTCGAAGTTCCTGTGCTGAACACAGGAGGAGGCTTGCGCAGTGGTCGTACTGGTGACGACAGTAGCTTTGGCAACGGCACGGAGGACCAAACCACAGGATTGTTATCAGGTGTTGAAAGTTCAGTGGCCAATAGTGCATTGGGACTCATTGCTAGAAGAGCGTACATGGTTACTCCATGTAGACACATTTTCCACACGGAATGTTTGGAGAATTGGATGAAATACAAACTACAGTGTCCGGTTTGTAGAAACAGTTTGCCTCCGTTATAACCTGGCACTTTTCCATATCCCTTGTATACATCTCTTTCGCTACTTAATGTCTCTTCTTTTATCAGTGAAATTTGGAGAAAAATAGAACTTTTGAGTTTTCATGTATCTGATCTGCTTGTCAACGAAGCATATCTTGCTTGGTCCTGCATTCTTTATCATCCTGCCCCCAAGGCTCAGAGGAATTAGTCATATGTAAACCAAGCTATCCTGCTACCGCGTTAGACTATGATGGCTTACTATGTAGGTGCATGCAATGCACTCTTCGCGTACTTTCTGTCTGAGTCACACACCATCATAAAGAGAGTAAACCTATTTCAGTGTAGTATACCCAACTTAAACTCATTGGCAACACTGGCATGCCTGGCAAGCCCGACAAGCCTGAAAAGTCTGACAAGTCCAAAACAACCACCTAAAATGCCACCACCGGGAAGAGCCACACCATTCAAGGCATGTCTGTTCGATATGGACGGTCTGCTCATCGACTCCGAAACCATCTACACGAAATCGTTCACCTCTGTCCTACAGGATCACTTCAACGTGCCACAAGGTTTGACGTGGGATATCAAGGTGAAGCTCCAAGGTTTGCCTGGTCCACAAGCAGCGCAGGTCGTCATTGACGACTTGCAACTGCACGATCAAACCACCGCTCTTGAGCTGTACAGTCTCACCTCGGCCAAGCAGGAGGAACTATGGGGTACAGTTGGCTGGTTACCTGGTGCAAAGGAACTGATCTTGGAATTGCATGCCAAGGGTATTCCAATTGCACTATGTACATCTTCCGACATGTCCAAGTTTAAGCTTAAGACCTCGCATCTGGGTAGTGCGTTTGAAGTGTTCAAGTTTGTGATCACCGGGGATAACGAGGTGATTAGAGGAAAGGGGAAACCACTTCCTTTTATCTGGTGGGTTGGATTAGATGGGATCAACGAAGCCTTAGAACTTGACGACAAGATCAACATTGAAGATTGTCTGATCTTTGAAGATGCTATTCCTGGGTTCATATCTGGGAAGAGAGCGGGTGGTTATGTCATTTGGGTTCCCGATACTAGAGCAGTTTCGATCATTGGGGAGAAGAAGGTGAAGGAGATGATTGGGGAGAACAACCAGTATGGGGAGTTGCTGAGTTCCTTGGAAGAGTTAGATTTGGCCAGATTTGGTCTATGATTTATAGAGTGTCTATTTTTGGTCGTGAATGAGCTGGTTAATGCAGAAAGTTGTTTATTATTTATATTTAAACAGTTGTTGCCATCCTGTAAATAATATGAGAGCCGTGTGTTCTTTGGATTATATATACTGTTGAAACAGAACAGGAAGGAGAACATGTGACAGGTTGAAACGGAAGGGAACTAAAGGAATTAAAAAGAAAGGCAAACTTATCCATAAATTGACAAAACCCACTCAGTAAGGGGCATTGCGGAATAGGAAAGAGATACTCTCACCATTGTGTAACCTCCTAATGGATTCGGCCAACACTCCAGAAACATCAATGGCATCCAATTTTGGGCAGGACTGGAGTTTCTCCTCAAATGGAACGGTATTCGTACAAACAACTCTTTCCAGCTTAGAACTGTTGATATTCTCAATAGCCTTACCACTCAATATACCATGTGTCACAATGGCAATCACCTCCTTGGCACCATTATCCAGCAAAACCTCAGCAGCTTTAGCCAAGGTACCACAAGTATCAGCCATATCGTCAACAATGATGCAAACCTTTCCTGTAACATCACCAACCAAAACCATCCTACTCACCTCATTGGCACGTGCTCTTTCCTTGTGGATCAAGGCAAAGTTCAAGTCTAGTCTGTCTGCCAAACCAGCAGCACGTTTAGCACCACCAGCGTCAGGGGAGATAATAATGGCATTTTCAACATCTAGCTCTTCTTTGATGTATCTAACGACAGAAGGTTCAGCGTACAAGTTATCTACTGGAACGTCAAAGAAACCTTGAATCTGCGAAGCATGGAGATCCATCGTGATAACATGGTCGCAGCCTGCGGAAGTCAACATATCAGCCATCAACTTGGCAGTGATTGGGGCTCTACTCTTGTCCTTTCTGTCCTGTCTTGCGTATGGAAAGTTAGGTAGAACAGCAGTGATTCGTCTTGCCGATGCCGTCTTGCATGCATTGATCATGATGAGCAGTTCCAAGACCTTGTCGTTCACTATTCCTGATCCTATCTGCATGATGATGTATATGTCTTCGTCTCTGATCGATTCTCCTATCGAGAATGAAACCTCCTTGTTTGAATCGCGCTTTATATCTACTGGGGTTAAGGATAGGCCCAGTCTCTTGGCGACTAGTTCCGCTAAACCTCTATGGGTGTCACTGGCAAGTAGTTTGATTGAGTTGGTGGACATTGTTATACAATTGGATGAGTTCTCTATAAAGATGACCCCGGAGCTTGGGATAGGAAGTGGCTTGAGTGGGCGTTGGCTCGAGCACTAAATGCCAAATTTGAGATATGTGAATGGATACTATATTGATTGGCGGTTGGACTCAACAATGCTGATGGTCATTTAGAAAAGGTTATACAATCGAACAGAGTTATCCCTTTTAACCAGCTGTAAAGATGTTCCTATGAAATTTTTTTTGACCATTTCTCGGGGCTGCAAAAGCGCAAAGGAGCGAAAGAGCGAAAATGTCCGGGGAACTGCTGTGGACTGTGCAAAGGTGTGTAGTGTGGAGGTGGTTGAGGCTGTTGAAGCTGTTGAATCTGAGCAGTGGTTGGTGATGGTTTGATGGTTGTTGTTGTTCCTTTATCTTTGTCTTGACAACCCTGCTTTGAACATTCAATCAAGTCAAAGTTTATCTCCAGAGTTATAAATGGTCTAGGAATTGCCGGTAGTGCAAAATGAGCTCGCTTAATATTGACTACAACAAACTGTCCCCGGTGAGAAAGTCTCAGGCGGGAGCTACTTCAGCTTCACCGAAAGTCCCCACACCTTCAGCCTCCAATCGAAGTACCCATTCCACTCCTGTTCCATCAGCACCGGCTCACTCCCATTCATCGCAAATTCCATCGAGGCCGGCCAATTCTCACCTTGCAAACTCGCATCCTTCTCCTATCTCACAAGATCATCATCAACAGCATCAGCAACAACAACCGCCAAAACTCCCTGCAGCAGAATTTGTGTCCAAGCTGAACCTTCCAAAGATGATCTCACCAGAACTGCCCTTGCATATCCTCTCCAAGCTGTCAATTCCACAATTGAGGTTTGAAGACTTGACGGTATCGCTGACTGCAGGGCATCATGCTCCCCCATCGTCTTCCCATAACCACGGCCATGGTCCTGACCACAATCATAATCACGGTCACCATCAGCAGCCGCAACAGCAACATCGCCATGGGAGTCAGCAGTATGAAAGATCCGTCTCACCTCCATCCACTTTAGTTTCTCCTGCAGTATCTTCGTCTACAACGATACCTACACCAGAGGTTGAACCAAAAAAGAAGCGTCGTCAGTCCTATGTTAATCAGGCAAAAACTTTGAAGCATGACGGTGAGACAAACTACAACAAGAAAGATTACAGAAGGGCAGCTTTAAACTTTACTGAATCTTTACTCTTGTTCATAATTGAATTCTACTCCAAGGAACTACGCAGCAAATCTACCCTTGAATCAGAACAGACGAGAGAAAAGAACTGGTTCAACCTAATCAAGTTCAACAACAAGATAATCGACAATTTTACAAGATTTTCACACAAGCAGCATGCTTCAATTCCGGATGTGAAACCACTTTTAGCACTGACCAACTTGTTGAACGCCTCGCTTTACCATCACATTCAAAAGCAGGTTACGAAATCGTTGAAGAGTGCCCTGGTGAAATCGCAACAGCATCAGCATACGTCAACAACGACAACGACATCGGGAGAGAAGGAGAAATCAGATACATCGATCACAGTCACGCAGCTAACGCTAAAGCTACTGCGTCTGGAAAAATCAATGAAGGACAGTGCAAGATCAGCAGAGCTTCAACTTTCCATGCGTACACTCTACGAAAGATTTCCAAGGACGTTTTGGGGTGCCTCTGATCTGGCAAGTTTGGAGGTTTCCAAGCTCAACGATGCTGATTTGGGCCTGGGAAGCTACTGCATTCCTGCCTCCTCGATGATTCTGACTGATTATAATGACACTGGTGGTGGTGGTGGTGGTGGTCGTGAGACTGACCAGCATGATGGTATGGTTAACGTCATCAATTTTGGCTACACACTGTTGAAAGAATGGGGCCAGTTGGAAAATGTTGATTCTTACAGTTGGAGCATATGACCGAGTGTCCTTATATATGGTTTAATGATACGAGATGATAAAACAGTGTGGCGGCGTGTAGTCGAACCATTCAATATTTCTCTTCCTTTAAGTCAACTCTTTTTCCTACCCATAGGTATACATGAGGGTTGATAGTCATTTAAGAAAAAAAGAGGGGAATAGACAGGTCAAAAAGTAATCCGGAATATCATTCAACGACAAAGCTAGCTAGGAAGTACAGACAACAGTATACAGCAATAGTATTAAAAAAAATCGGAGAAGAGAAAAAATTGAAAATGAAAATGGAAATGGTAAACGGAAAAAAGATAAAAACGGCCAAGTACCAACAGTACCTCAACTACTGTGCCAAGGTGTCAGGATAGAAGTAGAAGGACATGGCAATGATCAAGTAAGTACAGATCAACATGACCCCTTCCAACCAGTTGGACTCGCCATCCAAGATCAAATAGTTGGTGATCAAAACAGCAACGAACATAACGGCAGTCTCATACGTTGAAAAGTATAGTGACATTGGAACACCAGAAACCCAACCTATCAAAACCAAGAACGGAGTAACGAATAGAGAAATCTGAATGGACGAACCAACGGCAACGCCAACTGCAAGATCCATCTTATTCTTCCATGCCACAACAACGGCAGTAACGTGCTCAGCTGCGTTACCAACGATTGGAATCACGATCAAACCAATAAAAGTCTTGGACAACCCTGATGACTCAACGATTCCATCGATTGAAGACACGAGATAGTCGGCACAGATGGACACCATGACGGTAGTGAGGAAGAGAACAACGATGGATGAAATAGCACTCAAATGCTGTGGCTGGTTATCCTCGTTGAGATCGTACAATGTCTTTGGTCTACCAACGAAGAGCGACCTTCCTCTACTGTGATGGGTCGAAAGTAAGCTTTGAGATTCGTCAATTTCGGAATTCTCGCCAAGCTGTGCAGGTGCTGCAAGTGCCGTAGATGCGTCAATTGAGATAGGTGGTTGTTGTTCAACGTCTTCGATTGTCTCTTCAAACAGAAACTTGTGCGTGTGTAATTGGAAGAATAGATAGAAGCAATAGACGATTAGAAGTAGGATGGAGGTACCTCTTGAAAACTCCAAGATTTTCGAATCTAGGTTTTTGGTCTTTTGCGGTAGGGAGGCATGGAAGGCAGCTGGTAGGAGCATACCAATAACTGACAATGCCAATAAGGAAGTCATGGTTTGAGCCACTGTTTGGTTGAACGATTGTTGTGGGTACCTAATACCACCAGCGATGAAGCAGCAGCCTAGAACTAGGAGTAGATTGGATAGGATGGAACCAAGCATTGAAGCTTGAACGACAGTTATTTGGTTTTGCCTTAGGGCAATGATACTAACGATGACTTCGACGGCGTTACCAAAAGTGGCATTTAGCAAACCTGCAATGGAGTTGTTATGGATGGATTCACCCAATTCTTCGGTGGAGTAGGCCAAGACAGAAGCTAATGGAATGATTGCCAAAAAATTGAAGGAAAAGACCATGCTTGGAGCCCAGTGAAGCTTCTCTGCCAGTATACCCAATGGAGCAAAAAGTAGGAGCCAATTGATTGGAGATGATTTCAAAGTCAAAATAAGGACTTCATAGGCATGTGAAAACGTGCTTTTGAGGATAGGTTGACGAATGTCGTTGTTGTTGTGATGGTTTGCCGATGGAAGAAGGGAGGAAGATTCGGATGGCATTGTGGTGGGTGTATGTGAATTGAATTTTATACGGAGATTGATGGAAAGAAATCAATTGAGCTGGGTTGAATAGGGACTCAGTTGGTTGTGAGACTTTGGTAAAACAGGCAAGTCTTTTTTGGAAGAGGTTGCGTTGAATTGTAGAGATTGAGTTAGTGAGTGAGCGAATTTGAGAGGATTACCTAATCGTAGATGTGTATCAACTTTTGTCAGTTGGTAGATATCTCGATGATTGAATGCTTCCTGAAGAGTATGGAGAAGCAGAGAGGAGGGAAGAAGCAAGTAACGTAGAATGTAGCAAAGCAAGGTTGTTCGCAAATTTCACTTGGGTACAAAACGGATATATTTTATTCTACGCAAGGGTTCCAACGTTGAACTGTTTCTACTGTACTTATTTGTACCTGTACCTGGACTCGTTCTTGGCCTATCTACTACCCCTCGTAAATAAAAAGATTATCCGTTCTTCAAGATGCGCATCCTTTCATTGGCACTGTAATCGGTCACCATAACCAACTGGTCTGTCCTTCCAATCATCAACCATCACTTACTGTAAACCTTCAACAGCGAGCCATTAAGGGTCCACCAAGTTTTCCAAGTCCTCCAGTCCCCAATTCTAATACTGGCTCGCAACCACGCTACCCGGAAGCCACCGCAGGTGGTGGTGGTGGTGGTGGTAATAGCAATAGCTCTTGGGTCTTCGTGCGATTCGAGACAGCCATTTACCTGCGCCTCTTTCAAGAGCCAATTCAGAGGGCAGTGCAGAACAGTACTGATGGCTGGGATGTTCATCTACCAAAACCGGCCATTCTTTCTAGCTTTCCGCAGTGTTGATGTCTATCTAGTAGGCATAATACAAGTACAGCAGAGGATGACGGGTGATGGTGTACTTGGGTATCTTTACTCAGAATGCGGAGTACAGAACACAGAGGTAATGATAGAGAACTAAAAGCATGTGTTGTGCTACATATCTTTTTGCAGCTGAACTCAGAATTTAATGGAATTAATCAACGATTGATTGCCAAGCGTTTTTTTTTTACATTTTTTTGTCAACTTTACCATTTTGTCAACTATTCTCCAGAGACAAGTTTTGTATTCCTTTATGGGGTTGATGGTAAAGCACGACGATTCTCACTTCCCCTGTGAATCTCGTTCTGTTTCGGGTTTTGCTCCCAAAACCAATCCTCTCCACAGAAAAGTATAAAGAGAAACGAGCTTGTTAAGATTACCTGAGCTGGAGAAAGTCTGATAGATCTCTTGGAAATGTATAAGCCCCGATTTGAAGCAATTATTCTCAAAGAGGCAAAGAACACGAGATGCTCGTAGTAACTAAAACGTCCTCTCATCCGCATAGTGCGGCGTATCTCTCTTAGCTGCATCAATGTATTAAATTCAATCAATATGCATATGCAGAGAACAAAGTGAAGCAATAAAAACACTTTCATATTGAGCTTCTGAAAAGCTGGTTTTGGCTACCAATTTTGTTCACAAACACCAACTATCCACAAATGTAATGAAATGAATGACTCGCTTTCTAATTGTAACAGCGTAGTTCTTAAAAAATACTTGTTTAGATTAATTAAAGCGGAAAGCCTGTGTCGGTCAGGAAATGATTGAAAAATCCAATTTCTCATCACAAACAATCCTGGCAGTGCATATGCATGTGCATCTCTCAATTATTTTCATGCATGAAAACTATTAATTTGATTGTTACAGCCGTGCGTTCATTTGAGATTTCAAAGGGATGGTTTGGTGGTGATGGATCTATAAACTACTGGTTTGTCTAATGTCTTTGCTTGTTCCCCATACTCATGGGCCAAGTTGCATTTTAGGGCCGAAACTAATAATAAAAGACAAAGGGAGTACATCCTGAAGAATTCTTTCTAGTTTAGACGCTTCAGGTGTTCTAAGAAGTTCAGGCTTTATAGGCATCGATGTCCTTCTTTCAAGTGGCATCTTTGTTCAATTATTCGGCAATGATGTGTTCCGTCTTACTCCTAAATAGATCTGTATTCATTACTTCCCCACAAACAAACTCCCACACTTGCTGAGTGTGCGTGAAACTGATAAGTAAAACCATTGTGTTCTATTCAAATGAGCTGAATTGCATGTGTTTGTCGTACCTTTGTTTGCTGTGTTGCTATTAAATGCATGCAACTTAATTAATCCAAGAAAGGTATCAAGACATAAATAGGTTGATGCCGTAAGTTTTGTGTTATTTACGCCAGGTTGACACTGGCTCCACTATCTCCTTATCGATCGCGTCCTTATTTTTAATTCCATGTCTTTTTGACCGATGCTTGAATGGCTCTAGAGTAGACACAATAACAATTACGGTTACGCTCAGCCAAATGGATCTATCACGATCGGCGATCTCTGCCCAAACAACCAACCAAGCAAACCAGAATGAATAGAGCTTCACCCAGGGCATTGCATGGTTGGTTAGGCAGGCCGGGCGGTGATGCTTAGAGAGAGGCCCCCCCCCCCCCTGCTCTGTACCGCCCATGGTAGAGAGAGTAAAGCATAGGAATCCTGCCATTTCCACGACCACGACCACCGCCACGGGAAAAGGAAAGCAGGACGCGTCTGCTGGGGCCTCCCATACCACCGACCCACACGGCCAGTCCAACACGGACAGAAAGACGCGTACGCGTACTAGTGGCACGCGCGCACGAGAGCCGCAAAGAGTAATTTTTCATCCCTTCCCCAAAGGCACGGTACATACCAACCAAAACAGAACATTGAATCTCCGTCTATATCAACAGAGCCTTTCGAAAGAATGGACACACAAATAGCGGCTTCAGCAAGATCTGGTACTGCTGAATCCTTCCCTTTCAGCGCATGGGAGGAGACTCAACAGACACCATCTTAGATCCTTCATTAGCGACACTAGATATTGTCTTGAAAGGGTACCGTACCTCCAAGTACTTAGGATCCCTGTCCTGTTTGGTGTCAAGACTTCATCGCTCCTTCCTTACTTCCTTCCTTCTCATTTCACTATCCTTCGTTTGGTTTTGTTCCATCTCACCACGAGTTAGTTCTTCATAGACAAAACGGCATTCTGTTGGAATAGTTAATTCATTATTCTGTTTTCCTTTCAAACATTGCTATACCAACCAGCCTTTCATTTCGAATCCTTTAAGACCATCAAACGCCCCCCTCTCTTTCTCTTTATCCTCGACTTCCAAATCTTTGCTTTTCTTTATCAACATAATCCCACTTCGCTTTCAACGCTCATTCATCTTTTGCCACAGGCTACCATCAATACAACCATACTATGTCCGACCTTCAAGCCACCTATATCTTCCTAAGGAAGGCCGTCACTCCAGAGATGATCCACTATCTCGTTGCCACTACAAACTCGGTCATTCACGTCCCTCCAAAACAATCCACCACGATACACAAAAAGACAGACTATATGTCTCCACCGGCTTCTCCATTGGATGAATTGGCAGAGCCTCAAACGCCTGACCTCTACACCTTCATCGAAAAGCTTGTTGTTTATACCCACGTTCAAACAACAACGCTCATGTCTTCGTTGGTCTATCTCTCCAGATTACGCTCAATCCTACCTCCAAACGCCACAGGAATGGAAACAACAAGGCATAGGATATTCTTGGGATGCTTGATCCTAGCAGCAAAGTCTTTGAACGATACATCTCCTCTAAACAAACACTGGGCCCAGTACACCGATGGTTTACTCACCTTGCATGACGTTAACGTTTTGGAGATGGAACTGATTGAGTACTTGGGTTGGAATCTCAGACTTTCTGATGAAGATCTCATCCAGAGTTTCAGCTATTTCTTGGAACCAATCAAGAAGAAGCTGAGATGTCAGGCTGAAGTCAAGCTCAACAGCAGCAGAACAATTGTGTCTCAATCTCTTGCTTCAAAACAGACTTCAGTGCTACCAACTGAACCATTGTTCTCCGCCCCACAAAAGATCCCAGTTGCAGCAGCAGCAGCAGCAGCTTCTAATGATTATCATCAACAGCAGCCACGCTACCTGCCATCTCCACCAATGAGAGAATCACCAATTGGAAGAATATTAAGAACGATTCCAGGGCAGCAGCAGCATCAACAAGCAGCAGCATCACCAGCACCAATCAAGAGAACAGCAGCCGTTCAAAACCTCAACACGATATACCAGCAACAACACTGCAGCCACTCCTCCACTACAACAAGCCAAACACAACCATTATCATCAAGAACGATAACGTCCCGCCCACCAACATCAACAAGCTCCATTCCATCCCTCCTCTCCACATCCACATCATTCGCCTCGGTCTCATCATCCTCAACAGCATCTGTAATCACTCCATCTTCATCCTACGGATCAATAGCAACGTCTAACTTGGACACGGATATCAAGTTTAAGCCTAAACCATTAAGACTACTCACTTTAAACAACGGCTCTTCCTCGATCGGAGAAAAGACAACAATGAAGAAGAGTAGTAGTTTGGGCTGTAGTGATTCCTACGGGTATGGTTTGTCCAATGGAGTCTCCATACTATCTGCAACCACCACCGCCAACACTCCCGGTGGTGCTCCTTCTTTGAGGGTCGTCAACTGACCTGTACTCGTTTCTTTGTGCTTAGTCTGTGAGTTTGTGTTTCAATGAGCAGGGCTCTTGGATCGGTTTTGGTTTTCTTTCTGGTTATTTGGCGTTTCGTGACTGTGTACGTTATCTTTTTTTGTCACTCTCTCTTTCTCCGCAATAATACGATGTTTACATTCTCTATTTCCTTTCGTACGGTACATCGGCAGATGGTTTTAATCGGTCTTACTTCAGATGCCATTCAAGGTCAACTTATAATAGAAAAAAAGTATTTCAACAGCTAGTATAGAAAAGTAATGTATGTCAAAGGGTAACTAACACACAACACAAAATTCTAAGTTAGGAAAAGGTAGAAAAACAAAAGGAGTCAAAAAAACAAAAACAAAAAAATAAAAACAGAAACTAAGGATCCTTTGTGAGAAAAACAAGTCCAGTCAACAAAGACGCCAAAGAAGAAGAGAAAAAAAAAGATGCAACACACATACACAGAGCGAGACAGACCAATGAAAAAATTAATTAAAGATCAACATAGAGATACACTCTAGTTGTACAAGTCATCCTCTTCTTCGTCATCTCCACCAAAGGCAGCACCAGCACCAGAACCAGTCTCGGTAGGAGCCAAACCAGCACCAACTGTACCTTCCTCACCAAACGTAAAGTTTGAGAATTGTCCTCTGGAAGCCTGAAGCTGTTGAGCATAAGCCTCATACTTTCTCAACTCGGTAGGAGAAACAGAACGTTTGGCGGTCTTCATAGCTTCTTCAAAGTGACTCTTGGTGATGTATGGGACAGGATCGACAAAGTCATCCTCTTCCTCCTCTGCAGCAGCGGTAGAAGAGCCACCTGCCTCCTGCTTCACTGTTGTTGATGGAGCAGCACCTGTTGAACCTTCCTCAACCTTCATCTCGACATCTTCACTTGCAGCCTCCGCCTCCTCCTTCTTTGCAGCCTTCTCCTCTTCGTACCTTCTACGGGCCTCGATGGAGTCCTTGATGGCATACTTGGCTGATCTTTGCACAATGTATGACAGATCGGCACCGGAGAACCCATTGGTAGACTTGGCAATGGTGGTCAAGTTCAAACCTGGTTCCAATGGAGTGTTTCTCAACTGAGCCTTCAAGATGGACAACCTACCTTGTTCGTCAGGTAATGGCACGTAGATCAACTGGTCCAATCTTCCCGGTCTCAAGATGGCAGGATCGATCTGATCCGGTCTGTTAGTTGCACCAATTATAAAGACATTTTTCTTGGCGTTCATACCGTCCATTTCAGTGAGCAACTGATTCACCACTCTATCAGAAGCACCACCGGCATCACCGTTACTACCACCTCTGGCCTTTGCAATAGAATCCAACTCGTCCAAAAAGACAACGGTTGGAGCAGCAGCTCTAGCCTTGTCAAAGATGTCTCTAATATTGGATTCGGATTCACCATACCACATACTTAGTAGTTCAGGGCCCTTGACTGAGATAAAGTTTGCAGAAACCTCAGTTGCAACAGCCTTGGCCAATAGAGTCTTACCGGTACCTGGTGGACCAAAGAACAAGACACCCTTGGATGGCGATAGACCAAATTTGGTGTATTGGTCTGGATGTAACACAGGATATTCAACGGTCTCCTTCAATTCAGCCTTGATACCGTCCAAGCCTCCAATGTCATCCCAAGTGACATTGACACTCTCAACAACGGTTTCACGCAAAGCGGATGGATTGGAGTTGCCTAGTGCGAATCTAAAGTTATCCATGGTCACACCTAGGGAATCCAACACCTCGGCATCAATGTTCTCCTCGTCCAAATCAATCAAGTCCATCTTTTCTCTGATCTGCTGCATGGCAGCTTCTGAACATAGGGAGGCTATATCAGCACCAACATAACCGTGAGTTTCGGAAGCAATCGTTTCCAGATCAACATCGTCCGCCAGCTTCATGTTCTTGGTGTGAATTCTCAACACTTCCAATCTACCTGTGGCATCAGGAATACCAATGTCAACCTCTCTATCAAATCTACCGAATCTTCTCAAAGCTGGATCAATTGAGTTTGGTCTGTTTGTGGCTGCAATAACAACAACATTCGATCTTGCCTTCATACCATCCATCAAGGTTAGTAATTGAGAAACAACTCTTCTTTCAACCTCACCGTTGGTCTTGTCTCTCTTTGGGGCGATGGAATCAATCTCATCGATAAAGATGATTGCTGGAGAATTCTTCTCTGCCTCTTCAAATGCCTTTCTCAAGTTTGATTCGGACTCACCAGCCATCTTGGACATAATTTCTGGACCATTGATCAAGAAGAAGAAGGCACCAGTTTCGTTGGCAACTGCTCTTGCCATCAAGGTCTTACCAGTACCTGGAGGACCGTACATGAGGATACCCTTTGGAGGCTTGATACCAATCGCTTTGAATAGTTGTGGGTGTCTCAATGGTAACTCAACCAACTCTCTAATTTGGGCCATCTGTTTTCTGCAACCACCAATGTCATCATAACCAACTTCATTCAGATTGTTCTCTTCATCCTCTCTGTTGATCGGTTCACCTTCGGAATGTATTATAGTGTCCTGGGAGACAATGGCATGTTCTTCAGGTTCAACCTCAACAACTTTAAATTCAACCTGTCTCATACCACCTCTAACGACAAAATGATCGCCTTTTCTGACAGGTCTATAAGCATCGACAAAGTATGGCTTTAAAAACACGTCGAATAGAGAACCCGTTAGACCCTCAATGGTATCTGCAATTGGTAAGACTGAGATTCTTGTTGCAAATTTGATATCAGGACAAGGATGGATCGAAACGACGTCACCAAGCCTAACTCTAAGGTTGTTTCTAGCGGCTCTGTTGATTCTACAGACACCATCCTCCATGTCATCATCTGCTAGGACGATCAACACTGTATCTTTTCTCTTCTTACCCTTGACTAAGGCGGCATCGCCACGGAACAATTGCAGTAGTTCCATGGTATTTGAGGACATTGAGATGATTGAGTTATCGTCATTTGTAGCATCGTCGACAACCAAGGCGTTGTCCTTCTTCTTTCTTCTCAAGATTGCGGTAGCTGTTGAATCTTCTGGTTCAACATCCTTACCAGAGCCATCCAAAAGAGTTTTCTTTTCGTTGACCATGTTGTTGTAATATTGCTTGGTGATTCTATTTGTATAATTTTTGGTTCGCAAATAATAATCAGAGATTGTATGCCAACAGGGTACTCTTAGTAACTTGGATTATCTACCAAATTAAATGTAGCTAACTTATGAATGCTATTCGCAACTGACTCAATTGATGATCAAAGTGTACTTAATAATGGTCAATGGAGGAAAGACAAGGAGGGATTGAGGGGGGCAAGAGGGAAGAAAGGCTAACAAAGGAGAAAGTATCTTAGTGTTTACTGGCAATCAGACCGGTGGCAACAGAAAGTAGAGTAGAGTCCAGTCCAGTCCAGTCCATAGAGGATGCAGAACAGGAGAGAGATCCCCAGTCAGTTGGTGATCTGTCATTGTACACTGCCTTGATTTTGCCACCTCAATTAGTGGCACTGTTATAATAAATGGCAGCATATATTAGTATCACATGCTTTATAGTCACGTGGAAGCTGTTTAGCTTCTTTCTCTTACTCCTTTAGTATCAATAGGGTTTTACTCGTCTCAACAAGCAATCTTTTAATTACTCAATTACTCATCAGTAAGGGCTTATGATAGACAGAAAAACAAAATAAAAGTCAGTGATGATAATGAGAGGTATATGTGGAGTGTGTCAAGACTCACAGAATCACTCTCACACGGCCCATACCATTGAGATAAAACTTCAAGCTTCCAATTTTGCAACTAGTTCCTTGGCAAAGGCACCAAGTTCAGCCATATCAGCCTGTTTTGCAGGCCAGCCAACAATCAAGCCAGTGGCCTCGTCAACTTTTGGAATCAAGTGGAAATGAACATGGTCAACCTCCTGATGTGCAATCCTACCGTTGTTCTGCAGCACGTTATAGCCTGGTCCTTCCGGGGACTCAACTTCGAGGTCCAATGCCTTGACTAGCTTCTTTGTCACTGGTAAGACATCGGCAAGATACTCGTCGGGAATGTTGTGTAACTTTGCACCGTGATACTTTGGAATCACCAGCAGGTGACCCTTTGAGGTTGGTTGGATGTCCAAGAAGGAGAACGTCAATGGCGTTTCAATCAGCTTGAAAGATGGGATATCTCCTGTTGTTATTTGAAGTTCATGTATGTTAGTATCTTGGTCAACTGATCTATAAAATTGATCCCTGTGAGTAACACCGTCAAGTCGGTTATCCTGGTAAAGAAATACTTTTCATTCTCCATCACTTACCCTTGATGATTTTGCAGAAAATGCATGAGGCTTCGTGTGCAACGGATGACATTTTTAGATTGTACGGTGTATTTTCTCTAGTGTGTCAATTGATTTAAATACAGTGTGTGCTATACAATCGCTTCTTTTGATTGGATGAACAGTGTGGAGAAGAGGACAAAATAGTGAAGCTGTAAAAATAGAGAGATTTGAACTCCACATGTGTTGTGTGTGTGTGGGTTAGAGACTATATCCGACATGCACAGCCCGGGTGGTTCTCCGGGACCACAATTTCTGTTGATGGCATCTCGTTTGCAACTTTTACAACAACAACAATCGATATGGCACTTGCAGAAAGACTAGAGATGTCTATAATACACATAATTCCAGCATTTAAAAATATATAATCATATATATGTAGAGAGAGTTCGCTGATAACGCTTGTTCATAGTCCAACCATCGAACTGAACTGTCTCAACCCCATACTGGTAATCATCTGGAATCCCTGTGCTCCAAATGGAAAGTAACTCAACGTGTAGTACAACACGGCAAATATCTCAACAAGTCCAGTAATCAAAGTCAAAATGGTGGATTTCAAGATAGCAGCACAATAAAGCGTACTTATGATACTTCCAAAGAAAACAACGGTAAATGGAAACCTCTCCTTTGAAATCAAATGCTTGCAGTAATCCACCGGTCCTTGAAGACATCCAAAACTCAATATGAAGAGTAAAGAACCAAGAGTCCAAAGCATGGCAAACTTACGTGGCTTCAAAGCCAGCACGGGGAATAGAACTATACCTAAGGTGAAACAGATGGCAGCACCAGCAATAAAACAGAAAAAGCAGATCAATCTTTCAAATTTGGATAGCGTAAACCAGGATGGTTCGGAAGCTTGACCAACGTCATTTGTGTGCAGTGGTAGAACGTTATAGGCACTGTTGTAACCTTCGGAGACTTTGTCCGTAAATGATGAAAAGATCGAGGAGACCCTGTCTGTTATCGAGTCATCGCCTGCTGCTGTAGAGGTTGGATCATTGGAGGTTCCAGTTCTTGTTGTCCTCCAATTGGAGAGGAACTGTGCATTGTTGCCTTCCATTTTACTTGTGTCTGTTTGGGTTGTGGATTGATGTCCTTGGTATTGTGCTTGATGGTGTGGAGATAGTGGTAGCTTCTGTGGTTCTTTAGGGTTGATTAGTAACTGATGAGTGTGTGCTTGCTGTTGCAAAAGCTGTAAATTTACTGATCACCCAAATGACTTTTGTATATCTTTATATTATACAATGGCAGGTTCAATTGGCCTCTGAATGTATCGATATCGGGTTTATGAAAACCTGTGGGTGTACGGCATATATATATACATCTGACATCTGACTATACACACTCATACATGGACGCCACCACTTCATTGACATGCTGGCTGGTTTTCGGGGCGCACTCCAGCTTTTAAATGCGTCGCAGCCCTGGACCCCTTTTGGAAGAACCTTTGCACTCTACTAAAAAGCAGAAGGATACTAGATCAGAAGTTGAAATATATTACAAAAATGAATTATCGTGCAGTATAATACAGGAACAGTATTAACAGGTTTACAACATAAAGATGATTAAAAAAAGCTGAAAGAGAGCGTGTCTAAAGAAAGCGGGAAGACCATTTGAACCAAGATCATAAGGATAGAACTATTGGGAAGGTAAAAAAAGGGAGAAGAAAGTAATCATCAGTGCGTTGATTGCAGGAGAAGAGGGTGGAGGTTTGCCAATCCAGTCACAAATTCCAAAGATCAACGCCCCCTCCTCGATCTCCACCGCCGGTACTACCACCGCCGCTGTCACCAGTAAAACTGCCATTCTTCTGTTGTTGAACACTGGTAGTGCCAACCTGCGACGGCGTTGAACGTAACAGTTCCCGTAAGTATATATCCGGATCCTCTAGTTTCACATCTCGCAGCTGCCCCTGCTGTATGTATGGCTGTTGTACACTCGATGACAAATCGTACGTTAAGCCATCAACCCCTGTACTTAAAGAATTAGGTGATTCGACATACATCTGCTGGTTGTTGCTTGACAGGTTTGGAGTAACGCCCAATCCTCCTTGACCCATGCTGTTCATTGTTGGAATCGCTGAAGAGTTGTTGTCACTATTTGTGTTGCTAACATCACCATCCATTGCTGAGATCTCGTCGATCTTCTGCTGTAACAATGCCAATCTCTTATCCTGGCTATCTGAGATCTCCTGTAGGAAATCGATGTATTCGACACACTTGGTCAAGATTCTTCCCTTGTTAGGCTTCACCTCTTTATTGTTCGCCTTTAGACCGTACAAGATCGTTGGTGGAATCAAATTGCCCATCTCCTTGATCTTCTCCTTGATCAAGTCTCTTCTTCTCCTTTCAACGGCATTGTGTAATTCCCTACGGCGGCTCAACTTGGATTCTTTATTAAAAGAGTTCTTGGGGTTCATGTGAGATCCAACAGAAGCGGGAGAGTTTATAGGCTTGAACGCAGGTGAATTCATTGGAGAACTCAGATAGGACTCGTTGAAGCTGCTGCCTTGGTATGAACCGTATGGAGAGTCCAAGAAGCCATCGTAGGTAGAAGCAGGAGAAATCAGATTGTTCAAGGAAGTGCCTAGCTGTGAGCTGAAGCTCCTACCACCGGTGTTGCTTATACTTCCGGATCTCTGATTGCTCACCGAGGTGGAAAGCGTGTTTTTCACCTGAGGTGATGCATATGGCATCTGGTTCATGTTTCCACTAGACGGTCCCGAAATGCTTGTCATTCCTGTGCCTGGTGACGTTGGGATCATGTGGGGACTGTTTGGTGCAAAACCTCCAGTTTCGTAAACATCATTGTTGTTATTATAGTTCAACGGGACAACTCCAAATTCGTCAATCCCCAGGTTCATGTTAGGAGTGTTACTACTGTCATTTGGGCTCTTCTTACTCGAGTAGTCAAAATCTAGGTTGCCCAGGCTGAATGGAGAATTGTCGTTGGTATTGCTGTTATTGTTGTTGTTGTTATTAGAGGGTCCAGTTGCTCCGCTGTTGCTAACCATTCCATTTGTGTTTTTGCCGGCTTGAGTGAAGGCACCAGTCCCATAACTCTCAAAATTGTCACTCATACCTCCAGTGTTGAGTGGTGCAAAATTTCCTAGACTTGCAACATACTGCTCCATTTGATTGATATCGAATGCAACATTGTCTACGCTGCTTGAAGGTGCCTGCCTTTGCTGGTTTTGTGGTTGGCCGGAACCTTGTGGAGAGACGAGGCTGTTTGCAGTGGCAGGAAGTAGACCATCCTTATCGTTCAAAAAGTCAAAGTTATCCATAGTGTAGCTTTTTTGACTCTTCCTTTATTTAACCTGCAATTGGTGTCTAAATTGTTCAGAGTTGAATGAAAAAATGGTGTTTGTGGGTCGTATCTATAAAGCGATGAGAAGTGTTTGCCGGTAAAGATGGCACGGTTCAAATAAAGAGCGGTGGAAAGTATGTCTTTAGAGGCCCAGAATGATACCAAGCTCACAATCACAGGCGCGCTATATCTGTTCGTTAAATCTATAGCTCTCGGTTCGTATACAGTGGAAGAGACTGTGAGTGAATGATGTTGATACAGAGTACAAAACCCTTAAAACAATAGCTATGAGTAAATATAGGTATGTATACATATAAACACAGCTTCGGTTCCACAATGGTGAATAGAGAAAGAGCTTCCTTCCATCCTTCCTTACCAAATTGCTGTTGTGCCGAAGTTGCAGGGTCGATGGACGGTGTGTAAGAAACATGATGTAACACGCCCGTACACCAGAAATATTGTTTAAAATGACGATGATGTCATTGCTCGGTGCTGTTGCTGTCTGTTGCTGTTGCACAACGTTCTGCTACCACATTCACGCCCTGTTAGCGTCCGTTCCATTCCTGCTCTATACTTATATGAAGTAGTACTCTCTACTATTCTGATGATTGTATATAAATAGAAAAAGTTATATATATATATGTTACACAGCGTGTAAAAATACATGATCAGCAATCTTTGTAAGATCGCAGCAATATGAAGACACTACAGTTACCATTCTTGCTACCAGAACTTATCTTTCAAATTCTGTCTCCCTTTGAAATAGGATAAGTTATAAAACTTCTCTGATAAGAGCCATAGATATGACACCAGTTATTGGCGTCTAATTGGAGGACATTTGCTGTTAACAAAGACAGCACCGCGAAGAAATGTTGAACGTAAAACTCTCCTAAGTTTTTTTTGATCCTCTGCTGAACATGATAGCCTCTGAAAGATGCTCCTTAGAATCATTCCTTTTTAACTCAATCTTTTTTTTCTTCTTCAAGGTACTGCTCTTGTAATTTCTGGGATATCTTTTTGGGATCTAACGTCTCTGGAGTTTCAATCAAACTATCGAATGGGTTACTCAAAGATGCTACTGTGTCTGATGCCATATCCAAAGTTGAATATCTACCCAATTCACCCATTTTTCCTCTTGAATGTCCTTCAGTAACTTTTAATGTTTGATCTCTCGCAGGATAGAGCTTTTCCAAATCTTTCCCAGCATGGTCAACCTGCTTTGTGTTGCCTGAAGCCAATTCTCGACTAATTCCGGTTGTGTCCCGCTCCTCATAGGGTTCTTTGGAGTATCCATGGCTTCCAATTTGGTATCTGATTGGATAGTAATGCTCTCTCAGTGACAATCCATCACCTTCTCTGTTTATAACTCTGGTTCTACCAATCGATTCCAAGGATAAGGGAGTCAAAGATTTGCTTGATCTCATATTGTTAAACGAGCCTTTTCTGTTCATCTTGGATGGACTCGAATGAGTACTACCGAACTCTTCAGAATCTTCTAGTCTATCCAAAAAAAGATCATGGTTCAAGGGATATGATATCTGAGAGGTATCTATGGCACTTGGCCTCTTTCCCGTTTGTTGTTTGGAACTTGAAAAACTTCCAAAACTACGCTTTTTGCTCAACGAGATTGACCTAAAGGTTTCCAACAAGCCACTAGAACCTTCAGTATCTGAAAGATCCAAGAAACTTTCTCCTTCAAGTTTTGGTGTGGAAAAACTTCGTGTGGATGTGAAACTTTCCAATCTAACTTGAGGACTTGAAGGGACTGAAGGAGGACGTGAGGTTGGTCTCGATGGCGGAAATGCAACTAACTGTGAACCTGAACCGGATCGAGGGCTCTGTCGAGCGAAAATAGGCGGGCTTGCACTTTCTGACGGTGAGTCTGGCAAATCAGAACCTCTTCTTTTCAATGATACCTCTGGCATTACTCTGTAAAGGATTTCTGAAGATTCTCTAAGATTGATATCTTGCCTTCCGGTTAGACGGTTTGGTGTTCTGGAGAAAATAGGGTTTGGTGGTAGCACCGGAGTCAATTGGTCAGGACTGACTTTTTCTGGTTCTTTTGTATTGTTGATCTGTTGCTGACTGCTGTCTTCTAACTTGAAGACATTATAGACTGAATCTCTTCCATTTAGAGAAGGTCTATGTATTGACGTTGTAGGTATTACAACATCGTGGTGGGTTATTTCCCGTTCAATGCTTCCTTTGCTGATGCTGGCTGAACTGTTTGTAGTCAATTGAACCGGTGGTTTAGTATGGTACGTCTCGTTAAAGTAGCTTTCAATAATTGAGTTCTCCTCGTCATCTGCTATGGCTTGACTATACAAACTCTTTTTCTCCTCAGGCATCAAAGTCTTGAGTGCACTGTCTGACTGTTTTGGCCCGGAAGGTAATCTCACTTCTGTTAAATCTCTTTGATTGCCTATAGGGGTTGTAAAGTTTTTGGAGACAACATTGGGGGTAGATGGAGCAGTCAGATACTCATCTTGCGAAGCAGTTTTCAATTCAGTCCCTGGAGGGTGTTTTAACAATGGGCTCCTGGGTGGATTCTCTGGAGGTAGCATCTGCCATGCAGGTAGTGATTGGTGGTCTGTTGTTGTTGGTTCTCTTTCCCCCTCTAACTTGTCAACTTCCACAGAAGACTTTAGCTCTGTATCTTGTTTAATATCATATAATTCTCTGTCAATTTCCCCAACTATCGCTCCGGAAAACCCGTTCATGGAAACACGATTATCAGAATCTAGTTTGCTGATCATCCTTTTCTCGACACTATGATTGTAAAGTGCCAGGATTTTTGCAACCTCGATGTTGCCCAGTTCTTCCTCCTTCACTTTTTCACTGCTACTCTCTAATTCATCGATACTAGGTACATCTGCTTCCAGAAAGAGTTTGAATTGATGAACTTTTGCTTTGGTAGCATTTATTGAGGTTCTCAATAGATGTCTCTTTGGATGTGGAGCAGGCATAATGGTGTTGCTTATTGGTCTGTCTCTTTTGTAGTAAACGATGCTGTTCCAAGGGGACCGCTTGACCATTCTGTCGTCTTCCATTGTATGGTCCAGAAACCCTGGAATGAAGGTGTACTTAGTCTTAAACATTGCTTCAAGCCATGAGATTTGGATGGAGCTTACTTCATGCGAGAGGTTATAGATCACAAAGTTTAGAATAAAGGGAGCACAGAAAAAGATACAATATGAACAGATAGAAGAATACTTTCAAAATACTTTCAGACTTAAGGGCCACTTCAAGTAGACTTTAATGCTGGTTCATTTCTATTCTGTTGTGTAGTGCTCGAGCAGGAGTTGCCGAACACAGAAACAGCTTGCTGCTCAGGCTTCCATGCATGCGGCGAACGAAAACTTATTCTGCCGGTGGGCTTCCTGTGTGAGCCACGAACTGGGATACCATGTTCTCCGGACGCTTGCTAAAGAACGAAGGATGTGATGTATGCTATATGCCACAAGTACAGCTTGTAGAGCAGGTTGGGAATAGATTTGCCAATTGATAATCTGGCAGTTTTTATGTTTTTTATCGAGTGATTTGATGTGGCGCCGTGGTCTGTTGTTCTTTCTCGAATTTGTAGCAGCCGCTGCTGCTACTGCTACTGCTGTAAGGGGTGAAACACAAGTGAAAAACTTAAAATACTTGATCGCTTTTTCTTGAAAACCTCCAGTTCTAAGATGAAAATCACATTTCGAGATAGGTATTCCAAATCTACAGCTCCTATCCCTCAAGTAAAAGTATGAAGCTGGATTATTTTTGTCAACTTAATCTCCGGACTCGTTATGCATATTAATTAAAAGTTAGAGCATGTCACTTTGCAAGTTAGCAATATATCTCTTTTTTGGAGCAAATTAAACATCCAATTGAAGAACACATTCATGTATCTAATTACTTCAGTCCCTATAATCAGAAGTTCAGAGGTCAATTGCTCTTGTATCAGTATCAAAGCAACGTAAATCCGTCTTGCAAACTTTCCACCACCGTTTCAACGTCGCACGATGCTAACCGTTTGGCATTCGCAAACAGGACACTACCCAAATGCAGCCTGCCGCATGCAGAGCGCTCCTTCGTTATGATTATCTATTATTACCCAAGGAGATCATCACACGCTAGAGGGCACACGAAAACTCATAGATGCCTGTAGATGATAGAACCACTTGAAGTCAGACTTTCTATCAATTGGTGTCTCGAAAGTTGGTAACAACCCAGCAGCAGATTGGATTGAGTTATATTTGTTGTTATTCTTGCACTTGATCGGCAAAATGAGTGCACGTGGAAGAAGAGGAAGTTCAACTAGAAGTCGAGGCCGTCGAAATGGGGCTCGAGGACAACAGTCCCTCGGCCAGCATAAGGGGTTCTTGAACTCCGAGGCAGAATCGAGCCCAAGCTCTACAAATTCCATACTCTTGAAGGAAGACTACCAGCTATTGCTTAAACCGAGGGAAGAAAGGGACTACAGCGAGTACTATCAAGATATACTAGAAGATGAACCTCTCCCCGTGATGATCTTTGCTGGGGGTGATCTGCCCAACAACTGTAACGAGCATCACCACGAACATCAGGAAGAAGTAGGCCTCGGTATTCTACATAATAATTTGAATGAAGAAGTACCAGATCATCCCCAGAAGTCGGCATATGCTGTTTACAATCATCAGTTGGAGGATGATGGCTTGAGACGACACAGGGAGAGTCAAAAGCGTATTGATACACAGATCCTTTCCACTTTGAACAAGCCATCTTTTAGGCCAATTCCACCACCGAATGAGCCACAAGTGACGGACCATCAGCAGCCACAAAGGTTACACAAAACATACATACAACTAGGATATAATGACCCCAGATCGAAGAAATCAACGAACAGTCTTCCCGATACTTATATCAGATCAAACAGTCGAATGAATGGGTTGACGAAAAATACTTTGACTTACACCGATAAGTTTCAAGTACTTTATGACATGGATGAGCAAGATCTACTCTTTTTGCAACAATTGAATGATGATAGAGTGAAAAAGGGCTATAATGAAATTTCATTAGAAGTCTTTGAGATCTTAATAACATTTTTGGAAATCCAATGGTACTTCGTTGAAAAGCTTCTACCTCCAAAACAAAAGAACCATTACATCACAGACGAAAGGGCCATGATACAGGCATCCATATATGGCTCCGATGACGGCACTGGGGCAGCACCAGAAGAAGATCAAGCCTGTGCGGTTTGCAACAAGAGTGAATGCGATGCTTCAAATGCAATAGTATTTTGCGATGGATGTGACATTGCAGTTCATCAGGAATGCTATGGTGTTGCCTTTATACCGGAGGGTTCTTGGCTCTGTCGTCGTTGCTTGATCTCGAGAAACCAGCAACAGCGATGTCTATTCTGTCCAAGCACAACAGGAGCATTCAAGCAGACGGACAATGGATATTGGGGCCATGTCATATGTACGTTGTGGATTAACGAGCTATATTTTGCCAATCCTATATACATGGAACCAATTGAAGGAATACAAGCGATACCCAAAAGCAGATGGAAGTTGACTTGCTACATCTGCCGACAGAAGATAGGTGCCAGCATTCAGTGCCGCAAGAGCAGTTGCTTTGTTGCGTACCATGCAACTTGTGCAAGACGTGCTGACTTGTATATGGAGTTGAAGAATGGTGTTCAGGGAGGAATCAATGACAAGACAACAGTGATCTCATACTGTGATAGACACTCTCCAAAGGGCTGGAATGCATCCCACAATACCAAACTAGGGATAGAAAAGACTAGGTTATACTATTCACAAAGGAAAAACAAACAGCTAGCGAACCAAAAAAACAAGATTCGCATCACTGCACAGCAAAGAAATGAACTAGCGAAAACCAAGAACGATCTTTTCAAATGGAAGACTTCAAAGGGATCTCCCATAGTACCAAAAATATTTATCGACCAATTTCAGGAATTTCTCAAGTCTGAAAAGATTAACATAATGAATCAGTTTGAGTTTCTCGTGGATATTTCAAAGTATTGGACTCTGAAGAGAGATTATAGGAGGATACCGTTGATAAAGCGACCAGATGCTGCCAACTACGGTGATCTAACGGACAACGAAATTCGAGAACGATTCACCGTCCTGAACACCATTAAGGAGGATGTCTCTAAGCTCATCGACCTCTCCAAGTTGACAACTGAACGGTCACAGTTGAACCTTTCAGTGGGTGAAAGCATGAACGAAGAGGTTGAATTGTTTCATTTCCCTAGTCAACATCTCGTTTCTTCGTTATTACACAGATTCTTACCTCAAGAAAAGTTTAACAAGCTGAAAAATGCCAAGTTTGAAGAGGACTCAAGTGTTGTTGGAATCGCCCAGATGATACAAAAAGTTGAACGTTACGAATATGAAACTGCCTCTGAATTGCTCTCCGATATCGAAAGACTTGAGGCGCATGCTTTAACCTCTGACAAGTTTGATAGAGGTTCGGCAATTTATAAACATTTCAAGATCTACTGGAAGCGCCACAAATCTCAAACAATAGCAGAGGTGCTAGAGTTGGAAAATTTGCTACGAAATGGCGGGTTGTCAAGTTTATACGGATCCTATAAGGTGGATGGTTTGAACATCGAAGACTTGGATTTGAAACTGAATCAGGATGATAGTATGGCACTGGAGGAGAAGGTCCTAAAAGTTCCTGTTAATTTAACAGCTATCAATGATGAAAAAGACTCAAAATTCCCAGTTGCCCAGAGCCCTCCTCTAGATGAAAGAACAGCCCAACCTTTAGAACGCGCCACTGTTGCCTCACATAGTTCTGTTGATATAATTAGTGATAAAGGAGAAGACGCTATATACGAAAACTCAGACGCAGTATTGGCTTCACCGACACCCACCCCGACAGTTGACACCTTGAATCGTCCATCAGAGTTAGACGAAACTGTCATGGTCCCCCCACCAACGAAAGATTCAGCAGCACCAGCATCAGCATGGGCTACCTCAGGCACAATCGTTGAAACAGGCCTGGGAGAGAAACCGACGTCAGAAGAAGCCTCTACCCCAAAGCTAGACCAATCAACAATCCAACGACCTCCTAAGAGAAAGAGACCGTCATCTCAGCTGATGGGCCTAGGTACCCGATTAGACTGGTTTGCAGACGAGAGTCTATTCACAGCACCGGTGAGAACAACAAGATCCAACGCTCCACCACCAATAGCAGCATCTACCGGTGAGGACCAGACTGCTGGAAGAAGGGGGAGTAGAAGAAGACGGCTTAGATGAGTTTACGTGGTGTATTTGGATCGGTGGATGGTTGGTTTTGACTATTTTGTCCTTTAGTATAATAGTAATTGATGTTTTGATCTGCACAACTTTTCACAAAATCTTCTGAAGTACATCTTTTGGTACTAGATTGAGTAGATACAGAGAGGAAAGGCCGAGACAGTAATAGTTCACAGAACAACGCTGTTCTAAAAGGGAAAGTACTAGCAAAAGGACTGGTAATAAAAACTCACAGAAATAATATTGCTGTTATAAATCACACTATAGAGAGAGAGAGAGTAAACACGATCAAAACATTTATGCGATTGAAAAAGGGGGTAATAGTAGTAAGAAAACGAGAACAAAAACATAGAGAAAGTAACTTACAACTTGTCATAGTACTCTTCGTAACCTGGAACATCCTCCTTCATACCTCTTCTCTTTCTGGTCTTGGCAACAATTTCACCAGGCTTGGAAGTCTTGTCCAGTGGGTCACCGTTCATGGAAGCCCAGTGATCGAAGATCATCTGTGGGAAAGCTTGTCCACCAGTGGCTTGTCTCAATTCACCAGTGAAACCGAACGATTCATTGACTGGCAAGTAAGCCTTGACAGTGAACAATGGGGTACCTGGTCTTTGTTCTTCAGAGATGACTTGACCTCTCTTCTTGTTCAAGACTGAGTAGATACCACCAATGGCGGATTCTGGACATTGAACCTCAACCAAGAAGACTGGTTCTTGGATTCTTGGCTCGGCCAATAGCATGGCGGCAAAGGATGCTCTTCTCATGGTTGGCATGATTTGACCTGCACCTCTGTGGATAGCATCGGCGTGCAAGGTAACATCCATAATGTTGAATCTGACACCTCTTAGAGCCTCACCCAGAATTGGACCTTCCTTAGTAGCCCATTGGAAACCAGCGTTAACGTGATCCTTGATTTCAGCCAAGTATTGAACAGCCTTGGTTTGATCAACGACAAGGTTTGGACCGGTACCGTCTGGACCGAAACACCAGATCTTTCTGGCATCAGTGACATCCCAACCGTACTCGTCAGCCATCAATCTAGCTCTGATCTTGACATCATCTCTAGCGGAAATCTTACCGCTTTCAATGGCCAGAGCACATTCTTCATCAATTGGTTCAGCCTTGATGTAGATTCTGTTATGCTTGTTTGGAGACTTTGACAAGGCAACAATTCTGGATTCAGATTCGACGGTTTCTCTGTAGGAAACGACCGGTGGAGAAATCTTCAATGGAACACCAGCGTGATCGTTTTCTAGATCGGACAAACAAATTTCCAAGTGCAATTCACCAGTGGCGGCAACAATATGTTCACCGGATTCGGACATTTTACATAGGACACATGGATCGGACTTGGACAATCTCTTCAAACCTTCAACCAACTTTGGTAGATCGTTACCGTTCTTAACTTCAACGGCGACTTCAACGACCGGTGAGACAGAGAACTTCATAACCTTCATGTTGTGGGAGGATTCGTTGGTGGTTAGAGTACCGGACTTCAACAAGAATTGATCGATACCAACTAGACCAACAATGTTACCGGCTGGACAGTCATCGATGGCTTCGACGAATCTACCCATCATCAAGACGGTTCTTTGGATGGCCTTGACGAACAAGTCCTCCTTTCTACCTGGAATGTAGTTTGGACCTTGGATTCTAACCTTCATACCGGACTTAACAGTACCGGCAAAGACTCTACCAAAGGCGTAGAATCTACCCTTATCGGAGGTTGGGACCATCTTGGAGACGTACAACATCAAGTCAGCCTTAGGGTCACAGTTCTTGATGGCCATACAAGAGGAGTCATCGGCTGGACCTTCGTACAAGGTTTCAGCTCTGTAGAATTGAGCAGTGACTGGGGATGGCAAGTGCAAGACAATCATTTCTAGCAAGGCATCGGCAGCTGGCAAGAACTTTCTCATGACAACCTTTAGCAAGGCCTTACCTTCAAGTTCCTTCTCGTCAGCCTTCAAGTTGATCTCCAACTTTTCTAGCAAGACTGGGATTTCCTCTTTCTTGAAGTTCATGATGGCAGCGAACAATCTGAAGATTGGGTCCAAGACAAACATACAGAAGGCTCTTTCCAGTGGCTTACCAGCGGCATCCTTGTCCTTGTTGGTCCACTTCTTGGTCTTTGGGTTGAAGTAAGAGTCACCCCACAATCTCTCCATCATCTTGGATCTGTCAACACCGAACTTCTTGGCGTATCTGATGGCGAATTGTCTAACGGTGAAGGCCCAACCGTGCAAACCGGAACCAAAGGCAACGGTACCTTGCTCTGGGTAAACTTGAACGTCACCTAGGGTCTTTTCAACGTAGGTTGAGATAACAACGTTAACGGATTCGACAGTTCTGGAGAAGGATTGGTACAATTCTTCCTTTGAGATTTGCAATTCCAACATGGCTCTGTCAACCTTGTTGATGACAACAACAGGCTTAATTCTTTCACCAAGGGCTTGTCTCAAGACGGTTTCGGTTTGGACACAGACACCTTCAACACAGTCGACAACGACCAAGGCACCATCTGTAACTCTTAGAGCGGCGGTAACTTCAGAGGAGAAATCAACGTGACCTGGGGAATCGATCAAGTTGATCAAGAACTTGTTACCAATGGTCTTTTGCTTGATTTCTTTAACATCATCCTCTTCCATTTCAGAGTACAAGGAGATGGCTGTGGACTTGATGGTAATACCTCTTTCTTGTTCATCCTTTCTGGTATCCATGAATCTGGCCTCACCAGCCTTACCAGCTGAGATAATACCAGCCTTTTGGACTAGGGAATCAGTCAATGTAGATTTACCGTGATCGACGTGCGCAATGACAGACATGTTACGAACGTTGGTAACAACGTCCATCAATTCTCTGATTTGTTCAACAGTGAAGTTAACTATTAGAGTGAAGGGGGAAAGAGAGTGAGGTTAGTATATCATCATCATCATCGTTGGTTGATTAATTGATTGATTTTCGTGGGAAAGAACTCAGAACAAGACAGGATGATTGAGGTTGAAATCAGTATGATGTCTTTCATACGGAAAGGCTTTTTTTAAGTAATTGTAAAGCTGTCACTGATTGATTGATAAGCCTGGTTTGTAAGCCGGAGTTTGGACATACACCCCCCTCTATGAAAGAAAAAAATTCCTTACAAAATTTTTCCATCTTTGCTAGCTGATAGAGAGCTAGGCAATGTGAAGCCCAACATTATTGGATAGGAAGGAATATTGTAGCAACTCTTCTATACTTGGACACATATATTCATCTTGGGTAGTTGTTGTGAGATCTCAATGAGTGATTTGGTACTCCATGTAGTGTTTCTCTGAATGCTGAGGGGGAGGGTGCTTTTCTCTCTGTCTTTGTTTGAACCTGAACGTTTTTCCCTTTGAGAATGGCGATTGTGTGTGATGTTGATACATACCCATTTTGATAGTATATTATTAGTTTACTGAGTTAATCAATGGATGATAATCAGAAAGGTTTCAGAGGGAAAGGAAAGGTTGTGGTTGAGAGTCGAGATAAAGAGGGTTAGGTATAGATAAAATCAAGGTTTGATTAGTAGTGGAGGTGTTGAAGGGGAGAGTACCCTCCCCCTAGAGTTGAGAAGAGAGGAAGGAGGTTTGGAAGGGAAAGGTGTTTAGGGAGGGAGGGGCCATCCCCATGGCAGTAGCCCCGCGGGAATGAATGTCCTATAGGGTGAAATATGTTGTTGCCTGATGGCTGGGAGTGCTCCCCTTCCCTCCCCTCCACTGCCTGCCCCTTCCCTGCTAGCCCCTACCCCGTGGTGATCCTCCCCCCCCAAAAGCGAGTAAAATAAAAATTTTTCACCCACGCACAGCAGCAGCAAAGGGAAGAGACAATAGGCGGCTCTGGGAATTTCAACTCTTCACAATGGATGGTGTTGCATAATATGTACCCTATATTGGGTAGGGTAATTTATTTTAATTGGTAATTACGTAATATATTACATCACATCGTTCGGGAATAGGTGGAAAAAAAGGGGGGTCAACTTCTCTTGGCTACTTGGTATATTTCATCAATATATGTACAAGTCAATTGATTCCCAGTTTATAAACCACAACCATTCTCTCTCCCTCACACCATAAACCACACCATTGCAGCCTGGATCACAAACGAATAGACAAACAAGAACTGTGTTCTGATCCTCTTCGTACCAGACGACAACGAGTTTGCATCCAATCCACTAGGTAGCACAACGTACCTCAACGACCTCATCAAAAAAAAACCCAACGAAAAGATACTAAACAAAAAACTCAAATAAACAAACACCGAAGACTTAAACAACCCTTTAATCAACATCAAATTCAAAATAGCAATGAACTTATACCCACTATAACAGACAAGATCCCAAATATTGCTGTTCTTCGAACTCACACCCAAAACGTAAAAGGAAACCTTGATGATGAAGATATCCATAAAGTAAAAAGCCAAAGTTCTAGTCATCGCATACCCTAACAACTGAGGATGGAACGATCCACTGATCCCCGTAAATAGAGCCCATACCAAAACATACGACAAGAACGCCATCAATGGAATGTACAAATCAGGAGCATTGACATCTTCAACAGGCGTAGCATAAATCTCAAACCCGGAACCGGTGCTGGTGCTGGTGCTGGTGCTAGCTGTGGTTGTGCCACCGCTTGGAGTTTCCAAAGTTGAACTTCTGTACTTTCTCGTCCAACTCTTGTTCTTGAACGGGAAGACAATCAATAGCAGTTTGTTCAACACGTACGAGTTGGACACCTTGAAGTAGTATTTAACGTCTTGATTTGTAGGCACGAAATCTCCAAAGTTTTCCTGCATGTAATTATGGGAGGCATTAAAGGCAGACTGGCTGAACTGCAAGCCAATCTGTGCTGCTGGATCGTTGAAAAAGGTGTTGAATTGAGTTCCTCCTCCTCCTTGTGCTTGTGGTGGTGGTTGCTGCTGATGCTGATGCTGTTGTTGTTGTTGTTGTTGTTGTTGTTGGAATTGGGCTGTTGGGTTGGCATATGGTTGAGAGAGGTAAGGTTGGGATGCCGATGCCATCGCACCGTTGAACTGTTGTTGTTGTGACCCTTTGCCTTGGCCTTGAGCTTGGCCTTGTGGGTTGCTCTGATCAGGTATTGCTTGCGCGTAAGGGTTATACATTGCCGGGATATGGATTAACGGGTTGAACGAATTGACAAGTTTCAAGCAGTGATTTTCTTCGCTGTTGTCAATGATTGGGGTTAGATGTGGTAGAAGAAGAAGAAGAACCGACTGGACAATTCTGATGTGGCAGTTTGGTACACAGGTACCTTTTGGATTGTGTATATATGTATAAGCAGGCAAGGGGATGTGCAAAAATCACGAAACACGTAATGCTCTCTCTCTCTCTCTATATATCTTCCTGTACCTACCGCGCACAGGCTAGCACCACGCAGTGAGTTAGTTTCCTGGCCCCGGTTCTGCCTGGACAGTAAGAAAAACTACACATCTAACTCTAAGAATTTTGATAAATAGATAGATAGAAACTAAGCGCAAATATGAAAACTCAATATCGAAGAACACATAAAGAGGAGAAGAAATGAGGGAAGGAACGAGGGACATATGACAAAAATCAAAAGAAACACAAGAGTAAACACACATAGAGTCAAATAAATAAAACGCACAGGTTGTGATGGATGGATGGATAGGTCAAGGTATTAGAAAGAAGGTAAACAACAATATCTCTGTACAAAAAAGCGTAGTAGATGACAGTCCTAAGACAAAGGAAAGAAACAATAACTAATTCACAAACGAGTAAAATTGGGAAACTCACAAGGGCCCAAAAAGCGGTGTTGCCAATATATAAGGAGACAGAAGAATTGAAAGCGGAGCGGATGGTTGGAAAGTCAACTGACGTTCAAGCGGGAGGAGGAGACAAGCGAGGGAAGGAAATAGTAACCAACCAACAGACAGATTTATTCAGTGCTGCTGTTGAGTTTGAGGTTGTGCCTGCTGTTGAAATTGCTTATGAAACTGTTCATGTTCATGATCGTACAATTGTCTTGTTGCAGCCATGTCGTACAAAACCTGTTGATCAACCATTCCTGGCATAGAAGTAGTGGTTGATGGTGGTACATACATAAATCCACTGCCAACCTGAGAAACTCCAAAGTTGTCATATATCATCTGCTGTGGTTGCTCGTTGAACTGTTTCTGTGCCAGTTCGTTCAAGTTCTTCAAATCCGTTGCACTGCAAATGGTTCTTTTGTCGTCCGCCACGGCAGTTGTCGAAGTTGTATCCGCTGGATCCGAAAATGAAGATCTTGCAACATATGTGAATGGAGAGTTTTCAGAATCTAACGATTCAAAGTACTCCTCCTCTTCCTCTTCTTCTTCTGCTTCCAATTCCTCTTCATCACCAGCATGATCTTCATCCTCCTCCTCCTGTTCCTGTTCCTGTTCCTGTTCCTGTTCCTCTTTTATTTGCTGGTTCTTTTGAACAAGGTGGATCTCTTCGTTCGATGATTGGAGATAAGGTGGCATTTGGAACATCATTTCCGGTTTCAATGGAATCATCATTTGTTGAGGATGGAAAATCATCTCTTGTTGTTGTTGTTGTTGTTGTTGTTGTTGTTGTTGTTGTTGTTGTTGTTGTTGTTGTTGTTGTTGTTGTTGTTGTTGTTGTTGTTGTTGTTGTTGTTGTTGTTGTTGTTGCTGTTGTTGCTGTTGTTGCTGTTGTTGTTGTTGCTGTGACGCTTGTGGTGGTTGCTGCTGCTGTTGCTGCTGCTGTTGGAACAAGGCAACCTGTTGGGCAATCTGTATCTGGATCTGTTGCTGTAGCTGCTGTTGTAAATGCATTTGGTCCATCATGTGCTGCTGCTGTAAAAACTGTTGGTACTGCTGGTACTGCTGGTGCTGCTGGTGCAACTGCTGTTGTTGATCCGGTGTTTGGTTACCCAAAACACCAGTTGTTGTTGGATTCATTGGTGCACCAACTGGGAGCATCATCATCATCGAGGACTGTTGCTGCTGCTGCTGCTGCTGCTGCTGCTGTTGCTTACCGAGTGCATTATTGTGAGAGGAGGCTGGAGTGGAAGGGACGGATAATGGCGATCTAACTGCTGCCGATAGCATTTGTGGTGACTGGGAAGAAGCAGCTGAGCATTCGTTCATGCTCGAAGGGGTAGTAGTTGCAAGTGTAACACCAACATTTGGCACAGAAACATCCAACAGCTTTGAATGCTTACCTGTCTTCTTCTTGCCAATCTTCAACGATTTCATGTGTGATTCGGGTAAACCTGGACACATTCCCATTTCGATGTGTCTCTCTGCCCAAATTTCATTATTTGCAAACTGTTCACCACAGATTCCACACCATCCATTCATTCCAATTCTATCTCCAGATTTGATACCTGGTGGGTATTTGAAATGTCTAGCTTTCAAATGAGTCTTGTAGGTGTCTCTTCTTGAAAAGCCTCCACTAACGTGACATTTCTGTGGAGACTGTTGATCGTAGAAAGGACATCTGTATGCCTTTTCCTTTGAATGTTTCTTGATGTGTCTTGTCAAGTATCCTCTTATTCTAAAAGTGGAATCACAGTATGGACATTCGTGCAATTTTTCTCCCGGCTGGATGTTTTCAGCCTCTTCTGGAGAAGACATCGATGTTGATTCATTGTTCCTACTTGAATTTGAACCCGATGACTTGATGGATGAGACTGGAGATAGCGCAAGGAAGTCGTTTACATCGGAGGTGAGTTCCATACGTTCAGACTTTAGTTGAATGAGCTTTTGCTTTGGTGAGGAGACATCCGAAATAGGAGAGAGCTGCTGCCTCTGCTGCTGTTGTTGTTGTTGTTGTTGTTGTTGTTGTTGTTTTTGAGGAGTTACATTTTGATTTTGATCTGTCAACTTGAACTCAACCTCACCACTGTCGTTTGTGAATGGAACCAAGAGGGAGCTTGGATCTGTTGAGCATAATTTCAAATCCTTTGTCGATAGATTTTTGAACAGTTTGAAAGAATGTGGGAATAGTGAAGAAGTTCCCTTTGGTGGCGATGAGACTTTTGTATTTTTAGAAGATGATGATATGTTGGATTTGATATTCTTGTTTCCCGTTGATGAAAGTGGCATGTCCAGAATTACTCTTGCGAGAGCTATGAGCCAACCGAAGGCATACGAGAGATACATCGTGACAATAGCTATGTAGCTAATACTCTTGTATTGCTGATGGTGCTGGTCAGCTGCTTCTGCACCGTCGTTCTTGATAGATGACGACATGACGTGGGGAATTCACAGAACAAACGAATGGTATGTATGCTTTTCTATGAGTGGAAGTAAGTCTTTAGTGGGAAATATGGGGGAGGAGGGGGTTTTCTTTCTTTGTTCTGATGGTGTGTGTCAAAGGAAAGATGATGGGGTTTTAGTTTTGGGGGCAATAGATATCCTTGTAAGTTTTTAACCGTGTTATGTGTATATATTGTGTATATATGCTCCAAATAGATAATAATAGATGTTAATGAAGTGATGAAGATGGAAGAGATGAAAGATGAATGAAAAAGTGTTGTAGTGAGGAGGAGGTTTTATTGTAAGTAATGTATGTGTGTGTGTGTGTGTGTGTGTTTGTGTGTGAGCGCAAAGCAATCAGACATAGAGAGATAGTGGACAAAAAGGAGAAGGTTCCAATGTGGTGGTGGTGTTAAGCACACACACAGGCAGCCATCATCATCATCATCATCATCACCGGGTGGGCCGCCGGGGAAAACCCCATTCACCCACACATCCCGGCCGCACTCCCACCGACCAAAAAATAATTAATATATATAATACTAATACTAATAATAATAATAAAAGCCTTACAAAACAAAACATTCCCCTCCACCTCCACCTCCACCTTGTTACGGCATGTAATACGTAACAAAATGGTGATGTATTAGTATTAGTATTAGTATTAGTATTAGTATTAGTATTAGTATGACCACTTACTTACTTGAGATGATGATTGAAAAAAAAAAGAAACTAATTGGAGTCATCGTCCTAGAAGGGGCGTGGCGTGTGTGTGTGTGTGTGTGGTGTGTCCCCTCCCCCCTTCCCGCCTGTTGCTGCTTATCTTTCCGAGTACATTTTACATTACATATAATGCATATAATACACCATCAAAAAGATTTTAAGAACTGAAAAAACTTTTTTTTTCTCTCTCTCTGAAAACTCTTCTTCTATTGCCCTGTTCGGCAACAATTTCCAAAGAAACCGTAGATAGTGTGAGCTGAGTAGGGGGGATATCTGTGGAATAAGTAATTAGTACTCTGTTGTGTTGTGTGGTGTGATAGGTATAGGCACTGTAACAGTGCTCACTTACATTGATTGTTTTGACCTACAATCACACACAGAGACAGAGAGCAGAGCCTCTTCATTCCTTCATCTCTTCAGTCAATTTGTACGTATATACTTGGTAGTTACTGTACTGATGATGATCTCTGCTGGTCCACTTTTACATGCTTGATTCGTATAAAGGTCAACCGCCTCCCCGTCATTGCCGCCGCGGGCCCGCTCATTCTACTACCGATCGGCTGTTTCTCTCACCTCAACATGCCTCTGCGTCTACCACCACACCACCAACAACCACCATGTCTAACTTCTAGCTGTCTTACCACCTATCTATCCTATCACCCTACTAACAACAATAGTACATAAATAAAAGTCATCGTATTATATAGTGATGATGATGATGATGATGATGATAATTCAAGTCTAACGTATATAGATTACGTACTCAGGTAAGGAAACACGTAGTATACACCGCCCCCCCACCCCCCCTTCAGATCAACGTTTGAGTGGGTAGATCGAATCAACTATCGACGACATGTACAAACAATGCCGAGTGATGATGGTGATATCGCAAGGGACAGACAGACAGACAGACAGACGAAGAGATATATATAATAAGAGTACATAGGATGGATGCTCACACGAGGAAAGAGTGTAAATGTAATAGATAACAGAACAGTAGATTAGTCCACCGCAATCCCCGCCGCCCCTGCAAAATAAGTGTATGTATTGTATGTATTGTATGTATCGTATCTATCTATCATCACAGTTAAAACACAAAGAATCAACTCCACAACAGCCATGAATGATGTAATTGCAGAGTTTGAGATAGATACAGAGATAGGAATCTGTGTACTAGCAGAGTACCCACGTGGGCACTATAAAAGGAAGTAGGGTGAAAAAGTTGCTATACTTATTACATATATATATATAGATGATATCAATTGACTTCATTATTAAGTGTGACCGTCAGTAGTTAATTTTGGTGGGTTAGCCAAGCCAGGCGATGCCAAACCTAACCAACCAGTAGTAGTAGTATTAGCCAGTAGTAACAGCGCTGGTGACTGAGTAGCACACCAAGTCACTGGAGTGAATGACGTGTGTGTAAGAATGTCCCCTTCCCTTCCCCCCTGCTGGCTGGACAAGGGCTGTATGTACGTATGTACGTATGTAACACTCTGCAGAGTTTTGCCTTTGCCTGGACTTTCCCCGGGGTGTCAAGCGTGGACTCTCCCTCTCTCTCCTCGGCTACTGCAAGTCGCTTATTCTGTCGAAAAGTAGTGACAATTCAATTCAGTAATGTTAAACGTTTAGAGATGGTCACAAAGAGAGAAGTTAGAAGGAAGCAAAGGAGAATGAATGGAAAGGAGTATCATCTCCCAAACCTCGCCTTCTGTTCTTGTTGTAAAAACACCAATTGAATCTCTCTCTCTTTTCCCTCCCTTCTCTTAAACTTGCCTGTAATCATCTAACACCTCAATAGCCAACCTCCCTGCTTTCCCCGTGGTTTTTTGATTTTCCACCCCAACTACTTACTGGCTTGCCTCTGTCACTCCTTTTAACTCCCAGAGACCTGATACACACCCACATCACAACCAACCTCTTCAGAAATCCATCATTCTTGAAACGTATGCTATTCATCAGAAACTACTAGCCTGAGATTATTCAATTCATCTTCAACAATAGCAACAACGTTTGTGGCCTCCTCGTATACGGGCATAGATCCAAATCTCTTGCCTTATTGTTCACGGTTCTAAGCTGATTTCCCTTCCCGCACACAGGCTTCCCTGATCCACACGCATACATACACCCACACGTACGTGGTAGTACCAGTAGCACCACAACCACCGATAAGATAAATTCACAGATTAGTTCCAATGTCAAACTTTTCCCGTCGAAACTTCAACGTTGATTCCTATTTGGACCCATCAACCACAGATCCATCATCATCATCATCAGCAGCAGCAGCAGCATCGTCCGAGCAGTCAACCGCGTGTTCCCCAGGTTCAAGACCATCAGCTACAGCACCATTGATCAGCTCAGCATCTTTGAAAACACCATTGACTACAATATATAGTTCCAGCACCATCATACCAAAAGAATCAAAAAGATTACACCCTTCAACCGCAGTTTCCCACTCGACAATACTGAACAATAAACCGAGGCGCAAGTCTTCACTAACAGTGCAAACCAACCTCCTGGGACCATACGACGATCCAGTCGATTCTCCCTTCCATAAGTCTTCCCCAATCTCTAATCACAAGCGTTCCTTATCTCATACATCCCCATTGCTAACGAGAAATTCAATAAGTGCCACAATTGCACCGGTGATAAACGGACTGAATAACAGTGGCGGCTCAAACTCAATTCCAAACGCAAACTCAAGCTCAAAACCAAACACCCATATTAATACGAACACCAGCAACGGCAACAGCAACAGCAACAGCATCGCATCAAATACACAGCACAGAAACTCGATTTCCTCAACATACGAAAGAAAAATGGCTTCTCCAATAAGAGAAGCATCAAGGGTTGCCGCTGTAACAATCCCACGCTTCATCAAGTCTGGATTGTCGCCATGTCAAAGCCCCCATGATAGACAAACACCACCACCAACATCGCCACCCTCAGCAACCCTCCTTGCAAAGCTCAAGCGAACCTATCCAAACATTGGAATCACACTGCTTTCAATTTTCAGTTGGTACTGTTTCTCCTTAAGCATCTCACTATACAACAGATGGATGTTTTCGAACAAAAACCTCAACTTTTCATTTCCAATAATAATCACTTCCTTCCATCAATTCATCCTATTCACCTTGAGCATCCTCACCCTCTCACTCATACCAAGGTTTAGACTAAACCAGGAACAACCATACCGTAAATTACCACCACCACCACTCCAACAGGACACTCCAACAACAGGCACAATAGACACCGATACAAACACAACGGACAATGACGATTCAAACGATGATGAATACTTCATCGAGCAAAAGGAAGAACCAATGTCGTACCTCATGCCAACGCACGAATACATCACAAAGATTCTACCGTGCTCAATTGCATCGGCAGGTGATATAGGTTTGGGCAACACGGCATTTAGATTTATCAGTTTGTCGCTATATACAATGATTAAAACTTCGGCAATTGTGTTTGTCTTGTTATGGGGTGTTCTTTTCAAATTGGAAAGAATGACGTTGCGTATATTGACTATCGTGCTCGTTATGGCCGTTGGTGTCGTCATGATGATCTGGGGACAGCAGGACCAGGATGGTGGTGGTGGTAATGGTGGTAATATCTCCGATTCGCAGCATGTCGATCTTGGAACTGCTTCCTCGTCAATGTCAAACGTTTCGCCTTCCAATGATATGGGAGATTTATCTGCTGTTTTGCCTGATGTTTCGCAGGACTATGCCGATGCCGGTGAAGGAGAGGAGCCACATATAGAGTACGGTCAGATCGTGCCGGAGACGGTTGATGGTGATCAGACGGGGGATGTGTCGGTGAAGGTTGTCAAGCTGATGATCCGTGCTGCTAGTTCAACCGGCAATCCGGCACATATGATCTTTCTTGGATCTGCATTGGTGTTACTATCTGCATGTATGTCCGGTTTAAGATGGGCATTGACTCAGATCATGCTGAAGAAGAACAGACGTACGAAAAACCCAATCTTGACAATTCTATACCTCTCTCCTTCGATGTGTCTTGTGTTGGTCATCTTTGGTTCGATAGTGGAAGGGTTTGGAGAATTTTCTAGGTCGCCCATTTGGGAGCAGAAGGGGTTTTTCATGACTTGTATTCTAATTCTGATTCCTGGATTGCTTGCTTTCTTCATGACTCTTTCTGAATTCATCTTGCTACAGTACGCATCATTATTGACTTTATCCATCGCTGGAATCTTTAAGGAGTTACTAACGATCTTTACCTCATGGGTGTTGTTTGATGATAAGTTGACCTTTATCAATCTTTTAGGATTGGTGATCACTTTGGCTGATATCATCTGGTATAACATGTACAGGTTTGATCAGAATCAAAAGAGACTGAAGCATCAAGACCAACTGCTGAAACAACAGCACAGAATGATGTTTGATAATGGTAGAGATGCCCCTAGTGATTTGACCGTTGGTACTTCACTCGATGGTGATCTGGAACAACAACAACAACAACAGCCCCAAGGATTGGGAGTAAATGCATCAGGATCACTCGATGATGAATTGAAAAAAGATGGAGGTGTGATTAGAGAAGAGATAGAGTTGGAAGATATTGGTCGAAAGATATGAATCTGTCCATTTTTTTCAAACTATCATTTGGTTTCTCTCTCCCATACGCTTCTGATGGGTGCAATGGGTGTTTTTTATCTTTTAATTTGCTATATATCGCTTTTTTAGCTGTTCTCTTTTCTTCGTTGGACTGAAATGTACGTGTTCAACAATGACTTTACCTGCTGGGGGGGGGGGG
>JAJLWO010000061.1:0-81460 GCA_030570775.1 Ogataea pignaliae | reverse complement strand
TATATATTCGTATCTACTCATTTACTTTTCCGTGGTCTGGCGGATGGTCTCAGGTCCAGCGATCCTTCAGCTTCCGTATTTCAACGTCTAACTCTAAACCCTCCAACTTAGAAAAAACCTCCTCACGTGATGTTTTATCACTTGCTTTATATCACGTAATATACTGACTGTAAAATATACCTGACAGTTTTTTTAAATAGTTCAGCCCGGCTAGCTCAATCGGTAGAGCGTGTGACTCTTAATCACAAGGTTGCGGGTTCAATCCCCGCGTTGGGCTTAATTAGTTTTTTGTAAATCTAATTTTTTAACATTTCTATGATCTACTTAAGAGTAGTTCAGATTGTGAGATTGAACAATTCAAGATTGTATTTGAATCAATGCCAAGTTGAGGAGTAGTGAGAGTCACAGTAGAGCGTAGTCTGAAGTTACCGTTTTACAAGCCTAAAAGTTTGAAGAGTTTATTTGCAACTTATCGTTGTGCACCCACGCAATCAGAATGCCAAATTATGGCAACTTATCAACCCGAGAGCACCTCCAATTAGTCTCAAATGATATGCCCCAGAGCCCTGAACCCGCTGGAGTTAAGCAAAAAGAACCTATACGAAACCCACAAGGCAAGTATGAAAGGTGACAGGGAGGGTACAAGACGAGGCAACTTTCTCCTTGCAAAAGGTTTTTTCTAAGTTGGAGGGTTTGGAGTAAGACGCTGAAATGCAGACACTGAAAGATCGCAGGGCGGGAGACCATCTGCCAGGCCAAGAAAATGTAGATCTGTGGAAATAGAATAAAAACCTATTTAGTAGGAGACAATTGGTGACTCCTCGTGCGTGCTCTTTTAAATGGGCTGAACCACATAAAATAGAACTGACTATCTATCTACGTCCAATCCGTCAGAACACTCTACCAATGAGTGAAAGGTTTAGCAAACAAAACATTAAAAATTGATGAGCAAATGCTGGTTTGAAATTGGGCCAATCTAATGAAAAATTTTACAGATCTCAGTGTCAGGATTTCCATATCAGTTATAGCAGGTCCTGACATGGCTCCCTATCAAGCGTAAGTCTATTTGTCGGCATACAGGCATACCTAGAACTACGTGTGCATAGGGGCCTTCTTAAATGAAGGACCTACTATAACTGCATATCGGGGTATGGAAATCCTGACACTCAGATCCATAATGTTGCCAAATTGTACTGTTGTTGTTGTTGTTGTTGTTTACCATTTTACCATTTTAAACGAAATAGAAGGGATTTATTTCATTTGATTTGGCTTAACTTGATTTGATATTTCTATTCAGCCTGGTTCGAACCATATGAAACAGGACACACAAGGAGTTTCCAGTTTCTCGCTCTCCTATTACCTAGGTATTTATTCTATTTCCACCCATCTACATATCCCTAATTTGGCGCCTAAATTTCCAAGGGAAGCAATCACGTGACTAATAATCACGTGATATGACAAAACTTATACTTCAAAAATGCCTTAATGGTTATTTTGGACCAGATTGTGAGTTTGGCCGAGTGGTTAAGGCGTCACGTTTAGGCCGTGATATCGAAAGATGCAAGAGTTCGAACCTCTTAGCTCACATGTTTTTTTGAATATTGAATTAGATGCAGGGCTTATTTTTTTAAATCAGGAAACTCAGGATACTCAACGTACCGGTGAAGTGAGGGATCAAGTTGAGGAGGAGGGGTATAGCATCTCATGCAATTGAGAAACAAACAGTACGATCTTGGTCTTGAATTTGACAAAATGTGGATAACTAGGGGTACCTATACTGCTGCTTTCCCCCTTATCATACACGGCGCTATGACGAACTCTAGGGCCTTAGGTTAGAGCATGGTGTGTCTCCATTTGGAAGTTGAAAAAGAAAAAGTTAAGGCGTACTTTTTGTGGGACGACAAGCTAGCGTATACATTAAATCGAACTCGTACAACTTTCGTTCCACATTACATAGGAACCATTTCAAATCGAGTTGAATATACTCAAACTTTCAATATGGATGGATGTTCCCTCCATCTAAATCATTCTGCTGAACATTTATGGGGCTCGAGACCTCGGGCGAGACGAAACATGGAGACTGATCCGATCTGCATGTGACTTCTTTATTTACAGAATTACCGCATTGGGACACTGAGATCTGACCGTATTATCGGGCGGCCGTTCTTGCAAACACCTATGCTATGCTATCCTGTCCTGCTCCTAGTGGAGATCACTTTGGATGGGCAATTAATTGGTAGATATAGTATGTGGGTAGCGTCTTTCATCCGGAGATACTCTGATATGATGATAGCAGGTCAACTAGTCAAGAAAACAGCTTCATGTATTGTAGATACGACTCAAAGCTAAAGTAATACCGCATTACCGCAAGCTTTAAGGGTTCCTTCTCCCCCAGTTGCAAGATTAAAGCAGAAGACATAACCTGCAACTTTAAACCTTGATCATATCAATCTGGGTATTTGATTTGATTTAACCCATCATACAAGTGACCTAAAAATATACCTTCCCAAGACAAAAAACCACGTCAAGGCACTTCTGGTTAAAGCATCTTGCGGCTGTCGTGAATTTACAGCACCACAACCACCTCGGGCAAGACCGAAGAAGAGCAAGCGCCCCGTGGTCTTCTTTCTTCCCCTGACAACAAAACAATCCCAACGGTTCGTGCGGTAATTTCAGCGTGCGATTGCGATTGCGCTTGCGTGCAAAGTTAAGTTAAGTTAGTTACTTTGTCAGCAAAAAGGGGCATATCGAACGACTTTTTCATCATCTTCTTCAACCTGGCTAAATAATCACCAGTACGATATCCCACCATACATGCCATATATTGATGGCAACCCAAATTTTATCATAGACGATCTCGAGTGGTTGTCGGCAATTGTTGTGATTGCTCTGGTTGGTTGCTTTTGGAAACTAACCCAATCAACTGATTGAATCATGATCTTAGCCACCGCCAACCCGGCCGTCCATCCATCGCGTACCAAAAGGCCCCCAACAGGCCCCTCCATAAGGGCCCCCAGCCCGTGTGTTGTGTGCGTGCCAGTTACCTGCGATAAGGCACGGGCCTGCATTGTCTGCTCAGACGGCGCGTCCATTATTGATTACCACTTCCATTTTGCTATCATTTTTGACGTCAAACGAGATGGATATGGAGTTTCATCTTGATCGTCTTTTGCCTGTATAAATATCCTTTAAATTGTCCTTTATTACTTGAAATCAACAATCCTTTTATCAAAATCTTCTTATCTTTTCTCAGCAAATAGACACATACATACACATACCACATCATTAAAAATGGCAGTTTTACAATCATCCACATACGGTAAGGACAACGTCAAGTTCCTAAAGGTTAAGAAGGACAAGAAGAACCCTAAGGTGCACGAGGTCATGGAGGCAACCGTTAAGGTTCTCCTCTTGGGTGACTTTGACGTTTCATATACCAAGGCTGACAATTCTCCTATCGTTCCAACAGACACAGTCAAAAACACCATCCTAATCGAAGCAAAGAAGTTTGACGTTTTCCCAATCGAAAGATTTGCAGCTCACTTGGCTCAACATTTTGTCAAGAAGTACTCTCACGTGTCAGGTGTCGACATCCACATCATTCAACACAGATGGACCAAGTATGAAGTTGATGGTAAGTTGCATCCTCACTCATTCCTAAAGGATGGTGAAGAGACCAGAACAGCCGATCTAAAATACAAGAGATCCGGTGAGTTTGTTTTATCCTCTGGAATTCAAGGTTTAACCGTGCTCAAATCAACAGGATCCATGTTCTATGGTTACAACAAGTGTGACTACACCACTTTGCAACCAACAACAGACAGGATTCTATCCACTGATGTCGATGCCACATGGAAATGGGATTCAAAGAAGCTAGGCTCATTGACCAACGTTTACAAGCTAGCCGAAGCCGGTGTCATTGATGCAGCATACAAGAGTGCAAGGGATACAACATTGAAGTTGTTCGCCACTGAAAATTCAGCCTCTGTTCAAGCCACGATGTATCACATGTCGGAGGCTATCTTGAAGGACGTTCCAGATATCGAGACCGTCTCATACTCTTTGCCAAACAAGCATTACTTTTTGATTGATTTGAAGTGGAAGGGATTAGAGAATGATAATGAGTTGTTCTACCCATCTCCTCACCCTAACGGTTTGATCAAGTGTACCGTTGGTAGAGATGCAAAGTCTAAGCTATGATGTTGATCACTTATCCCGCCCAAGATACCACTTACGCGCACAGATACTTTCTATTCTATTCCATTTTTTTTTTGGTTTTGTTTTATTTGTTTTCAACGTTGATCGTTTAATGGTGCTCTATTCGAACCATACGTACTTCAGGTGCACGCATAACTTGAGACTAGCATTATGTATAACTCTTTCTCTTTCTCCACCCTGCACACTTCTCTCCGATCTTTCATAAATATTTATTACCAATTACATGTATCATTGTTATTCTTTAGTTTATCGATTCACCTATTTTTTAATCTGTTTGTTATTATTGAAGTGTATAGACATTGAGCCAAATGTAATGGATGGCCAGGTGGTTGGTAGTGGCGGCGCTGCCAAACATCCAAGCACCGTGCGTGCGCCCGCCATCAAGACCAAAGCTGTTTAGGCGGTGCCTAGAAAAACTATATATATATATATATATACATAGAGAGAGACAGAAAGGAAGAAAGCACTTGAAGCCCGCCCAGCAATATCTATTTACATCTTGAAAACTCTCCACTGTGTACCCTATTTAGCCATCAATTAGCCTAAGGGAACATCAATTGACTTAAGAGTCACAAAGGGAAGAAGGATCATACAGCGCAGAAACAGCACATTGCTGCCCATGAAAATGAACATGATGATGCACTCAACAGCGAAAAGAGCAGCGTCCATTGGCATTTGCCAGTTTCCATCCATGAAGCAGTCCTTATTAAGAGGATATTCGTCCTCTTCTTCCGGATTTTTGCACTTTCTCAGACTACAGCGTTCTCAAACACTCAAGAATACAAGAAGCTTGTTCGAAGACTTCTCAGCAAGGGCAAAGAGGTTCAACTCATCATCTACGTCTTTCCCACCACCGAAGCCAAAGCCAACGGGCATAAGACTCCTGTTCCAAGAGTACGGATATAGTGCCTTGGGAATCTACTTTGCCTTATCATGTATTGATTTACCACTTTGTTTCATCCTTGTCCATTCGGCAGGAGAAGACAAGATCAAAGAATACCAGGATAAGTTCCTGGACACCATAGGTCTTTCCAGTTGGACCTCGAAAAAATCCACATCAGAGACCACCGGTGATTCCACCGAAAATAGCAGCAGTGATTATTCTACACTATGGACGGAGATTGCCCTTGCTTATGCTATGCATAAATCTTTGATCTTTATCAGATTGCCAATAACGGCAGCTATAACACCAACGGTTGTTTCGAAGTTACGTTCGCTTGGATTCAACGTTGGAAAATTTACAGAGGCTGCTAGTAAGAGCTATGGAAAAGAAGGATTGAGAGGAACCTTGAGTAAGGATGGATTGAAAGGAATGGTTGACCATATGGGTGGAGCTAAAGGTGTCATCAAGGATCCAACTGCTAGCAAAAACCCAGCTTTTGGAACGCCTGCAAAGAAGGCCCAGAAGTGGTTCTTTTGGTAGTTGTCTGATACAAAGATGAAGATTTTTTTTTCCTTAACGTTTCTCATGTATATATATAATATGAACATACAATTTCTGCAAATCTTTTCAAGGTTATTATTTTGATACATTGAACGAACGTTTATAAATGGATGATTCCAGACACACACGTGCCGATCGGATCATCTTTCCCAAAGACTACTCAGCTATCTAAACTTGGAATAGAATTTCTCCTCTTCAAACCTCTTTTTGACCAGTTGTAGCACCTCTTTGCTGTACACATCCTGGGGCTTTTCTCCACCTTTGAGAATCCTCTCCTCATGCACTTTTTGCTCGTCTTTGGTCATGAGGACAACGTTTTGGGTAGAAATCTCCTGCGAGGGATCCCATCTGGACAAGGTCAACTTTGTGGAATATCCTGAAATTGGGGACTTACCCCTGAAAATCTCTTCCATGATATAATTAACTTCTCCCATAGCAATCTGAACTCGTTGATCCTTGATGCCAATACGACTCTGTTGTGTCGCCAATGATTGTAAGATACTATCGTAAACTTTGATTCTATTCTTACCTTCAATTGGCTCCACAGGGTATCCTGCAACAGTGGTTATCAAAAATGTGGCAATAGTTAAACCAAAGATGGCAGGCATACTGCCCAAGACAGGCAAGATCCGCACTCTAAAGTTTTGCAATGCGCTCAACTCATCAACCTGACCTTGTTCAAATTCTTCCTCTGGTAGAGGCAAAAGATTGGCCTTCTTTGGATCCGGCTTCTCAGTAGAAAAGACACATGGAATACCGGTCAATATGCCTCTCTTCTTAAGCCTCCTTCTCACGGATCTCGCCAATGGATCTTCATCAGAAGTTGATAGATCACCTATGTTAACTCTTGTCGAGTCTGACTTGCATGCAGCGCCCATCGATGAAATAACAGGAAGCTTTCTCTCGTAACAGAATGTCAAGAGATCAACCTTGGTGTCAATGTTGTCAATACAGTCGACAATGTAGGTTGGGCTTCCTTCCAACAGTAGCCTTTCAGCATGCTCTATTGTCCAGAGCTCATTGATTGCCTCAATCTTACACCAAGGGGCTATTTGAAGTAAATGAGACTTCAAACATTCAACTTTGGAAACACCAACATCTTTTAAAACGGCAACTGCATGTCTGTTCAATGAAGAAAGTGAAACCTGGTCAAAATCAATGATTCTTATCTTGGAAACGCCAGATCTCACTAACGATGTAATACAGTTCGATCCAACTCCACCAGCACCAACAACAACGACAAACTGATCTCTAACTTTCTTCATTCCTTCGTCCGTCAAGAAGGCATAGTTACGAGCAAGCTGTTCTCTGATCAATTCTTCTGGATAATCTTCAATTCTCTGTAAGGTGCTTGCTGCTGATTTTGGAGTTGATGCTGGACCCCCTAATAATTTCATATCTTTGTAACAGTGGAACGCTTCCACCAGCGCTGTCGTCACCCCGACGGTGAAAAGCGTCCATAAAACGACATTTCCACCTGGCATTCTTACTCTTATCACTTGCGGATGATCTTAAGTTATGAGGTTTACAATCATTCCGACGAACCTGGTGCAAAGTGTAGTAGTGGTCAATAGGGACGTTTCACCTCTATCTTTTTTCTTCATCCGAAGTTTTGGCAAAAAAAACAGAAAATCTGAAAAATTGGATCGGTTCACCGTCTTGGGGTAGGTGCACAGCCTTGCACCGAGAGGCCCTCCTAATCATTAAAAAGCTGTTAAATGTTCAAACAATCAACACCACATTCAGGACTTTTGAAATTGACTTGAGATGAGCACTGAGTGTTGAGCAACTAGTCATTGCGATAATCGTTAGTATTGCAAAACATGAGTTTCAGATTTGGAGAAGCAAAATGTGAAACATCTTTCACCTCCCTCTACAGAACTAATGGACTTGACTTGCATCACTATCTGGACTAACATCCGAAACTTGAGCGGTGGATCTAGATCTAGCTATTCAATGCATTGTGCCTTGACAATTGGAAAATGCTGATCTTCCGGTCCTACACTTAGAAGTTGCTTTGAAGCCTGTTTACGCCGAAGACAACCTTCAGTCTTAGCCGTGGTAATAGCAGCTCATTGACTTGTCCCAAATAGGAAATTTTATTTCTCACTTTTCATGCATCTCCACAATCGATTTTTCAACCCTCCTTTTTCGGCACTTGATATGTCTCAAACGGTAGCAGAAACAGGGTAGCCATTCTTCTCGTTTTTGAAATGTTACTATACCAAAAAAATGACTGTGTGTAGACTCCAAACAAATTTCTCGATCATTCATGAAAGGCTTGAAGTATATATATATAGGCTGGTGTGTCTCCAGAGTTCATCTACACGGCTTCTTCCAAGGAAGCATCATTTTTTTCCTTTCAGCTAAACAAACTACTGTAACTACATTGACTGAATTACAATGAGACCATCGAAAATACTTTCAAGCTTATTAGCTTTTGCATCCACAACAATTGGCTCCAGTAAGTGTACATAAAAAACAGAGCCAAACTCTAAAGGTTTCTTTTATTTCGCTCTTTCGATCCACATCGACAGGTAGACTAACAAACAAGCATGCGGCAGGTTATATTTTATCCTACTCTACAATGACTTTATCCTCTCTTTATGACGTTACGGAGTACAGTACTTACGTGCAGTCGTCATGCTATCCCGCAACTTCATACTTCTCAGATGCATCTGATGGCCTTAATCATACCATCTACAACACTTGTGCTCCAGACTGGAGCGAAGTTACCAACACAGAAACAGAAACAGCAACATTAACAGGAACAAGCTACACAGGTGTTATGGAAACAATCTGGGTGGATTGAACTCTACACTTTGGTCCACTCCGTTACTAACTATGATACACATGGACAGCCCATTTTGGCTCACGTATAGAAACAGTACCATTTCCTTTTTCTGTTCTCCCATTACTTCTTTTTGCCGAACAATTATGGGTCTATCCAACCTTTCAAATCATAAGTTCACTATCTCTTAAATAATACCTTGTACTTCTATTAAGTTTGTATGGCACTGCCAGTAATCCCGTTTCTCTTCGTAGCAATCTAACTACACACCACCCTTGTAGGAAAGAGAAATCATGATTTTGCTAATGCTAATAAAGAATCGATATTCCTGTCTTCTCACCAACTAATCCAAAATCCAAAACTACAAAAGGATTACAAAACAAAGATTCTATACGTAATAAACTTCATGGTAGCCTTATAAAAAACCAGACGTAATTACATGCACAAAAAGAAACCCACCATCGATTGAGAAAACGGCCAAATGAGGCTGAGACAATAGAGTGTCTCAACTAGATTCCTGCCTCAACGCCTTCATCTTCAGCTTCTTCACTGTTAGCCAACAATTTGCCTCTACCGTAGTACTCATCTTTCAACTTGGAATTCAGATCGGCAAGATAACGGGTGGAAATAACACCAAACCTAAAGACGCACCATATTGACCAATTGATCAGTAACAAGATTGGAACAACGTTCAGCGACTGTCCATTATTTTCCCACATAGTATCTCCAGTGTAAACGCAGATGAACATGAAAAATCCAAACTTGGTTCTAAATGCCTCGTCATGGTTGGCATAAAATTCGTAGACGCAGTAGATAATCAATAATGAAACCTGAGCAAGAACAGGGTATACAGTCTCCTTGACCTTCTTCGCCACTTTCTCCGCAGCCTCTCCTCTAAGAGGCTCATCAACATGGAACAGCCTGACTATCTCAATGTAAGGAAGCAATGTGCTCTCGGAAGAGATCAAGTGTAGCATTAACATTGCCAACATGAGGGAGGTAGGCACAAATCTGGCAGTGCCCTCTTGTTCGTGGTAGTAGTGCATAATCATTGAAAATGGGGATAGAATGCAAAACACATGGACAAAAAAGCTGCACAGAGGGAAAGTGACAAACAAGGCAATCCTACCGATCCAGTCTCTCATTTGATAAACCTTTTGAACTGAACCAACGAGTCCATCTTTGGCATTTTTCAATAGGCTCATGATCACGTACTGATGATATGAATGTGGAGCTGCTGCCTCTGTAGAGTCATCCTCCTGATCTTCTTCATTCTCAGCAGCAGCAGCAGCAGCATTTAGGTTGAGCTCTCCATCCCTCATCTCGCCAAACTTCTTGTAATATAATTCATACAGTTTGAATGCCTGTTGTATGAATGTCAATCCCACCGCAAAGGAAAGTGGTTCCAACTTTAGGAAATCTTGTGAGAGATCATTGTACAAGGTGGAAACCGAGAGGTGTTTGACAACCTGAAGGACCAACAACTTACCAATGGAAATTGCGCTCAAGTAGGTAACCACCGCAAGAGCCATCGAAAACAGCCATAGCATTCCAAGAAGAGCAAAGATTCTTGTCTTGAAATGAGGAGGTCTGTAGACAATTGTATACGTCGTGATGCTGACAATGTCTTCGTCACCATATGGATTGTACCTCTCTTCATAATCAACCTCATCCTGTTTTGGTAAGGATAATAACTTGTCATCCTTGGTGACAGGGACAAAGAGCTTCTTAATGAAAGTTCTTGACACGTTGTCATCATCAGGCGCTCTAACAAAATTTCCATCAGGAACGAAGCATGCATGCTGGTTTGGATTCTGTTCGAAAAACTCCTGTGTCTTGAATGCAGGTATAGGGTTCGAGAAATCCGGTTGGCAGTTGGAAAAAAATCTGTACAGCACGTTTCTATAGACAACATAACCTCTTTCATGAGGGTCATCAACACCAAGGATGAAGGAGGACAAGCGCACAGTGGAGCACGAGGTGCGATAACATTTTTTCCAAAACTCTTTGAAAGCGGCGACTGAAACATCATTTTTCATCCTAGCAAGAATGATGATGCTGACCATCACAACGTTGTTGTTGACCGTTACTGGGAATATCGTCACTGGGGAGAGGTACCTCACACCCCAGGTAATCGTGCCAAACTCGATGATAATGTAGGCTGTGTAGACGAGAGCAGAGAGCGATATCCTGTAGAGTTGCAAGCCGAATGGCTTCATTAAAGCATCATGAACAAGCCTAACGTTTGGATCATCTGGAGACCTAATGAAGAATAACACACCCTTTCTCAAAATTTGCTCTCTGGCCATGCTAACGAAGGAAGCAAACAAGTACATGAATATGGTACCAATAGCCAAGTGCAAGAAGAATCCACTCAGATGAAGCAATCCCAACTCATTCAAAAGCAGCAATTCGTTTTCTTCAGTACCAAAGACCGGTGCGAGCACAACGTCCAACTGGTAACCACAAAACACCGGAAACACCAGAATCTCAAGGGCAAATATCGTAAACACCTTTATGGTAGAGGTAATCTCCAAAAGTATGATGTAACCAGCACGGAAAAAGCCTTCCAATGGATTCACCGGCGAACAGCCCTTTTCCATCTTTCTCATGAGAAGAAGAGCAAGACACCATGCCATTATATGCCCAAGAATGGCCACCAACGATCTTTCCAATGTTTCAGCTTGAGGTGTCCAGAATATAACGTTGTGATAGATATTCACGATTGGATTGAAAAGGTATTCTATGGTTTTGTCTTTCAAAGTAATACAACTTTCGTTTGAACAAAGAAATGGCAAGATGTAATTTTGCAAATAGCTATTTTCATGAACCATTAGATTGCCAACGTATGAATAAACTGAAACCAAACCCAAACTCTCAACCGCGCTGTTGTAAAGTGCATATAGCGTTATGACAATAGAGTTGATAGCATTCGAAGCGGTCATTGCCAAGAGTGAAGGCATGAAATAGAACGTACCGAGCGTTGCAACGATAACCAGGTCCATAAACACAGCAACTTTCAACGGGAAATTAGGGCTCAGAATGAGCTCCAGAAGAACGTTATCATTAGGAGGTCTAGCTTCTTCAATGGGAGGTTGTTCAACGGCATCAACTCCAGCAGCAGCAACAGCAGCTTCTTCTCTCTCACGTACAATTTCAAAATGTTGGGCAGCAGCAGCCTCGATTGCAATGTTGGCATTGGCAACGACAGTGGCAAGTGCAGCTGCTCTCTGATCTCTCACACGACGTGCAAACCTACGCCTTCTAACTGGATCTCCTTCGCCTTCTTCCGGTTCTTGCCCTTGTTCCATATCGTCAAGAGCAACTTGGTGGTCATTTTCAGGAAGCGTTCCAAGGGCCTCATGCAGGGCTTGTAAACGTGCATCGACATCGTTGAGTATTCCTCTTGGGGCATCAACATCAGCATTTTGTTGCTGTGGTGCAACAAAAACATTATCAGCATCGTTATGATCATTGCCGTCATTATCACCGTTGTTGCCATTGATTCCTTCCGCCATTATGAGACGTCTGAAACCTCTAGCCTGATCCGGGTTATCTTCCAAGAACCTTAGAAACTCAGGATCCAGCTCAGGTACATTGAGTATTGGATCGTTTGGGTGTGGCGCTTGTACTTGTGCTTGGGCCTGCGCATGAGGTAGTGGTTGTGGTGGTGGATGTGGGAGATCAACGCCTGTGGGAAGTTCATCAATCATTCTAAGCATCTTTTTCATTCTCAGATCAGGCCCAATCTTCTTATGAACGATCTTCCTGAAACCTTCATCTTTTGTTGCCCATTCGTGTATGACGATCATGGAGCAGATAGTCAATGCAGCTACGATCATGGTCCTCAATCCGGTGAGGTAGGTGCAAAAGAATATTGTTTTAATATTGTTCCAGTTGAATGAACCACTGATTTCGTCATACTCGATCTTGTTGTCACCAAATAGCAGTGCCTTCCATATACTCACTCTTGAATCGGTATCTGTGTTGTATGCGATGGGACATCCCAACAACCAAGTAAAGACTCTAGCTGTGAATGTGACAAACATGGGAATTTCAACAATGTCAAGAACAATCGTTAGGAAGACGATGAAGATTATGTACAGACAGGAATAAAGTTGACTTAGCAGTTTCCCCAAAATCATATTTATGGGCAATACATCTGGAGTATCCTTATCGTATATTGTTTTGAATGTGTATGGGGAATGACAAATGTCACATGAATTTTTCTTTGAATGGTCGAGCCAGGCTATCAAACAATCTTGATGGATGTATTTGATGGACCCCCTACATTTGCAAGGGTGGAATAGGGGATCATCGGGTAAGCTCTCACAACGGCAAATTCTACACGTTGGTTCTTCCGAAGTCATAGGTGGCAGGGACGATGTGGATGTTTCTTTTGTTTTGATGGGTAAGTTGACTAATTAAGGGGAGCTCGTGCGAGTGATTGATGTGCCTGGTGGTTGGTTGATGTGATAGTTTCAGCTCTTTTTGATGTGTTTGAAAATTATTTTCCACAGTTTCCCGCTGTTCTTTGTATGTCTATTGAAGCCGTGGGATGTTTAGTAGATGACGGATGAGTAGGGTGTTGGTTCAACGGATAGATATTCTTGTGCTTTCTTGTCAACATCTTCTTGTATTGGAACATGCAATCTTTTTTGCCTTAAAAAACAAGGTTGGATTCCGTTGTAGGTGCTGGGAGCCTAAAGACTGTGTACGTAAGATGTTACATAATATGTTATATAATCTATCTTACATAATGACTTACGTACTCAAGAAGATCAATCAGTCTCCATTTCCGACGTCATCATCAGTTACAATTCTCCCCTTCTTTGGCGGTGGCAAATGATGATTTTTCCCTCTCAGGTGGTATCGATCAATCAAGTGGAAATAAGTTTATTCCATTTAGTGACCATTGTAAGAATTTCAATTGAGGTGGGTTTATGAGTGGGGACCATTCAGATCTCCAATGTTCTTCAACTCTCATCTCCATGTCCATGTCTACTAAAGATTGCAAAATAGCCTGTTTTACTTTATTTTCTAGCCCAAAATTCAATGGCTAACCACCGCGCTTGTCAATTTTAGCCAGGAAGATCCTATTATATACCGATATATAACCATGGAGCTTCTCTTCAATCAGAACGCACATCATTAAGATGAATACGGTCTTTCTTCACAACAATGTTTGCCACCTCTCCCTCCCATCAGTAATCCTAATGGAGGTAATTGTTTGCTTGGGCCCCTACTAGTTCCATATTATTTAGCCCCCCATCTTCAATACAGATAAGCGATTGAACGGTTGTGGATGCTTTTTGCCTGCTTGCCTGCCTTGCTTGCAAAGTGGCATACGCACATATATACACACACACACACACACACACACTGCTAAACTTTTTAATCAATCATCCACCACCACACAGCCTAGCCCCGTGGTCCCGTGGACTCCTCATGGACGCTCGCACCCCTTTGAGTCCACCGCACGGCCGCGTACCCCCAGCATGGCTTCCCGTTGGGTCTCCTCTCTTTCACTTCACTCTTCACTATCAGAACAGACCCACGTGGGCAAAGCCAAGCATTTGGTGCTACCAAAAGTGCATCTGGACGGTGGATTGGTTTGAAGCCAAAACGCATCAGACCTAACACACCCACACATAGATGGATAGATAGATAAACCATCACCATACCACATGCACTCACACAGGCGTTACTTGGTGGTAAGAACCCGCCCTTTAGATGATGATAATCTGCATCATGGTGTGAATAATAGAGTAGACCCTGGTGGACCCTGGTGAGACCCTTTCCACGGTGATAACTGGTAGTGGACCCTTGATTTTGAGTCATATTCCAAAAACATACTGCGCTCACACGATCTCAAAATGAGCCTTTGAAATAGCTCCTTTTCTCTTAAGCTATGACGAAGAAGTTAAATACGATAAAGCAATCCCAAAAGCTTAACCTACAACTGACATTTCAACCGTGTGTGAGTTTCCATTCAAACATGTGGTCCAAAACACCAGGAAGACCAAAAGGATAAAAAGTCTTGGTTTTTTTTCTTTTTTGTTTTGATTGTCTTTGCTATATACGGCATGTCCACCACACTACGGTCGGTGGCACTGCTACTGAAGCGCTGTAAGAAAATTGATCAAAAGTGTCTTGGCCTTTTCCAATTTACTTTTGTTTCTCATAGTTACGTGGTATGCTGGCAATCCCCATCTTTCAAGATTATGTGCTTACACCAAAACTCAATCATAATCTACCGAACTGTCGTCGTAGATGGCCACCACGTGGAATTTAAACCTTTTCTTCCTGGTGATACAGAAAGTATCAAAATGTATAAATACATGCCAGGTTCCATCTTGGACTTTTTCAAACTGGACTTCTCATAGGACATCTGACTGAGACAAAATCACATCCAGCCACCGAAACATTCTTTCAATTGTCAATTACATCCTCCTCCCATCAAGATGTTTTTACACGATTTTGACTATATATTTGGCCTAGCGGTCATATTTGCCTTCTTGGATGCATTCAACATTGGTGCGAATGACGTTTCAAACTCCTTCTCTTCTTCAATCTCATCCAAATGTTTGAAATACTGGCAAGCAATGGTCCTAGCGGCTTTGTGTGAATTCTTGGGTGCCGTTTTGGCAGGTTCAAGAGTTTCGGATACGATCAGAACAAAGATCGTTGATTTGGATGCATTTGCTGATGCTCCAGCTGTTTTGATGCTCACCATGACTTGCGCCTTGGTTGGTTCTTCCATCTGGTTAAGTTTAGCCACTTATATTGGTATGCCAGTGTCCACCACCCATTCCATCTCTGGTGGTTTGATCGGTGCCGGTATTGCTGCGGTTGGTGCCAACAATATCTTTTGGGGATGGAGTGGATTTTCTCAGATTGTCGCAGCATGGTTTATTGCTCCTTTGATCGGTGGTTGCTTTTCGGCGATTATCTTTTTGTTTGTCAAGTTTGCCATCTTGGAAAGAAAGAACGATTTGAAGTATGCCTTACTTTTTGCTCCATTTGTTGTCTTTGTCACGTTTTCCATCTTGACCATGTTGGTTGTTTACAAAGGAGCACCAAACTTACACTTGGATAACTTGTCAACTGGTGCTACCGTTGGTTCGATCTTTGGAGTTGGTGGTGCTGCCTCTTTAGTTTACATGATTTTCATCAACCCAATCTTCCGTAGAAGATTGATCTATGAGGATTGGACCATTCCATTCTACCATGTGCCAATTGGATTCATCTACTATTTCAAATCAACGGATAACATTCCTCCAATTCCAGAAGGTGTCGAATTGGTTCCAGACTATTACGAAGGTAGAAGACCAAAAGAAGTTGCTGAAGCCAGATCTTCATCTTCCTTGGAGGAAGATGCTAGAAAGATCCATGACGACGTTGGTGAAATTGAAATTGAAAAGCAAATTTCCACAAACATTTCATCAGCAGCAGAAGCAGACGCCAAACCACCTGTTACAATTGATAACATCACTTTGAAGACCTACGTCACCCATGCCGAATACAAGATCTGGGGTCAAATGTTAAAAAGGCCATCCAAATGGCCAATGTTGATAGCACTAATGGCCAGTCATGGATTCCGTAAAGATGTTATTTCGATGCAATCAGGATCAGCCAAATCTGGTGGATTCAAAGATACACTACTAGGAACAGGAGTGGAGCAGATGCATGCCAGATCCAAGTTTTACAACGTTAAGGTTGAACATATCTTTTCGCTATTGCAGGCCTTTACGGCATGTACCATGTCCTTTGCACATGGTTCGAACGATATCTCTAACGCTGCTGGTCCACTATCTACCGTGTATCTTGTCTGGACGTCAAACACAACTACGGCAAAGATGGATGTTCCGATTTGGGTTCTTTGTTTCACCGCTGGATCGTTGGTTCTTGGTGTTTGGATGTTTGGATATAAGTTGGTTGCAAACTTGGGTAACAAGTTGATCTTGCAATCTCCTTCCAGAGGGTTTGCCATTGAGTTGGGTGCTGCCGTTACCGTTGTTATGGCCACACAGTTGAAGATTCCTGTCTCCACTACGCAGATTGCCTGTGGTTGTACCGTCTTTGTTGGATTGTGTAACCTGGATATGAAGGGAGCCAATTGGAGAATGGTGATGTGGTGTTACTCTGGATGGTTGTTGACCTTACCTATTGCTGGATTGATTGCTGGTATTCTCAATGGAATTATCCTCAATGCTCCAAGGTTCGGAGCCACTTACAGTTTGACCTGAACTGATAGATAGCTAACCAGTTATAACCCATTTTCTTTTAAGTTATTGAATATACATCTAATTTTTTTTTTGTCTTAATGTCATGTACATGGTTTGTTATTGAAACTATAGAAGATGAAGAGGGTCAGGAGAGAGGGAGACGAAGACAAAATTCATTCTTGTCTTTTTGATTCCTTTGAGCCAAACCTTCTCACAGCCATATTGATCATCTTGTAGAACCAGATACAGTTAAGTACGTTCAATCCCATGTTCAAAGCAAACGTGACAGGAATGATATACCAAGGCAACTGATCCCTAACCTCATAAGACAAGTGAAAACTCTTCACAGAAGCGTAAAAACCCCAAACGATCCTACTCAAAAAGAAAGTTGACATCAACAACAATCCATTGATCATGAAGAGTCTAGCGTTGACAAACTCGGAGGGAAGCCTTGCTAGGAACCAATGAACGTTGACGAATGGACTACTTAGTTCAAAGATTAGGAAGAAAGGAATGCAAGGTTGAGAGAAGGGCGTGAATGTCAATCCAAAGACAACCAACGCTGCAAATGCATGAAACAGGAATTCGAAACCAAAGAGATCAAAATGCCAGATGCAACAGTAAAACAAATCCCAGACGAAGTAACCAAGTGTGAGCGATGCAACCAGACCTGCGAAAGGGTATGTGCCAAGAACTGGGTTTTCTGAAATGATAGGATGGAAAGCCATTGGAACGCATAGAAGAATGGAGATGATGGATTGGATAAAGGCAACTATATGGATGTCAAAGTTGATCTTTCTCTTCTTGTTCGTGATGTATGTGTAGTGTTTGCCAAACAATACTGTGTTTACCAGTGGAGAGAGTAGCATTATGGCATGGTAAATAATTGCAGACCCAATGATCTCATGCCAATGGGCAGCAAGTACCGAAGATGGAAAATCTGGGAAGGGTCTGTACCGTAAGAAGGGGTCTGAATTGATGTAGAATTTCATCTTTGCAGGCGATGAGATTTCGGTATGGGGTTTCGTTTCGGAAAGGTGGGGGAAGATGAAAGTGAAGATGAGAAAGTTGATTCAAAAGAACAAACCTATCGAGATCACTGATGGAGGGTATAGTAAGGGAAGGGAAGGGAAGAGAGTCAACCAGTGTATTGATTTTATATATCACTCAATTGACGTTATTGAATAAATGTTTGTGACAAAGTGAAACTGTTGAATTGGATCGAATCCCTATTGTGATCTCTCTCTCTCTCTTTCGGTGTTCAACATTTTCTTTCTTCGGCACATGACCCCGCCACCGCCGCCGTCGGGGTTAGTGTGTAGTGCATAATATATGGTGCAGAGGTGTGTCGGTGTCAGAGTATATATACGTGTAGCTGAACACATGCTATACACCAGCCACATATATATTACCAGCCGCATAGACCATATGCACCAGCCACCGTTACCAACAATTTTTCATCCTTCTTCGTATAACAAACAACAGCTTTGGATGGCTAACTTTACATTTTAATACTCCTGGATGTCTTCCTTGTCAATTAACAAAACCTTCAAGACTCATGTTCAAGCTTACAAAAAACTTCACGAGACTCTTTTCTACCCCAATCACCAGATCTTTCGCTCATACCCACATCCAAAAACAGCTCAGAATGGCCTCTTCATACGATCTAATCTGCCTCGGTAATCCTCTACTAGACCTCCAGGTTGACGTTGACAGCTCATACTTGGAAAAGTACAACCTTAAGGCCAACGATGCAATTCTAGTCGAAGACAAACACATGCCAATATTTGATGAGGTCCTAAAAATGCCAAATGTTCATCTTATTGCAGGTGGTGCCGCTCAAAACACGGCCAGAGGTGCACAGTACGTTCTACCAAAAGATTCTGTCCTATACTTTGGTTCCGTTGGTAAGGACGTCTTCGCCGACAAGTTGATTGAAGCCAACAAGAGTGTCGGTCTAACAACAAGATACATGGTTCAAGATGACATTGCAACAGGTAAATGTGCCGCTTTGATCACAGGTGCAAACAGATCTCTAGTTACAGATCTTGCCGCTGCCAATCACTTCAAGCCTTCCCATCTTGAAAAACAGGAAAACTGGGATTTGGTCAGAAAGGGTAAGTTCTTCTACATTGGTGGATTCCATCTAACCGTCTCTCCAGAAGCAATCATCCTACTAGGTGAACATGCCGCTGCTGAAAACAAGCCATTCGTGCTAAACTTCTCAGCTCCATTCATTCCTCAATTCTTTAAGGATCCATTGGATAAGGTTATTCCATACACCGACTTTATCATCTGTAACGAATCCGAGGCCGCTGCTTACGCAGAATCTCACGGCTTGGAACAGAAAGATCTACTATCAATTGCAAAGCATATTGCCTCCCTACCAAAGGTCAACACAAAGAGCCCAAGAACGGTCATCTTCACCCAAGGTACAGATGCAACATTAACTGTCTCTGTCAATGGTGAGGATGAATTCACAATCATAGAATATCCTGTTCATCCATTGGAAGCTAGTAAGGTTACAGATACAAACGGTGCTGGTGATGCATTTGCGGCTGGTTTTGTTGCTGGTTTGGTCAAGGGTGAAAACTTGGAGACTAGCGTGGACATGGGTCATTGGTTGGCAAAGTTGAGCATCCAAGAGATTGGTCCATCCTTCCCATTCCCTAAGCAGTCTTATTCTGCTTGATTGAGTATTTGATACTTAGTTTTCTCTCTCTTCAACAGGATTTGGAGATGGCACATTTATCCTCTGGTTTTACTAATATGGTATTTATTCAATCACTCGTGTTGGCCGATTATTTTTTACTTTTGAAAGATCTTGCACTCAACCCTTTCTCTTTTTCTTATTTTTCTTTTTCCCATGTCACCCATGTAATTCAACATTTGCAGTTTTAAAAAAGCAAGCCGAAACATACCAGGGTTGATAACAGGTTAACCGCTTGGTATCTACGATCCCTGGTACCCCGCTGAAAAAGTAAACTATAAACCACTATTACCAGTCACACGGACAGAGAGTCTCTTGCTACATCGAATTGATACCGAATGCCATTTAGAAGAATCAATCAAATAGCGCTTAAACTCAGTAATGCAAGTTCTTAGTGCTTGTTTGCCTATTTTCAAAGATTGCTTATTTACTTTTGTCGGTGAAGGGCACCCAGTGTACACTACAAGTTACTTTTACCGGGATTTGAACAAGATCTGAGGTCAAAAAGCCGGGGCAGGGGAAAACTTCTCATCGCCGCACGTATTACACTCGAATTCGGCATTCAAGGCTTTTTTTTCGACTCAGATAAACGTGCATGCCTCTACTCTAAGCTTTTGAAATACCGAGAATTGCCAAGCCGTGGGAATATGTCACCAGCTCTTTCAAATGCCGGACTTTGAGGGCTGTGCTGGAAATGTGTGGCGTATCGTAAAGCATAAGGACCTATCAACTTCAGGTGATCGATCTGTGAAGAACTCACCAATACCGTCTTACCCTTGGTCTTTTACGTCCTACGAACGATTTCAGTGGAATCTCTGTATGTTTCGAATGAGAAATATATATCATCACTCCGTCCATTCATTTAACACTCGCTGCGGATACACGTGAATGTTTGTATCAACCTTGGAAAGTTCAACCAGTTTCATCTATTGGCAGTTTTGAAATCATCCATCCATCTGGCTAACCACCTGGTATATCTCACAGATTGAACTTGATCCAATCCATCTCTAGGTTCAAAAGAAAAATCATTAGGATCATCGTCAGGCTAGTTCATTTCTGTACAATAAGCAGCAAGGCTTAGCATAAAGATCTCACTACAGATGCACCTGAGAGATGCGGCTCACATTTAATTTTCTACTAGGCCGAGAGGAGTCTGGCGATAGTCAAGCTCTAGACAGACAGAGACACCATTGAATCTGGTTTGAAAGATACAAAATTACCTACAGTAATTTAGTTCATCAGTGACTATATCTAGTGGCATAATAATCAATACCGGTGAGAGTTGCAAATAAATGGATTTGTTTCGCAAGGATTCAAGACTTTTCAACTCACACAGACCTCAATCACCGATGTTGTAAGGCCGGCTTGGTGAAAGAAACAAGCATAGGTTACAAAGCTCGGCGTTTCTTCTAATGCTCTCCACAATTATAATTAGATTGGAGCATTGAGTGACATGCATGGTACAAGTAGCCAGATGGAGTGTTGACAATTCTCATTCAAATTACCCGAAGAAACGCACCCATTAATTTCGGGAAAGCTTCAGGGGATATGGGTAAGGCAGTACAAGGATTTATGAAATAGTTTTGCAATCTGAAGAAGCAAAGAGAATTGGATTTCATCATATGCCCCGGTAGGTATTAGAAGTACAAGGCTTTGCTGAATAGTTAGTGTTTGCATTATGAAGAAGCAAAGAGAATAGGGCTCTTCGCGTGTGTCGGCATCTAAGTACTCTTACGATCGCGGCATCCATCTTGTGATGTTTTCCAGGACTAGATGAAAATGTTACTTTTTATATATATATATATACATCTCCACAAATACACTCAGCAAAGGTGATCTGTTCTCTAGCCATAAATATCAATTCCAAAGCAAGCGGTATGACTTTAGGAGTGACTGAATTGTAGAAACTGTAGAGATTCGTTTGCCTTCAGCTTGATCTCAATTAGGCATCAGTTAGATTCAATGTATACATAATATCAACTTTATAATGACGCCTGTGTGTATCATATCTCTGATCATTATAGAGCATATGTGTAAGATCAGTGCACTCGATGAATTGGACTGCACTGGTAGTCATCCGGTGAATCAAAAGATTTTGAAATACCGGGGGAAGTTTTACAGCCTGAGACTTGGAAACAGCTTTGTATTGTGACAGACCTGGATCGCCGTGTTGAAATACCCTGTGGCTTAGAGGGTAGGGTGGTTGTCTTACTCGCTCGAAAGGGTTCCAAGACAAGCATATATATGCCCCATTTTACTTTAAATGTTTTGTTGAACTCTGTTTGATCATTAATTGAGGAAGTTGGATGATTACCAGACAACAATTCTAATTAAACTCAAAAAGCTGGTGTAGTACACGCGGAGCATTTCAATCCTCTTACTGATTAGTCTCAATCGAACCGGATGATTGGCCTTTTTGAATGAATGCCATCACTGTGTGGGTGTGGTCAGTCCATCCAGTCAATTCGGCCTGCAGGTGATGTCGTGAGTAAGTGAGTTGTACTGTTTCTCACCACGAGGGATGCTATCTGTTACAACCCCTCTTGCAGATGAGACCGCACATTGGGCGGACTATTCGACCGAGGCAGATTGACTAATGTATATTTATAATTGATTGTAAATTTAGCAGGTCTATACACGTTAATAGAATTTAATGCCAGGCTCGAATGTTTCCAGTGAGCTCAAATTCAGATGAAGTTTTGGTCAAACCAAAAATTGGTAAGCCGCTGGGTAATCACCGTGCTTGGACCACCCACAACGGCCACCTGTTGAACCACCACGTCCACAACGGGCAACTCTTATGGGGAGCCAACGGGGAATCAACCGGCGGAAAATTTCAACTGTGGCCGCTACCGCCCCCTGAAGACTGCGCACTGCATGAGCCGCACATATACATATTCACCAACAATGCCTGCATCGAATTCATGCTTTATTGCTGTTCGGAAATGACGAACATTGTCTTCAGCAACTTGGAATTGCTCCTCAAAAATGGAACATACCGGCCAATGGTTGGCTACCGCCAAAGGGAGAAAGGGAGAAGAAGGAGATGCCGGTGATCGATCTGTTGTATTCAAAATGCTAAAGGGCTGTTGGACAAGACTTTTGCATGGTGTTTGAAAAGATAAAAAGCATTCATGCACTACACTTCGGCTTCTGGCTGGACATGTTCAGAAGAACGAACCTATAAGTACCAGTACCATCCCGCCCAGAAATCTTATCTTGCGTTGTTCCGGTGTATTTAGTGTTTGACTCTTTTCTTGGTATTTGACAAAGGTACTCTTCAATATTTGTATTTCAGACCTCAGCCAGAATTCGAAGCTTTTATGACGCTAACAACAACTAAACCCGTTGCTGATAGATCCATCTTCCTATAGTCAAAGTTTTGTCGACAAGCAAGAAACAAAAGAAAACACTTCTGTATACATCCTGTATTATCCTGTCACTCCTTATATTTATCTGTGCTACTTTCAAATCGACAAAATAAAACTGCCGCCCTATAAATGTTGTCTTACTCCGTGTTGAAACCGAACTCTCCAGCCATGTCCACGAACATCAACCAGTCATACAGTACCCCTATCTTCAAGTCCTCTAATCATACCGGCAGCCAACAGTTACCACCAACAGGTCTTAATTATGTTGGTTCGTCTGGATATGGGGCTCAACAACATCAACAGCAACAACAACAGCAACAACAACAAAATCATCCTAATCCACTATCACCATCGAGTCATCACCTTTACCTCCAACCCCCGTCAGCCTCGTCAGTTTATCAACAGTACGACCAAACATCATCTTTCAAGAACTTGCCTCCATTGCAACCAATCTATAACTACTCTTTTCCATACGCCAGTGCTTCTCCGAGCGGCACCATCTCGGGATCATCTCTGAATACCACCACGCACAACAAACTACAAGTCTCTAACGAATATACTTTGGATTTCCTCCCTCCTTCTCTAACAACATCTTCAAATCCAGGACCAACATTCTTGAAGCCTCAAGTTTTACTCACTCCAAACTATGCCAGCAATTCCACGAGTTTGAACTCCATTGCATCAAACAAGTCAGCCGGTAGCATCAACGTTTCACCCTTTTCTAGTTCTTCTGCATCGTCAAATACCGCTTTGATCTCGCCGCTAACCGATTCATCATCGGTTTATAATTTACCATCGCCGCAAAAGTTACAGCTTCCATCCCAGCACACCACTGCCATAACTCAATCGGATCAGTCGTCGCTACAGCTAAACCCACTTCGACCACGACATGGAAGTCTCCGGTTTCCACCACCGTCCCAACCACAATCACTATACACTCCACAACTATTGGCATCATCATCCCCATCCTCCTCTTTGATTCTACCTTCTTCAACGTTAGAAGTGAACGATCACTCTATCAAGAGAGCAATCAAGGCAGCAGAGGAAAGTTCTGCACTTTCCAACGGTGATGGCACAAAGAAGAGAAGAAGAAGAAGGAGAAAAGAACTTCCTCCAAATGCAGTTCCTCTACTCTCCTACATTACAAGTGGAGGAGCAACAACAACACAAGACGGTCAACCTACTGTAACTTACCCTTGCAAAGAATGTGGTAGGGTTTTTTACAAACCTTACAATCTTAAATCTCATCAAAAGACACATTCAACGGAAAAACCATTTCCTTGTAAGTTTTGTGAAAAACCATTTGCACGTTCTCATGATCGTCGTAGGCATGAAAGACTACATGAAGATGAAAAGAAGTTTAAATGTGGCGGGTTTTTATCCGATGGAATCACAAAATGGGGTTGCAATAGGAAATTTGCAAGGGCTGATGCTGTTGGAAGACATTTTAGAACAGATACTGGATTCTTATGCATTAGACCATTGATGATTGATTTTAAAGAGCAAGAGAAGAAAGCTAAAGCTTTAGGATTGAACAGTGCTGAACTTGTTAGTTTTAATGAGAATAACTTTACTGTGGATTCTGGTCGTGTTGGTGGGGCTTCAACTTCAACTGTTAATTCGGCACTTGAGACTGAATCGATCATTAATGGGATTGCAAGAGAGGCAGCCGTGAATGCATTGAATGAGATGCCCCATTGAATTGAATGGAGATTTTGAGATTGAACTATTTTTTTGACTCCTCTTTGACCGGTAAAATACTGTAACGGGTTTGTCTGTCCATGTATGTATGTCCTGAATATTTTAGTTTCTGTTTTTTGCTACTTATTTCATGAACAATGTACAATTATTTCTACTATTACACGTTGGTATGCTGGTAGATACATACGTACACAGATAACTTTGAAGTAGTTGTTCTGGTGTCTGTATGTATGTCTGTCTGTCTGTCGGTCTATGGGTCGATCGGGTAGTCAATTTCGCCAAAGAGGGAAATGTTCCTTCCGAAAAGCTTTTGCTGGACAGAGCAAAACAATAATCGATGCGCCGTACAAGTTAGTCCTACTCAACTCGTGAGATAAGAATTGCTGAGTGCCTCTTTAGTGCAAACAGCAGATAATAAACGTTGATTCAACCCCAGAAAGGTGAACAATCCAGCCGGTACTGATTGACGGGAATAAACTGCCGTCTGGACGAGTGTATTGTGTATTTTACAATACAGTTGCCGACAAGAGAGCAAAAATTTCATTTAGAGCTTGGAAGAAGGGGTTTCATAGGTTTTCTTTCTTTGATTGCCGGCTTAGTGCAGAGTTGGGGGAACAACCGCGGCAAAACAATGCCGCCGCAAAGTGTGAACTAAGTACCGCCGGCGAATGATACTTGTTGTCTGTAGGCCAAAGCGACCCATGCCTAAAAGCCGGCTGAACATTTCTACAGCAGGTGACTGTTAGTCACGTGCGCAGAACACCAAACAAATTCTTTTGCACATTTAAAGGTTTCTATCTTATTCGAGACTACTACTAATCATTGATCAAAGTGTGCCGTCTATCTCAGAACATCGCTTCCCCTTAAAAGCTTAACTAGTAAACTCTGAACAACCAGATACACTTAGTTCACAATGTCAAGAAACTCAGAGAAAGCACAGTCGTTACTAAACCGATATCACTCACAACAGTTCTCCCTTCCAACCTCCAGGCCAAGGTCGACACAGAGAGCAACAACAATAGCAGAGGCCGAAAGGTTTCACAAGTTGACACTACAGGAAATCTCAACTAAGATCTCCAGAATTCATGATGTGTTAACTACAGAATCTCAACTTCGAGACTTGAATGACTCACTTAATAAACTAATGAAAGAGAAAAAGTCCTGGGAATATAGGATCAAAGAGCTTGGAGGACCTGACTATTTTCAATCTAACAGGAAGAAAGGAAACAGAGGTGATGCCGATAACAGTGATGAAGGACTGGTCATTCGCGGATACAAATACTTTGGAAGAGCAAAAGAATTACCTGATGTCGTCAAGTTGATTGGGATGGCAAAGAGAGAAAAGGAAAGAAAGAAAGATATGGCAGTTGCAGGACGAGGAGAAAGAGAATTGGCTGGTGCCATGGAAAGCGTTCAATTGAGCCTTGATTACTATGGTTTTAACGATGAAACCACAAACGATGAGGATTTTAGGGATGATGCCTATGCCATTCCTGATGATGGTGACGTTGTTGATCAGGTGTTCAGTATTCTTGGAAATGATGCATTACAACACTCCGACATTCTGACAGATAGCAGGATGGCTCAACTGAACGAACAGGGTGCTCAAAAGAGCGATCTTCTAATGTTTGAAAAGAAAAAGAGTAGAAGTTTTCATAAGAGCGTACATCAGGATAATCAAAGGTGTGGTCTTGGTATTGAGTTTGATGAGCTTGCAGAGACACCAGATCTAAAAGAATTGGAATGCTTTATCGTGACCAAAAGAAAAGAGAAGCTCCTTGCAAAATTACAGTTAAAATAACTCCAGCTTTGCTTGATGGAACGTTGCACACTCGAGTGCCCTGTCGATTATAATGTACATTAGACAACACAAACAAAATTGTGAATCAAAGAAATAGATAATACCCAAAAAACTGTCCAAAAAAAACGAATAACCCAAAAAATACGAAGACTCCAGTAAGTTGATGCATACAACGTAAAGGATCAGTTCAAAAGATAAGACCAACAATCTTGTGAAGGATTTCTTTAAAATTGTTGGCATAATTCTTCTCATCTTCCCAAATGATTCGATCAATCTCTCTTCTACCACTGTCTAGATCGACCTGGTCCAACCGATGAATCTTTGTTCTTCTAAAAAGCTTGTATGCAACATAACACAATAGAACCAAAAATAACGAACCATAGCTCGATATGAAGTAGGCCGCTGACCAGTTCCCTTTAAGAAATACAACAAATCCAGTAACGACAACAAGCAGGAATGAGCAAATCATCCCAAAATAGGCAAGGTAAGGTTGAAATGGGGATCTATACGGATAGTTCTCATCATCCCTATTTATGATGTCAGGTCTCAGTTTCAAACCATAGTAGAATCTAATGAAGGATAGACACATTCCAGACCAAACCAACAACCCAGTGGTGGCACAAACGCTCAACAGCCTTTCAAAAACAAGCGCTGTGTTATTATCCACCGATAAGAACGACAATCCACCAATAGCTCCAGTGAAAAGGACACTCACATATGGAACCCCATTCTTGGAACAGACTGAAAAAAGCTTAGGTGCTTTGCTTTGGATGGATAAGTAGTAAAGCGTACGTGATGAGGCATAAAGTTGAGAGGATGCAGCAGTAAGGGCAAAATAAACTAGGAAACCATTCACAACAGAGGCAAAACTGCACATTCCAGCAGATTGTAATGCAATCACAAACGGAGACTGATTACCATTGCTGAAGCCTGCCCATTCTAACATCGTAGATTCACACTTCAATCCTCCGTTCAAATCGATGACTCTCTGTTCAAGGTTATCTTCAGCAACTTTCTCTTCTGAGGATAGCTTACTCGTTGCAGTGAAATATCTTAACAATCTTGGATCCCCAGAATATATGTTCAATCCAATGATGAAAATCGTCAAAATGTAAAAGACAAATATTCTCCAGTAGATGTTCTTTGTTGCACTTGGTATGGCGCGCCTTGGGTTTCTTGCCTCTCCACCTGCTATGATGACAATCTCCGTTCCAACATATGCATATGCCGCAACCATCGATGCCACAAGGGTTTGGGTAAACCTTCCTTTTGCACCTCCAATGCCATTCAACGAGCCAGTGCCTGTATCCTTCACGTCAAAAGTCGGTCTGAAGGGTCCATACGTAATACTGTTGGCAAGATCCGATTTTGAGCTATCCCAAAATCGAAATCCAACCTGTTCAAAATCAGGAGGCATGCCTTGCTTGTTCAAGATGACCATGTATATCATCAAAGCAACCAAGATTAACAGTTTGACCAACGTTGAGAAGTATTCAAATTCACCATAGACTCGAATGTCACAAAGGTTAATCAATAGAGTGATTGCCAAAAAAAGGGATATCCAACCTGCAGTTTGAGGTCCGGGAATATCCAAATCCCCATAGAAGCTTAACATGATGGAAGCTGCAGTTATCTCAGTGGGCAGACCAATGGCATAGCTGAAGTAGTAACACATGCCAAGGGCAAATCCAAATGCATCGTCGACAAACCTTGACGAAACACCAGAGACACCACCACATAATGGTATCAAAGTAACCATTTCACAGAATGAAAGCATGGTGGCTAGCACGATTAGACCAGAAAAGATAAACCCAAGCAAGCAACCAAGTGGGCCAGCAATTGAAAAGGCCTTTCCCGACGAAAGCAACAAACCTACACCAAGGGTTCCTCCCAAAGCGATTTGATTCATATGCCTGATTTGAAGTTTTCTTTGAATCCTATAGTTTCTGTTGATGTTGAGCTTGAAAAAGTTTAAGAATCGGCCTCTCTTAGAAAGTGGTGCAATACTATTACCAAGGTAACCACCCATCAATCCTAATCCACGGTTCTGCTCGGGATCCATCTCTGAGACTCGGTTGAAATCGTAATCGACATTTTCTTGGTTGCTGAATATGATATCAACGGGCTCTTCAACCTCTGATAAAACTATGGCGTCTGAATATGAGGATGTGGAATATTTGTCCCGGCCACCACCATACTTCCTTCCAAATTGATGACGATTGGCCGATTTCTTCTTGATATCATAGTTCTGCATTTCGATTGGTAATTCATCCAAATTAATATAATCGTCAATTAGAACTGTATCTGAGGAACCACCCAACGTCTCGTGTGATGTGAGGCAGTTGATATCGTTCATCTTGGAGCGCAATGAATCGGCCTCTCTCTTCTTCTTCTTTCTTAAGGAGATTTTTTTGAATGGAAACCAAGCGCTAGGTGAAACTTTGGGGGTACTTCCTTGATGGTTTGCTTGGGGTCGTATAAAGCCATCTCTCAAATCATCCTCATTCAATATGGTCAAAAGATTTCTATTATTGTTGTTATTGGTGTTATTGATGTTTGTGGTGTTGAGCCTGTTGGTGCCTTCTGAGTGTTTACTAAAAGGCACAGCACTACCAATTTCACTCCTATAGTCATTGGCAATCATGTTGGAGATCTTCTGCCGTATTTTTTCTTCTTTGATCAAACTCTTATTGTACATTTCAAAGTCGGTGATGCCATCGTTCTGCTCCTCATCTGCTGATCCTGTGTATTTCTTGTACAATGAGGTGTAATAGAACTTTTCGTTTGAAGAATCAGGAACCCTTGCAACTTTATCTTGCATCATCTGAGCAATTATCGAACTCCTTATGTCATCTTCAGGATTGGTAGTATCGTCATCATCATCTGGTCTTCTATTTCCGTTCTGTTGAGCAGCATATGGGTTTCTAAAAGTGATACCTCCCTCACGATGCATCAACTCTTCAGTACTTAGGTCACTATTGGAGTCAATAAATTCGCCTTCATCATTTCGGATGTCTGAGTTGCCATCGATGTAATCAGAGGTATGATTGGGATATGTGGATGGCTGCGATAATAATCGGTGCTGTCCATGGCTGTATCCTGTGACGTCGTCGTTCAAATTTATCCTGGGAAACAAGTTATATGTGTCATGTTGTTGTTGTATGATATTGGTGGATTTCCTTCTACCAGATGCCATGAAGACGGAAAAGTCATCCTTATCTATGAAGTCTTTGGAGGATGATCCAAGGTCGGTATCAACATCGTTCATTTGGCGGTCATCCGAGCGGTTGGTTCTCCTGTCCATAATGAACAAGAGGGAGGGCGTATGAGCGGTGGGTTGGCTCTTTTTCTCTTGAGATCAACCAACCAAAGACAATAGACCCTTAAAAGGAAGAGGAAAGAAAGAAAGAAGGATATCAGCCTCTTCGTTCCACTCTCTAATCAGTCCTCTCTTCTGATCCCCCCACCTCTCTGATGACATCATTGATTACGTAATAAATATATGAGAAGTATTTTTTCAATCTCGCACACGCTTACGTGTAACTTCCCTTTGGTGGTGATTTCCATCCATCTTCGATCAAGAAAGGAACACAACTACACGAATGGGTTCTTTGCTCTTGAAATTACAGTTTACAAGACTTCATAGAGCTCATTCCATGCCACGGTAATCAATGGTGCGCGTGTCCACAAAATACTGATCATAATAGAGACCCAAAATGAGCGAACCACTACAGCAACAGCAACAGCAAGTGCAGCAGCACCAACATCCTCATCCTGAGCAACAACAGCCACCGCCAACGCCACAGCAAGGTCAAAGGCTCGTCCCACCACAACAGAAGAACCCAGTGGCAATCACAATTGCTACCTTCTTGAGACACCACAAACTTTTGAAACAAAGACCAGGCTTGAACATAGCCAATAGTGAAAAGCAGGATTTTTTCAGGTACAAGCGATGCGTTAGAGCCTTATTGAGTGATGAATATAAGAAACAACAGGCAAAGCAACCCTCATTACCCCCAATAACAGATGCAGCACAAGCACAAAGAGTATTCATCCTACTAATTCAAAACCAACTGGTACAACCAATCAACAAACTTACTGGAGAACAAGCAAGATCGAAAAAAATAAAGCTTGAAAAGAACGTTCCTGCATTGGAACCCACAACAAAGGCCGTCTTACAACCTGACGAATACTACATCTGGCTATTTAATCCTCCTAATCCATACTTGATCCTATACTCCATCCTAGGTCTAGTTGGTATCTTCACGGTTATCTTGTTCCCATTATGGCCAATCTGGATGAGAAAGGGTGTTTGGTACGTCAGCACCGGTATGCTCTGTCTCATTGCTGCATTCTTTGGTGTTGCTGTTATTAGACTAATCGTTTATTTGATCACTTTGGCTACTATGACTAGACGGTTCTGGTTGTTTCCTAATTTGTTCGAAGATTGTGGATTCTTTGAGAGTTTCCAGCCTGTTTATGGTTGGGAGGATCCAAAGTTGAAAGAAGGAGGTAAGGCTATAAAGAAGGGTAAGAAGGTGAAGGGTGGTGTGAGTGCCGGTGGTGAGGGTACAGCTACCACTACTCAGTCATCTAAGGGTACTACTAGTCAGCCTACTCAACGTGTTGCTACAGTTGAAGAGATTGACGAGTGAGTAAATCGATAATAATGAGATGCAATTGAGTTGAGTTGTGTGAGTTTGAGTTGCATGATGCTTGAATTGATTTGAGGATCAGACAATAAGTTCTGTCCATTGGCGTATTGCAGTGTTTCTATTAGATAGCCTTTTAAAGTTTGCCATTCTTTGCTTTTGAATCATGTGTGCAATACCTTGAGTCAATGATCAAATAATTTTACTTGCTTCATTCAATCTTTTACTACTTTAGACTTTTAACAACCAAAACATGTAAAAAACAATCAATCAATATAGCATTGATAACAATTTCTAAGAAAAATACCCATATTATAGAAAACATTATTGAAAAAATTATACCAAAAAAGCAACATCACTTCATATTTTGAAAGAAGTTTAAAACCGCATAAATTCGTTAACCGATTAGTTAATTCAATTCAAAGAAATGAACTTAATCAACCTCTTCAACAGAAGGACCTTGATCAGGAGCAGCACCACCGGCACCACCAGCACCTGGGAAACCACCTGGAGCTGCCCCTTCAGGAGCACCACCGGCAGCGTACAAGTCCTTCAAAGCATCGTTACCAACCTGCTCCAACTCCTTTCTCTTATCTTCATACTCTTCAGTAGTAGCAGCTTGATTCTCGTCCAACCATGAGATGGTTTCATCGACAGCCTTAGTCAAAGCTTCTCTCTTTGATGCTTCAACCTTCTCTTCGAATTGTTTCTCACCAGATGTAGATTTCAACGAATAAGCATAGGATTCCAATTGATTCTTGGCTTGAATTCTTGAGGCTTCCTTTTCATCCTCTTCTTTGAACTTTTCAGCTTCAGAAACCATTCTTTCAATATCATCCTTTGATAGTCTACCCTTGTCATTGGTAATGGTAATCTTTTGAGTCTTACCAGTACCCTTCTCCAATGCAGAAACGTTCAAGATACCATTTGCATCAATATCAAAGGTAACTTCAACCTGAGGAACACCTCTTGGAGCAGGTGGAATACCGGATAGTTCAAACTTACCAAGTAGGTTGTTGTCCTTCGTTCTTGTTCTTTCACCTTCATAAACTTGGATCAAAACACCAGGTTGGTTGTCTGCATAGGTTGAGAATGTTTCAGACTTCTTGCATGGAATGGTTGTGTTCCTTGGAATCAACTTGGTCATGACACCACCAGCTGTTTCGATACCCAGAGACAATGGGGCAACATCCAACAACAACAAATCTTGTGTTTTTGAAGAGGTATCACCAGTCAAGATGGCAGCTTGCACAGCGGCACCATAGGCAACAGCCTCATCTGGGTTGATTGACTTGTTTGGCTCCTTACCGTTGAAAAAGTCAGAAACCAACTTTTGAACCTTTGGAATTCTCGTCGAACCGCCAACAAGGACAATCTCTTCAATTTGAGACTTGTCCAACTTAGAATCCTTCAAAACTTTTTCAACTGGATCAATGGTTGATCTGAACAAGTCTTGACAAAGCTCTTCAAACCTTGCCCTTGTAATTGAGGTATAGAAATCGATACCTTCGTATAATGAGTCAATCTCCAAAGTTGTTTGAGCGGATGAAGATAAAGTTCTCTTTGCCCTTTCACAAGCTGTTCTTAACCTTCTCAATGCCCTTTGGTTGCTAGTTAGATCCTTCTTGTGCTTTCTCTTAAACTCGTTGGCAAAATGATTGACCAGCCTGTTATCGAAATCTTCACCACCCAAGTGAGTATCACCGGCGGTAGCCTTAACTTCAAAGATACCTTCATCGATGGATAGTAGAGAGACATCAAAGGTACCACCACCTAGATCAAAGATCAAAATGTTATGTTCTCCTTGACCTTGACCCTTCTTGTCCAAACCGTAGGCAATGGCAGCGGCAGTTGGTTCATTGATGATTCTGAGCACGTTCATACCGGCAATCAGACCTGCATCCTTTGTAGCTTGTCTTTGAGAATCGTTAAAGTATGCAGGAACAGTAATCACTGCATCTGTAACGGCACCACCTAGATATGCCTCTGCAGTCTCCTTCATCTTTGTTAGCACCATGGAAGAAACCTCTTCTGGAGTAAACACCTTGGTTTCACCTTTAAATTCAACCTCAATCTTTGGTTTACCGCCAGAATTGACAATCTTGAATGGGAAATGCTTGGCATCGTTGACAACCTCTGGGTCATCGAATTTTCTACCTATTAGTCTCTTAGCATCGAAAACGGTATTGGCAGGGTTCATAGCGGCTTGATTCTTTGCAGCATCACCAATGAGTCTTTCTGTATCCGTAAAGGCAACAAAAGATGGTGTAGTTCTGTTACCTTGATCGTTGGCGATGATTTCCACCCTGTCGTTTGTAAAGTGGGCAACACAGGAATAAGTTGTTCCCAAATCGATACCAATGGCGTTTGTCATTTTTTGGATATTATGTATTTATGTTCGAGTGTATGTATGCACCTATGTAATGTATGTATGTATGTATGTATATCGTCTTTGTAGATATCTGTGTAATTGTGTGAATGAATTGAAAGAAGAATACCAATTGAAATGAGTAGAAGAAGGTTTAGAGAATGGGTGCAAACAGGGGGATATTTATAGCTAAGTCGCAGTGGTGTGAGGTTACCGGCAACAAGAGGGAACTCCAAACCTAGGATTGCCCCCATATTGAAGGGAGAAAGAGAGAGCAATGGAAGCAGATGGAAACTCTCGGAAGCTTTTTTTGTGGGGTGGTGGTTTAATGGGGCGGTGCAATGTGCGGGTAGTCAGAGTTCTAGAACCTTCTAGACTACTCTTGCACAGCCATGGAAAAAGATTGCAAGAAGATCCTCGAAAGATCTCAAGTTATCCATCATCAACCAGGATGATGAATCGATCAAAGACAAAGAAAGCGCAAGTGCTATCAATCACCATTTCATTAGAATAATGAACAATGTGTAGTCATTCCAGGAGAAGCGCAATGATGCTACTCTCAAACTTCACCAGACGTTCTGTAAGACGCTGCTGCCACCACCACCACCACCACCACATTTCACATTCTCTTCCCTTCCGTCTTCGAAACAACCAACAGAGGCTTCTATCACCAACAAGGCAGCGCCCATCACCCCCAGTAGACACCCCAGAACTGGTGGTGGAACTGCCCATAACAGAATATCATACACCAACAGTATTCGCACTCTCAACAACACCATCACGATCCGCAATAGCAGTGATCAGAATTACCGGACCAGCATCGTTACTCATCTACAACAGATTAACCAACTCCCAAACTCAACCAACGGCTAAAAGAGCAACCCTTCGAAAGATTTACAAACCAAACAACGACAAGCCTTCTTTGTTGTTAGACGAATCGTTAATCCTATACTTCAAATCACCACATTCATACACCGGTGAGGATCTGTTAGAGTTACACGTCCATGGAGGAACAGCAGTGATCAAATCCATACTAGCAGCAATTGAATCATTACATTCTGATAGGATACCAATAAGATATGCAGAACCTGGTGAATTCTCAAAGAGAGGGTTTCAAAATGGAAAGTTTGACCTTACACAGGTCGAAGGAATAAACGATCTCATTTATGCAGAGACTGAATCTCAAAGGGTTTCCTCATTGACTTCAATGAAAGGTGAAACAAAGTTGCTGTTTGGCAATTGGAGACAACAGATTCTTGAGAATTTCGCACTTTTAACAACAGTTATTGACTTTGGCGAGGATCATGATATTGATGAGATTGGATTATTGTTCGATAGGGTTGAAACTAGCGTTCAATCTTTAGAGCTAAACATTGAACATTACTTGAATAAACTGGGAAGAAGTGAGATCTTACTCAATGGTATCAAGTTGGCACTAGTTGGACCCCCCAATGCTGGGAAATCTTCATTGTTGAACATCTTAGCTAATGAAGATAGGGCAATCGTGTCATCCGTTGCAGGTACCACCAGAGACTCAATTGATGTTCCGTTGGATATAAATGGATTTAAAGTTGTCGTTGGTGATACTGCTGGAATACGGGATCTATCAGATAATTTCATTGAGCAGGAGGGGATTAAGAGGGCTACATCTAAGGCTGAAGCGGCAAATATCAATCTCATTGTGCTGCCTTGTGATTTACAGGATGGTGAAATCACCCAGCAGTTAAAATCGATTGTCTCTTTGGGAGAAAACAACAGTACACTAATTGTCTTGAACAAGTGTGATTTAGATGGAGTTGATAGAGCATCACTGGTTGAACGATTGTCAGATGAGTTGAACATTGATGCCGAAGCATTTGTATTTGTGAGTTGTTACACCTCAGAAGGTATTGACCAGCTTCTGGAAAAACTAACTGGAAAGTTCAAGACACTTACATGGACTGAAAAGGATGATCCGGTTATCATCTCAAGAAGAGCCCAGGATATTTTAAAGAATGACGTGTTGTTTGGTATCAAGGAGTTTTACAACTACAAACGAATGGGCGATGTTGTGCTCGCTACCGAGGGATTGAAGTATAGTATTGAAGGTATTGGGAAAATCACCGGTGAAGCAGTTGGTATTGAGGAGATCTTGGGTGTAGTGTTTTCCAGCTTCTGTATTGGAAAGTGAAAACCTTGAACTTGTATAGTATATCCAAAAATTAATGATGATAGCGCAAAAAGTAAACTCCGACGCAGTTAAAATAATGCCTCTCTAGATAACTCATTTGCTGACACCTTTCTGATGAACTTGAGAACGGGAAGAAGGGTATGTGATTCGACTAGGAGGAGGACCTGGTATTGATGGCTTGGTGGTGGTAGTAGCAGCCAAGTTGTCACTTTCCAATCGATGCAGGAGAGTATCGTTGGAAATCTCCTTTTTGGTTTCAGTAGCAACCTCTCCCTTTGCATCCTGGCCATTCCCACTCTCACCGACGTCGTTGCCTTCATTTGGACTTTCACCACTTCCCTGATAGTAACCAGGAACATCTGTTCTTGAAATGTAGCCCCCAATCAGATCCTTCATATCCCAAAATCCCCCAATGCCGTTGAAAAAATCCCCAACTCCAAACCTTCTTGGAAGGTAAGCCCTTCCCAAATTCTCTAGCTTTGAAGGGAAAGGAAAGTATAACGAGTAGAACAAAAATCCTGAAACGATCCCAAGAAATGCCCCTCCCAATACGTCCTTCAAGAAATGCCTATTGTCGGAAACTCTAGAGATTGCAATGGTGCTAGCCACACCCATGGGATAAACAATAGCAAGGATCACCTTGCAAGATAATCCTCTGCCATCAAAGATGTTAAGCTTAGCAGCACTAAACAACATCTGAATAGTACTGGCTGTAAAGACTGTGGAAGCATGACCGCTGGGGAAACTTCTATAACCCTCATAGACATTGGACCGAATTGGATTCAGACAAGTATCAGCACGGCTCAACGTTCCCAATGGTTGGACAAGAAACGACAACGGAGCACATCTAGTTAAGAAATCGGGTCTTGGAATGGCAGAAAAGTTTTTAACGAGACACACGATCAACAATTGACAAGATATGGCCCCCATCATGGCCAAATGGGCACTCTGGATGTCCCATGCTTTACGGCAGAGGGGCAACTTGGTAACAAGGAGTCCTATAGCCACTATTAATAGCATTGGTACTATGATGCCAACCAAGATTAAGATCCAAATTGGTGCAAACGTTTGCGTTTCAGGAATGTAGGAGTGCATCAAGGTTGGGTTTCTAAGGTCAAACTCGGTCATTCGTGGTAACCCGTATACACCATATACCATGGCAAATATGAGGACAACGGTATAAATTAACCAATCTATAATGTATGATATCAAAGTTGGTAGTGAAATATCCTTTCCTGCCAGCTCAACGAAGGATTCTTCAAATTCAAATTCGGCACTTTGTTTGAAAAACATGATTGTCGATATGGTGTTTTGAAAATGCTTGCTTGTGCGTTTGATGTGCAGTACAATCGTGATTAAAGTGAAATTGTTCTGACTGTGGAACTGTGCCAATTGATGCTTTTGCTATATTTAGAGAGAGGAAAGATTAACGTTGATATTGAAGGATGCCCTCACAAACAAGATAGTTGCTCCCCAATTGTACCACTCAAAATCATCCCCCTTTTACACATCGAGGCAGTGCTGCACTTTGAGTGAGCGTACACTTCTTGGCCAATTCCCAACTGAGTGTCAAAAAGTGGGGTCGAAGCACCGTTTAGAAGAGCACTCAGTATTACTACTCTTAACAACACTTCACCAGCAAGCTAACCAATTGAATCAATTGAGTAGAACACTGCGATAGAAAACTGATACCTAAAACAAAGGTTCTTATACAATTATAACTTCAACAAAACAGCGACACAAAAAATGTTATTTTACTGGGGATTGTTTGGCGTAGCAGCAAGGGCATTTCAGATGGGCCTTAGACAGGCACCACTAACGTACTATCCGTTGGGATATGTTTACTCCGGCGGATTCTGGGTCGGCATTGGTTATTTTGTTGATGGGTGGTTTGAAAAGAACGACAGAGTGTTGGCAAAAAGGTTGGAGAAGTTACAAGAGACCAGAAAGATGGCTGCTGCTTTGGAGGAGAACGCAAAGACCACAAGCACCACCACCGCCACCAATTAACCAATTAACTGCCCCAGCAATGGTTCATCTAATATGAAATCCATTGTTTCATCATCTTCTATTTATTTATTTCTCTTTGCTGAGATATGTTTAGCACAGTCTTTTGCAAGTTTTACCGTGCTGTTTAGGCAATCATAGAAAAATAAAATTACATTGGCTATCATACACAGTTAAGAACGGATAATCCAGGCTGATCATTCTTCTTCTTCTTCATCCTCTTCCATACCACTAAAATTCAAAAATCCAGCACCGTCATCGAACTCTTCCATCCCAGTGCTTAAGTTCCTGCCGTCGCTTCCAACAGCAAGTGGACCATCCTGGCTATTGGTCTCTCCTTCCTCTTCTGCCTCTTCATCATCATCATCATCTTCTTCTTCTTCTTCTTCTTCTTCACTCCCACTCCCACTCCCACTCCCACTACCACTCTCATCCTCTTCATCGCTGATCTCATAGTTACCATCCTCCTCTTCATCATCAGATTCACCGTTACCAACGATCTGTTCACCACCAGGAATCTGCCTTGCAGCTTCAACTAATGCTCCACCAGTAGCACCGTTCTGATTGTTTGCTTTGAGTTGCTTTTGAGCCTTCAACTCATCCGTCATACTCTTATCCCTAAACTCTTTACTCTTGACATACTGATCAATTTTTTCAAATTCCTTTTGATCAATCATTGAGAATTCATACTTTTCCAAGGTGGCGCCACCATTGCCTACACTTTCACCCTCCTTCTCCTCTTCTTTCAAAGAGACGTGCAACGTCACGTTGAAGGTAAGTCTTGTGATGGATGTATAAGTGATGGAATCAATGTCGGTTGATCTAAAGGTCAATATGGGTTTCTTAAAACCAAAGATGATATGATTGGGCAAGAAATATAAATATCCTTCTTTAGAACCTTTGTATGCTTCAACATGGAACGATTTGGACTGTTTCGACACTCCATTGATCAAACTAAACCCAATGATTTCAAACTGTCTTTGTAGGTATGTGATTAGATCGGTCGATCCTAATAGCGGCCCAAACTGATCCGTTAGTAAGTCATTGTTGAACTGGATTAGAATTGGATCGTTCTTATACTTGTTTCCTTGATTGGCTTTGTATTCGATCAAGAGAAACTTCAAAGCTTTTTTCTCGGCAACGTTTAATACAATGGCGAATTTGATATTGGAAGCACTCAAGTCCTTGACTATCAATTCAGGTTTACAGTCAATTGATTTCGCAAGGGCAAGAAATGGGTTCCTCGTACCAGGTAGGCAGGCAAATATAAGGTTGAGCTTTTTTCTAATCGGGGATTGGACCGATAAATCAGGTATTTGCAGGATGATGTGTGAACCTTCCAACGAGTTAGGAAGTTCTTCTTCTTTGCTGCCGGTCTGATTTGATGTCACAGCACTTGCTGCTGACATTGGTGATTCTTCTGTGGCCAGTTTCCTGCGTTTGTTCGAATCCAGCATCAGCTGTTCAATCAACGCTTTGAAGACATCTTCACTTGGTGGATAGGCGCTGATCACGTCCTGGACTTGTATTTTGAGATTTGTTGGCAAGTCTTGCAGAAACGACATCTTTCTTGATTCAACTTGCTGAATTGGTCAGTTATAATGAGTCGCAAAACTACAAGAGAGACGATGCAATATTTAAATGTATAATAGCCAACCTAGTAGGAGTTGATTTCTATTTAGTTAAAGGAGACGCGACGCGTTGCAAAACAGAGAGCCAGCTGTAATTAGGACTGCACTGCACAGCCGCGTTATTGGATGGACCCTTACAGCAACCTGAAATTTGGATCTTTTCCTCCCAACACTATCCTCTATTTCAGTTGTTTCCCTTCTCCTCCTGTCTAGCTGGATGGATATCATATTTGATAACCTTGGAAAGGCTTAGACATTGGTAACGAAAACATGAGTTTGAGTGGGGAAATCTCACTTCCGATCTTCGAGGATGAAGAGTGCAACGATTACTTGGCACCTTCACCAAGGCAAGTGCTAAGGATTGCAATCAACTTGAAGAACTTGATCGACACCATCATTCCAATACCATTGAAGGAACACAACATTGTTGGTCAGGATTCAATAGTGCTCAATGATAAAGTCATTTCGGCAGTCTTGAAAGCTGCCGGTGGCGAAGGTACAAAGAAAGGATCTTCAGCAAAGAGATACCAGGCCTGTCTGGTGTTTTGCCTCTTGAAAGTGTCTGGTTGGTACTGGAACTTGATGAGAAACGAACTTAGTGATGACACTTTGTACGCATCAAGAATGCTTGCTGCCGAGAAGATTGCAGCTATTCTCATCGAAAGGGAGGAGGATGAAAAGTATCTCTTCCTATCCATGCTTTGTCACAGATACTCGATCAATCTACACGATGTCGACAGCGATCCTGAGAATGCCTTGGAACTGGCTGTCGATATGCATTCCACCATTATCATTGCCTCAGGTGGATACCAGAGATGTATGAAATGGTTATGGAGAGGATGGATCGTTCAATCTTCAAACGACTCGAGTGACTATGCTTTGTATAAAGGTACAGGAAACCCAGGATTTGGTTACCACTTTGATCCAGATAGAATCAAGACTCCGCTGTATCAAAACATGATGGAGATATTTTTCTCTGTCGTTTATCTAATCATCTACACCATCATTATCAACTCAGATACATCTCCAAATTCAATCAGTATCTTGGAGATGCTTTACTATCTGTTCACCATTGGATTTGTCGTTGATGAGGCCACCAAATTTTATCATATTGGGTATTACTATCTGATGCTTTCTAACGGTCTTAATGATGTCATGTTCCTTCTGGTTTTGTTATCCATGTCTTTGAGAATACTAGCCGTGAGTGAGTATTCGAGTGGTTCGGGTGAAGGCTGGGATACTGCCGCGTATAGAATTCTATCATTGGCCGCCCCTGTAATGTGGATGAGACTCTTACTCTTTTTGGACGTTTTCAAATTCATTGGTTCAATGATGGTTGTTATCAGAAAGATGATGAAAGAATCATTCATTTTCTTTTTCCTATTGGGTATCATAATGATTGGCTTCTTACAGGCTTTCCTTGGCTTGGATCAAGCTGATGGTAAGAGAGATTTGACCGAATTTGTTATGACCACAATGTTCCAAACGGTACTTAGTGGTCCTGATTTCGATGCAGTTGAACGATTTGCATACCCATACGGTATCGTTCTCTACTACGCATACACATTCATTGTTGTCATTGTTCTATTGAACATCTTGATTGCTCTATTTTCTCAGGCTTATGCTGATGTTGTTGAGAATTCCACCGATGAATACTTGGCACAGTACACTTCAAAGATTTTGAGATATGTGAGAGCACCAGATGACAAGATCTTCTGTCCACCATTGAATTTGATTGAAATCTGTCTCTTGGATATTCCATTCAAGTGGATTCTTTCAAAGAGAAATTTTAACTATGTTTCCGATCAAGTGATGACTGTTATCTATTCCCCAGTGTTAGTATTTATTGCCTACTATGAAGTGAAGGTTGCAAAGAGAGTGACTTATAACAGGCGCCAGAATAAATCTGATGATGAGAATGAGGATGACATGGCATGGGATTTGTCAGATGGATTCAACGAGGAGGATGATGATGGACATCAAATTAGAGACTCGTTGAGGCTACAAAGAAGGGCTGAATCGGAGGATCCTTCCTTTGCAAAAGGATTCAAAAGTTGGAAGGAATCTTTGAAAGGGTTGGCGCCTCCCATTGTGGAGAGCAAAAAAGCCGGAGTTTCATGGGAAACTTATGAGATTTTCAGCAAGATTGATGCATTGACTGACTTGGTTGGTGAATTGGTGAAGCAAAACAAAGAGTTGAAGGAAAGGTTGAGCAGTAACTAGCTCATGAAGTCTCCTCTTTTCAGATTTATTGTATGACGTAATATCTGATTTTGAACAGTTTATTTGAGGCTGTGCTATAGCCTCAACTTTAAGACGATCATTCTATAATCTCCGAGCATTGTACAACTGGAAGATACTCACCAAACACTCAACAGGAAGAATTGTTTACGGTTGATATAGGGTAGTGACAACTAGTTGTTTAAATTTCAACAGATTGACTGCTTTTTTCTTGTTAAAGTTTGGGGTTGCCATTAAGATTGAGCATTCTCTGCTGTATTCATCTGTCCAATCTTTCGCATTTTTAGAATATAGACACAAACTACTTGACAGCTAAAGAAGAACTCAACTACTGCAAACTAACCCGTATAGCTTCTCCGCTCAAATGTCAGACCAGCAGCAAGATAAAGACTTGCTTGAGATGAAAGCTGTAAGGTCAGTCTTGGCAGCGCACATGAAGTATGACACCTGGGCAAGACGTCACATAACATCACCAAGGAGACTCAAATGGGCATCACTAACAGCAGATGAGAAACAGATGTTGCCATGGTTTGAAGGTTACATCGAACAGTTATCCCATTCAATTGATCTTAACAATAAATATTTTACGGAGGTGGCTTTAACGGTATCCCCCTCTTGGATAGTAGATTCCGATCCTAGTGACTGGACCAACTGTTCGGAAACTGATTTGGATAAAGTTAGAGGAATCATGATTCAAATTGTACGAGAATGGACATCAATAGGAGAAAAGGAAAGAGAACAGTCGTTTGGCCGCATATTGAAAGAAGCTGAACTGTTATTCCCCGAAATCACTCGAAGGCCAAACGTTGAGGTGTTGGTCCCTGGTGCCGGCCTTGGAAGACTGGTTGTTGAGTTTGTCAAGAGAGGCTTTAAAACCCAAGGAAACGAATTCTCCTATCATATGTTACTCAACTCCTCGTTTATATTGAACTCGAGCTATTGTGCTAACAACTACACCATTTGCCCTTTCATTCACAAGTCGTCCAACGTGGGCCGTAGGGTGGATCAATTGAGACAGCTTTACTTGCCGGATTTCAATCCTGGTGATGTGTCACTGATTCAAAGGGACTATCCAGACATACCAGTTGGCGATTTGATGTCAATTGCAGCTGGCTCGTTTGTCGATCTTTATGGACCTACCGACATGAACAGAATCTCAGATACATACAGCAACGATGCTCCAGCTGTTGTGTTCCGTGCAGAGAATAAGGCAAAGTTTGACGTTGTTGCCACTTGCTTTTTCTTGGATTGTGCCTCAAACATTATCGATTACTTAAAGAGCATCAAGCATTGCTTGAAGGATGACGGGTACTGGATTAATTTTGGCCCTTTACTGTGGCATTTTGAGGATGATGAATCTGTTGTCAACAATATTGTTATTGATCCCGTTACAGGCACCAAAAAGGATATTCCAACCCCTGCTCAAGGACTGGAATTGTCAAAAGAAGATTTATTGCAGTTGATGAGAGATATTGGTTTTACGTTTGTCAAGCATGAGTCGGGCATTGAGAGTACATACGGTGGTGACGATAGAGCTCTAGGTGGGTGGAAATACAAGTGTGAGTTTTGGGTTTGCCAAAAGACAATGCAACAGAATGGTGGTAGACTTAATTAAGTACGTTTAGAAAGGCAAAAAAAAAGAAAAAACACAGAATTTTCAGCTAAAAGTCTCCAAAGTTGATGCCATAGAATTTGAATTTCTGTAAAACCCAACTTTCTGTTGCCATTCAGCAAGATCATCAATTTGCTGAGCTTGAACGATTCGCTTACTTCCTTTGTGATTGGTAGATAAAGTCAGTGAAGGCCTAGAGGAAAGGAAATCTTTGGATAACTTAATCAACAACGCAGATATAAGTCTTAAAGAACTACCGTTGCTTTGATAGTACTTCAAGAGAGCTCTACCCAAAGCTGCCTGTGAATCACCAGCGGTATCTATGATCTCGGTTAATTTTTCTTTTTTGATTGGTAATCCAGCAGCAGTCAAAAACATGTACATTCTAATTGGTTTCATCATGTGTTCAACTTCTTCCTTTGAAGCCTTGGTACTCAACATGATGGAAAGCTTGGACCTAGTTGGTGATGATGGTATGAATCTACACTTAATAAACGAGACAAAGTCTGGTAGTGATAACCTCTTGATGATAGAAATATCGATACTATCTTCCCCTGAAAGATCCTGCGAAAACATGTACGACCTGTTCAAAATTTGATCCCAGTAAGCTTGGTGCTGCTTAATCATTCTGCTATCACCAAGACTAGCGCCAACAGAACCAATGGTTAGACTGGTCATTCCGCCAAGCTTTTCCAACTTCTGGTTAGAATTGGAATATGAGTTGATGAACTTTGTAGTGTAACCGGCTTGAAAATTGGGTTCGTCTGTTGCCTTGATAAATTCTGAGAACCATTCTGAGATAATGTCTTCAATCTTCAGATCGAGATCCTGAGGTGAATAGTCACCGCTCATTATGGTGATATGTATACCAACACTTTTCCTCAAAACTCTCAATCCAGCCAACACAGCATAACCCAGTTGATACTGACTCCTAATCTTGGTGATGAACGAGATGGACAAGGTGAATGCTAAAAACTTTGTCAAGGTTCTATCATAGAGGTTGTCTCTCAATCCTGACTGGATGTAACACAGTAAAGCATTAGTAGCATCTGGTGAGTTTCTTTGAATTTGATAGTTAGCACCCTCAGGTAACAAAATGGTAGATGGTAACAGATAGTTCTCACCTTCAAAAGTGGTCACGAGCTGTTGTAAACATGGCAAAACGTCATGCTTGTAGTTCAATTCATTGACATCACCGTGTAAAATCGAGGTCAGATAGCATGATTTGAAAGCTGTAGAAACAAACTCAGACATGTTCGACATATCAAGCTCTTCCAGAGCATCAAATCTATCCTCAATAGTCCAAGTGTTTTCTTCTAGTACTGCCATCAATCCAAGCGTAGCAACCATGTGTGAAGGAACATCGTTCAACGACTCGTACTTCAACTTGAGTCTGACCCTTGCCTGTCTGAAAGCTTCCAACTTGACCACATCTTTGAAATTCACGCAAAAATGTTTCAACTCTTCCACAATCAATGAAAGTACATCATATATCTTGCTAACAGGACCAGAAACATGGATGGTGATTCCAGAATCACCTTTGATGGATGGGAACACATCGTAACAGTACCTTAATTCCAAGGCAGGGTAAAGCGTCTCTCTTGCCTTCTTCTTCACCAAATCGCACAATATTTCCCAGCATAGTGCGTTGAGTACTGATGGTTTCAAGTTGGTATTAATCAATTCGATGCTCAGAAAGGTCTTTTCTCTATAGAGTGGTATGGTTTCCTTCTTCAACCATAATTGACATCCATCTTGTTTATAGACTAAAACAGGATCGGCTTTCAAATGGTCATACTTTGTGGCGAATCCAAGGGATGATTCAGTAGAGTTCTTTGCTGTCTTTCCTAGCTGTTGTAGCATCAAAGTCTGATCATTTGCTATATCTGGTGTGAACTGGTTAGGTTTTGGTAGCTTGATGTTAACATCCACCGATTTCAAATGGACAAAACTAAGAGAAGCAATTTTGTAGTTGAACCCAAAGTATTCATCCTGTTCAAATTCATCAGGGATTTGTCTGGCAATATTGAGCGAGTTGAGACGGACAGCTGAAGCAAGATAACTCATAACTACATTCTCTTTCGTCAGAACCTGTCTGATGATAGTGCTAAACAATGTTGCCTCTTTAATCCACCAACGTTTAGCATCTTCATTCTCTCCATATGCTCCTCTATATCCAGTGACTTCCTGGTCCCAAACGGGAGAACCCTTGATAAGCCATCGAGAAAGAGAGTACAAGTCTCCCATCAGTTTCTTGCTTAACTCCCTACATTCAATGGCAGCCAGGTCGTCAATGTCTGCATGAAGGAAGTTGTATTGATCGATGGAGTTAAATTGGGAAAGGACTTTGGCAAGCCTTTTGCAAACCGAATCTGTGCCATCAAAAATCTTTTCTGTGTATTGAAACAGGATGGAAATAATAGCATCAATATTTCTGGCACCAAGTGGGGTCAGCTTTAATTGGAATTCGAGAGCTTTGGAGTTGGAAGCAATTTCAGGAGTAAGCGTCATAACTTCCATGATGTAGTTCAGGTTGAACAAAAGAGAGTTGATTGATGTGGATGATTCATCTCCATAGATATTGCACCAAACGTTCATAAACAGTTCAAGTTGCTTTGTTGTGACTTGGTTTGCAACGTGGGATGAAATTGGGAATAGGATTCTCAACAATGGTTGAGTTGTCTCACTTTCAATCAATATTATTTTTTGCAACTGGTTGGATGTAAAAGGTTCAGTTGAGTATCTTGGAAGCCAGTTATCCTTTGATATATTGAAATCTTCAATTTTATCCTTTGAAATCACAGACATGGACGACGTTTGACTTTTAACCTGCGAGCCGAATATTTTTAACTTGGAGGAGGAAGAGGAGGAGCCCGAAGTAGGGGAAGAACGAACAATTGTGCCAAAGTTCATCACTGCTAGTTTCTGCAAAAAATTCAAAGATTGCGGACCTCTTAAAACCAACGTCATTCTTTCTGGTAGATACTCTTTGTTGAAAAAATTGATCAACTCTTCCCTTGGGTTGAGCTTCTTTTGCTTGCAAACGTCATGTAGAGTGTAAAAGTTCCCCGTACAGAACCTGTGAAAAGGGTGATCTGGATGTGCCAACAGTCTAAATCCGTGATATGTTAGTCTGCTTGGAACAGCGCAATTCTTCGTATGTTCATTGTCGATAGCCATGATTTCACGATTGGCGTAGGTTTCATTGAACAGCGGTTCTCTAAAGTAAGAAGAGAAAACTTTGAGTAGGTGATTGTAAACTGGTTCTCCCAAAGATTCGATGTCGTTGATAGTTGGTAATTCAAAATAAAACGTTGTCTTTTCACCAATGGTAACGGCATTCCAAGAACCACCCGAACGATAGATCATTTTTTTGTAGTAGTCAACTTCGGGGAACTCTTTGGAACTCACGCAGACCATGTGTTCACAAAAGTGTGCTAATCCAAGTAAATCGTTTGAGTCAGCGTGATGACCTGTAACAACAGAGATTGAACAAGATGCTATTTCTTCTGTTGGGTCTGAGATCAAAAGGGTAAGGATACCATTTGGTAGTTGGATCAGACGATAACCTCTGCTTTCCATGGATAATGGAACTGGGAATTCCGTTTCAAAAACTTTTGGTGATGTCATGCTGTGGGCTGCATAATATCAGATGGACGACTTAGAAAGGACCAAATGAGTTCAAGAGATCTTTAAAACGTTGTTGAAGGGGAAAGGGGGAGATGGAGAGGGGGAAGTCCTTGCCTTATATAAGGGTTGCCTCGAAGGGGCTAGACAGGGCTTCATCGATTCACATGATGTGATAGGTGTGGGTCCTTGCGAGTGTGAGAATAAACATATATGTAAGCGTATGCTTTTCAAAAGATGAAACAGGTTCTTCCAAGTAGGAGAGAAGGTTGGTTGCATTGTTCTTTTCTATAGAACTTATCCCTTTATCAGTTTGAAGCTCTCCTCAGAATTCACTCTCGAGCCAGATATTTCCCAATTGGGACATCTCAATGAAGAGAAGGCAAAAAAATTATTAGAAATATACACCCGTACACAGCAGTAATTATTATCAGGGCTGTGCAGATGGGAAAGGTGTGATTGATGGCGTCTCTCTCAATCAGTTTACTCTCTCACATTTTCTGCTAATGAGGAAGGAAGGAAAGAAGGGGCACAGAGATAACGGAACCTGGCAATAGAACTGAATATATATATCATATGCCTTGTAGCATTGTTTAGACACTGATTAGTTAGGCTCTCCCCTTTCCATTTACAAGTGTTAAACAACATCGAGCGTCTCAACTTGAAGAGACTGGTCAACCTTTTCAACAGCCTCACAGTCATCATTTCTATATTATATCGATAGCTTTACAATAAGAGATTGCTACGCTACCTCTTACTATCAACAAAGAACACTCTCCATAACACGTTCTCTTGTCTTTTTCTTGTTATTCAACTAAATCACTTTGAATAATATCCTCAAAATGTCCACCCCCACAACAACCAAACAGACATCGGTGAAATTGGTGCTCCTAGGAGAAGCAGCAGTTGGTAAGTCCTCCCTAGTGTTGAGGTTTGTCTCTAACGATTTTCAAGAAAACAAAGAACCCACCATCGGTGCTGCTTTTCTAACTCAACGTTGCACGATTGGTTCCAAAACAATCAAGTTTGAAATATGGGATACCGCTGGCCAGGAAAGATTTGCCAATTTGGCTCCACTATACTACAGAAACGCACAGGCTGCATTGGTCGTTTACGACGTGACAAAACCCGCCAGTTTCATCAAGGCTAGACACTGGGTCAAAGAGTTGCACGAGCAAGCATCCAAAAACATTATCATTGCTTTAGTCGGTAATAAGTACGATTTGGTGATTGATAGGGAAACTGGTGAAGAGATTGAAGGTAAGAGGATGGTCTCCGCTGAGGAAGGCCAAAATCTGGCCGATGAAGAGAACCTCTTATTCTTTGAAGCTTCTGCAAAAACTTCTTATAACGTTAACGATGTGTTTATGGCAATTGGATCAAAGATACCAGAACCTAATGCTTCAAAACAAGGGGGTGCAAATGGCGGAGAAGGTAATGGTGCCAACAGCAATAGAATAGATTTGAACGCTTCTGTTGACACTAACGTTGGCGCCGGTAACTGTGCTTGTTAAGCCCTTATCTCTTTTTGTGTCTTGTTGACTCTCTCTCTCTCTCTCTCTCTCTCTATAGCTACTCATTGATTTTGGAGTAGCTCTGGCTCTTGTTATAGCTTTTTCCCCGCCGCTTAGGTTTCAAATAGAGCTCTATGGTGTAAGACATTTCACGTCCACCATTGCGATGGATTTTTTATCCAGGTTGAACTGACAGAAGAACGGTCATGTTTACACTGTTGACAGTGGAAAAAAATTCTACTAGTCTTTGAGTGTATGGTTTATACCAATTGTCGCCCTTTGTTTTGGCCATCATAACTTTTGGCATTCTGGGTTCCGGTGTTTTCATTTTTTTCTGTTCTGTTATTATATACCTTATCTATATCTGTCTCTATCAAAGACTCAACGGGTAGTAAATTTCTAAAGGAAACAATTAAGATTCCAAGTGATGAATGAACATATGACACTACACACTACCATCAATGACCTTTATAAAGCAAGAAATATAACCAAAAAAAAAAAGAAGACAACATCACTCAGACACAAAGGTGATACAAAGCTCACAATTTTGGCTTCACATCCTTAGCCAGTCCACCCTTGGTTGCCTCCTTGTTGATCTCCAACAATCCATCCGACTGAGAGGTATGACTCTCTCCATCAGAAAAAAAGATAACACTAACGGTAAGATCGTCCCTGTACCTTCTACTCAAAGGCGATGGAATGCTAACCAGCATGTTAACATCCTCCCTGTTACCACCATTGCTTAAAGCATTTCTGATCAAGTGTGTGGCAACATTTTCATCTTCCAATATATAACCCACACCACCATTCGCTGTCTTCTTCCTAAATGGTTGTTTCTGTTTGGCAGACTGATTTTGACTAATATCCTCCACTTTTGGCAGAATGATGTTTTTTGATGAAGGCAAGACTGAACCAAATAACGATTTCTTCTTCTTGACAAGTTCCTTATGCTCCATCCATTTGACAACTAGTCCAACAATCTCTTCGTTTGATAACATCTCATACAAACCATCCGATGCCATCACCAGGAAATCCTTCTTTGTTGGACTCACCTCGTGTGTGGTGACAATTGGTTCTGCCGTAACGTACGGTGGAGTCTTCAAGTTTGCTGGTGATTGCCTTCCAAAGAACTGGTTGTATATTCTAGCTTGTACATCCTTGGTCCATTTATACCTCGCATCTCCAAAGGCTCTACTTGGTTCCAATGAGCCCAAAACTCTACCATTTCTAACAACGTTCGGTTCATTAGGATGCTCACTTAACAATTTCGCAACCTCTGTAGGATTGGAACCTGTCTGATCGATCGATAGGGCATTGACTGTCCACTCGGATTCATCATCTTTCAAGGATCCCAGTAGTGCCCTAGAATCACCCGTGACTGCAACTTTCAACATCTTGCTATGCGTGTCGTAAAAGGACATCAATGCGCAGGATCCTGATAAGGCCGGCATCAACAATTCTGCCGCACCTGCCTTGTTGTTTGGATTATCCAACAGTTTCTGGACATTCTTGTTGACGATTTCATCGTCCAATTTCAAAAATCCCTGTCTGATGGCCCTATCTATTGTTTCATTGGTTGGAATCAACCTCAAATTTTTGTCACTCACTTTGTAAACTTGATCCAACTCGTTGATCACATACTGGATCAAATGATCTCTCAACTTTGCAGAGGTGTTCCAACCGGCATGACCATCAAATATCGACCAGAAATGCCAGTCTGTTTCTACACGTTGGTTGTTGTTCGAACTGTCCTGAATCGGCACTTGTACTATCTTTTCGGATCTATCATCCTCAATTGGATTGTTGCTTGGCAATTGGCAGATGTCATACCTGACAACGCCTTTACCTCTATTCACGTTGTAACTTTCTTCAAACTGTCTAAGTCTTCTAGAGACTTCTTCATCGCTTAGAATGTAAAGACCCTGTTTGTTCTGCTGTGAACTTATACCATCGTTGCTCAAAGAGCTTGTCGATGAAGTTGAAAATTGTTGCTTTTGTTGTTGGGTTTGTTGTACTTGACCACCACCACCACCACCAAACAGCTTTTGTTCAAACTTGTTTGTTCCTTGGTTTGGAGGTAAGGAATCTGAATAGAGATAGTTTGTGTTTCTTAATGATATATACGATGTGGCTAGTATGAGCCCTGACACGAGGGCCATACCAAACTCTCTTCTCCTCATCTTTCTTGTTATTTTAGCGGCACTGGCGGCACCGTTATGATCTTGTTGATGATGTTGTTGTTGAGTAGCTCCACTTTGTAAAAGAAGTATTCTTGCACTCTGATGAAACCTCCTTGGTTGGCACTGCTGATTGATTAAGCTCTTGAGGATCTTCAAACTCTGGTGGTTTGTCCGGTTTCTGATTGACAACATATCCCTCTCTGCTTTGTGCAATTGAATAACAGCAGGTGGGATTTTTCTCAAAACTAACCAGGGATATAAAAGATTGTAATTTTTATCAGTTATACAGCCAGCTATATTCAGTAAGTTTGTTAAAACATGAGAGAAGAATAACAAGAGCAACAACAATCCCAATCCCTATCCCTATCCTTCATATCCCTTTATCTCTCTCCCTCACTTAAAAGCAAGCACAGCAGCCTTTTCATTGTATGGGCTCTTTCTCTAGCCAGTGTAGAGGTGTGTTATCCTGGCTATTTCCCTGGCGAAGTGAAAAAAAATTTCGATGGATGTCCTCTTCATTGGAGAGACAAATAACTAACTTCAAACATTTTTACCAGTTGTATCTTGAAAGAGAACAAACATTGAGATAACCAATTCAGTCAATTATTTGAAGAAGGTATAAATCCGCTAGTAGGGGAAACATAGTTGTTGGACCATTCTGGTAAGTCACAAAAGAGAGCACTATATCCAGTACCTTACATGCCTCCAAAGAAGACTCAGAACCAGCAGAAAGATGCTGAAAAGAAGCTCAAGGCCAAAGCCAAAGCCAAGGCAGCTGAGGATAGAACGTTCGGATTGAAGAATAAGAACAAATCGAAAAAAGTCCAACAGTTCGTGCAGCAGGTGTCGTTGACGGCTCCAGACAAGAAGGCCCAAGAAATGGCCAAGATGAAGGCTGCTGAGAGGAAAGCTGCCGAAGAGGCCAAGAAGGAAGCAGCTAAACTCTTACAATCATCAATCCCAGCACAAAAGATTCCATTCGGAGTGGATCCCAAATCTATACTTTGTGAGTTTTTCAAAGCTGGAGCTTGTACAAGAGGTAAGAACTGTAAGTTCAGTCATGACCCAACAGCAGTTAGAAAAGCAGCAAAGAGAGACTTGTACTCTGATGACAAGGATAGAGAGGAAGAGAAGAAGCTTGACACAATGGACAACTGGGATGAAGACAAATTGAGAAAGGTGATTATGTCCAAACATGGCAATCCAAAGACTACAACCGATATCGTTTGTAAGCATTTCATTCATGCCGTGGAGGAAGGAAAATATGGATGGTTTTGGACTTGCCCTGATTCTGACACCAAGCTAAAGTTGGAATGTAAGTATAGACACTCCTTACCACCTGGGTTTGTTCTCAAGACGAAAGAGCAGAGGAGGTTGGAGAAGCTGGCACTTGACGCACAGCCTAAGATCACGTTGGAGGACTTCATCGAGACCGAAAGAGACAAGCTACCAAAGGACAACTTGACCAAGATTACGCCTGAGACTTTTGCAGAATGGAAAAAGAAGCATGTTGAAAGGAGAGAGAAGGAGAGGTTAAGAGTGTTGAAGGAGAACAAGAGTGGGTTGTCAGGAAGAGAGATCATTCTGAAAAAGTTCCAGGATAAGTACTTTGAAGAAGAAGAGATATCAAAGGATAAAGGTACAGAGATTGATATGTCTGATTTCAAGAAAGAATTAGATGGCATCGATGGAGAAGGGGAAGCAGATGATGGAATCACCATCAAAGATTACGGTGATGGGTCTAATGCGTTCTTTGGTTCTACTGGGATTACTGTTTAGTCATGCCATTATGACCGGGTAGATACCCAAGTTGCTTCCAGTTTGTGGGTTAATGTTAATGTTAATGCTTCTGTTTCTTTTCTTTATTTATTCTCTTGATTTTATGTGTTTTCTCTTTCTGGGTTTTACTCGTCTGTTTGTTTACCTGGGGGCTTGCTTGAGATTATCTTTCCGTCAAAGTTATTTCGCTGTCTAAAGGTTTGTGTATTTTTCTCTATCGTGAGATGTTTGTATGGGCTGCTCTATGCCTGTTGCCCTGTGTCTGGTGTTTGTTGTGTCTGCCCCGTGTGTTTTTGTTTTTTTGTGATGACACAGATGTACTTTTAGAAAGCTGTTGGAAGTTGATCCTTAAAAGGCGACTCCTGGTATTCATACTCATGAAGTACACTCACGTTAGTGTACTTCCCCCCCTCCCCCATAACATATTTTATGAACTTGATTTATGTTTTTAACTATCGTGAAAATCGGCGTTTTAGAAGAAAATAATTTAAACAAAAAGTGGTCAAATTCTATATATCAACTAGTTTTTCAGTATTCTTTTGGTTTTTATCAGTCTCATTGGGAGCCGCCGTTGTTCTCACTTCTGACTTGGCACTCCCTTTTGCATTGCCTGATGATTCATTTTGCGTAGCATCTTTATGCTTCTTGATCATCTCTATAGAGGATTCCATCACATCATCAACATCCCACCAGAATTTAAACTCAATAGCAGGATCAAGCTGTGTGCAAACACGACTAATTCTTTCCTTCCATAACTCTCTCTTTTTGTCATACAGTAACTCTCCATCGTCATTCATCACATACCCATTATTACTGCCCCCATCCGATGCCATGATAGAGTTTGTCGGTGTGCCATTCAGTAGAGGAAAGACAGATCTTACTGGTGAATGTGAACCAGCCGCTCTGAGTTGTGCATTCTTGAAAAACAGATCACTTGTAGGTCTTCGCCTAGGTGGTGGTGGTTGTTGTGGAAGGTTGGGATTTTGGTCAGGATTCTTGCTATAGTTGCGTCTGGGTAATGGTGGTGGTGGTGCTGAGGCTGTTTCTGTAATTAGATCACTTGTTGATCTAGATGAAGGCACGTATCGAGCAGGTGACACCAAGCGACCAGCAGTAAAGGATTTTGATGCAAGCTCGTCATCTGTCTCAACATGAGAAAGTTTGACTATCTGCTCACCCTTCAAAGACCGCGGTTTTGCCGGTGGTATTGGTGAAACTCTTTTCTTGATTGGTTCTTGGACAGCTGTTGGTTGTAAATTCAATGGTGGACTTTGACTCTTGCCTGCTGATACATCGGAGAGATTTGGTAGAGGATGTTCAACCTCGTCATCGTTATGTGGGGCTTTATATGTGAGTGTCCTGGAATTCAACAAAGTTTGGAGCTCTTTAAATGCCTTGTTATTTTCATTGATGGACGAGAAAGCACCCGTTAGTGCTCGAATATAGATTGCAAGGATTTGTTCAGGGTATAAGCTGGCAAGAAGCATGTAAGCTTCCAAATCCTGCTCACCCGCATCACCAATCAAGATAAATTTCCTATGAGGAAAGTCTTTGAGTATCTTCACCAATGAGGACTTCTTTCGTTCGGCAGAAGGTTGGGTAAAAGACGCAATCAAGTTTCCTGAATATTGTCTCAAGTGTATGGAATCAGCGGGCAAACCGGCATAATCCATGAATCCAGAGATGATGTTATATATCTGCCAAGGAGAATTTGAAACATAGTGAATGGGACAATTGAGTGAATCATGAATTGTTTGTAGCCAATTGGATAATCTAGGCACCTCACATTCGCTGAATTCTTTGGTAAACACATTAGAAAACAAGATTCTCTTCTCTCCAAGGACACCGGTAATTCTCACTGTATCGTCAATATCAGTAATGACACTAACACCGTAAGGAAGAATAATGTTCACTTCTTGGGTAGCAATAAGATTTGGATTTTCAACAGAAGAGACGGCAATGTATGACGGTATGTACTGAGTTGCTATTGATATACTGAATGAACCAACAGAATCGCTGTATAGATTAGCGCCTAAAAGCGTTTCATCTTCTGCTTCTGATCCAACAGTCACTCTCAACGGCGATCTTGGTATGTTTCTTGCTATTATTCCTTGTAGTCTCTCTTTAATGGTGTCACTCACAGTCATTGAAGATGTGCTGGAACTTGAAGATATTGTGGATGCTGAGTCTGAGTCTGTCGAGGTGGTGACATCAGGATGCGCGATTGACTCTTCCAATTCCTGTTCCAAGTGATTCGCCGTACTTGACGATACATTTGATCTGGATAATCGCTCAATCAGAGATAGAACCAACCTGTTCTTCCTCGTCATCAAACCGGGACAAAATATGCATCCTGATATATCGGTGATGTATTCACTACCATCGTATCTTGAATAGGTCTTGTAAAGCAAGATTTGGGCGTCCTGAGGAAACTGTTGGGCAGAATTTGGAGGGTTTGATGGATCATCTTCCAATGCAAAGCTGGTTTGAATTGCTGTCGATATCGACTTGTAGTACGAGGACTCCTTTGTCAGTTTGACGGCGTTGAAAAACTTTCGTTTTCCAGCACCCAAAACGGATCCGTACTGTTCTAAGCCATTGTCAGAGTCCATTTTTTGGTTTGGTTGGAACTGCTGTCGCTGTTGATTCCTCTTATCCATCACTTTTTTGAGATAGCCCTCGTTGTCCTGTTGATTCAGAAGGAAAAAAAACGCGCTGTCCTTTTTTGAATCGAGTTTGTTATTGATATAACTGATTATTCTGCTTCTGATAGAACCTTTCTTGTGGATGCTGGCTCGATTACGGATCCTGTGGGTAAGCCCCAAACCTTGTCTGAAAATCTTATGAAACTTCACCTTGGAATTGGCAATCAAGCTTTCGTGTACGGTTTGTCTTTCAAACTTTGAAGTTGAAATATACCCTGTGTTCTTTGAATTGCCGATTCAATCAAAGATTAGGTAAATTCATACAAAGGACGTGTCAAAGTTGGTTGTTGAAGAAGAGAGAAGTCCATGGTTCGTTCGTATACGGGTTTGGCTGGTAATAATTTCCATTTGATTTAGGGTGTTTGGGACTCGCAAGCGGCTCAAGGAAAAGAAAGAGAGGTTACACTGCCTTTTTTTAGATACAAATGGTTTGCTTCCATCCATCCATTCCTTGAGCAACTGTCAAACTCTCTTGTTTAGTTCAACCCCACCACACTGATTGTTTACAAAAGGGATGATCTATTGAGATAATAAGAGATAAATAAGCTCCAGTCAAAGTGTCATTTTACTTCAACTCACTCACTCAAATGTGTACTAAACAAAGTGCACTTGGGTTTATTCTACATGTCTAAATGCATTCTTGATGGCATGTTCTCTTTGTCTGCAGCAGACCATATGAATGAGTAAATACAAAAAAAAAAAAAAAAAATAAACTCCTTTGCCTTCTCCCTCCCCCATCATATCATAGAAACAAGACTTGATAGATTTCCCGGGGGGACTTGAAGGAACGTTGCAAGCTTCCCTCAATGAGCGCTCGTAATGTGTCGGAGTGGCAACTGATTGAACCCACAATTGAACAGCAATTGGTCTCTATATGTGCTGATTGGAAAGCTTTGAAACAGGAGCTCCGTCCTATAAGTTTCGACTAATGTTTTAACTCAGGAGAGGTACTCAAATTCAGGATTTAATGTCACGCTCACAATTCAATACGAACCTGAAAGCTTAGTCACCCACTTTGACGATCATTAAAGCACTGTTCAATTGCACCGATATGTTTTATATTGTAGGCGACTATAATATCACAGCATTTGTTAAGTTTAAAAGTGCTGCTGGCAATTTGGAAGGAAATGAGTAGAGCTGTGATCACGCTGTATCATTGCGACCCTTGAATGGCTCATTTTTTTCGAACAGTGAAAGAATCGTTTTCCCTATTAGATAAACTATAGGGACTTAGTATAATAGTGTTGTTCGAGCCATGTTTTTTTGGAGCTGAAGTGGTGGAGGGTGTATGTTTTGTTGTGCCCTCTTTGTTGGTTGCTGATTAGGGTACGGTAATGAGCAACTGCTTGAGCGACACAATTCATGTGCAGACACCTAGAGCAAGCTTTGCCTTTTCTATCTTTTTAATTGGACTTTTCAAAAGGTAACAATTATTGATCTTTGTAGTGTAAGCTTTTTTGGGGTTTTCCCTATTAACAACCAATTTGGTGGTATTAGACCTTTTTTGTCCTGTTTTAACACACAACACAACTCGAGTAAATGTTCCGTTTGAATTTAGCAAGAAGTATGAGGCTGTGCGGCTGCTTTTCCTTTGGAACTTTTCAACCTTGGATCACAATCTCTCTCTATTCTCTTTCCTCCATAGTCATTTAATAATCCAAGAGTCTGTGACAAAGGACCAGTCATGGGAGTTGTTGAAGTTGCAATGGGAGGAAATTTCTGGTATACTTCACCGAATATCCAACCTCACAACCTCAAGATGGAAAGATTCATCACCAATACCCCAATAAACTATATGAAAGAAGTACAAAAAAAACTCAACTTCGAATATTGTAAAGTACCCCATTTTCAAGATATGTATGACTCTAATAAATAGCCAAATTATCCAAAAGAAAAATAGAACCAAATTCATGATTTTCCACTTTTATTTTTCAAAGGTTGGAATAATACTTGTTTTTTAGCCGTTACAGGTTCATCAAAGTATAGCGCCCCTTAATATTTTCTTAGAATCTGAATACAATTTACTTCTGTAGTTTTACTACAGTTGCCTACTAGCAATTGGTCTACAATAGTATTCCTTGTAAAGTCCTAATTCTGTAGTTTTGTATGTTCCATTCCAAATATCAAAACGAGGTCGGAAAAGAAGCCAACTAATGCATTGAAAAAAATAAAAGGTCGGGGATAGCTCTGGGGACCAACCAACGTGCGTCCATAGATTGAACCAGTCATTGTTTCAAACTGACACCTGTCAAATACCTCGGAACAACTGAATGTCTATTTATATATATTCATGAAAAGGTTAGAATGTGCTGAGAGACAATGAATCAAGAGAGGAGGGGCTGTAACTTCCCTGTAGATGCTGCAAAACACAAACACTTACACCGAGAGGTGAGGAGAGAACCCTGTTAAAATCTCGGAGAAATGAAACATCAAAGAGTTTTTTTGTGGGGTGCAGAGCAGCAAGAAACCAATTTTGGAATGCCGGTAAGTTCCCAACTTTTAAAGTCAAAAGCCGTATTGTTCTATCCCGACACTCCGAAGAGTGGGGTTGGGTTGGGTTGGGTTGCGTTGAACAGCCGAATAATTACACCAAGATACGCTTGTGTGAGACATTTATCTATCTATTTATGTATTGGACATGGGCCGATTTATCAGAGAGTTTGATGATTTCGATTCTGCTTTCGTCAAAGAGCATGCTGGGATGAACGAGATATAATTGGTCCGATGGAATTACGTGTGAATTGGTCAGAGATTTGATAATGTATTTTGGAATAGAAGCTTTTTTTGGTTGTATAATTGTGAGCCAACAAGGTCTACAACAATTGTTCCTGTCAGGGATGGTTGGCTGGTCAGTGTTCTTTGCCTTGGAAGATGTAACAGATTGTGCAATGCAGAAGACATGCAACAGTTCGGTATCATGTTAAATAATAGGCCAATTGTTTAATCTTTGTCTTGCTTGCGGGGGAATCTGGGGAAAGATTGAATGCTTCAAAAAAAGGTGATCGACACCATCATCATAAGCATTTGCAATATTGTTACATCCCAAGAGGAGATCGATCTTCAACGACTCCCCCGCACCATTGCTGAAACTTCCGTGGGGAAATTCATTCACCGTGGGGGTTACCTTTACCTCTGCGAACCACGACCACGTACAGTTTTTCCCTCAAGTTACATCACTCTGCAAAATAAACTCTGTGTAACATCTCTGGTGTTGAGCTCTGCCTGCTTGTATTGAATGACTGAAATGACTAATACACCAGTCAGCTAGTTGTTCAACCACTTGCCGTGTTGCCACACACTATTTATGCCAACATTCATTCAAAGTTGTCTTGTACTAGTTTAAACGACGTCTGTTCTACAACATTCACCCACACCTTCAGAAAGTACAGAGCAGCTAGCCCCGTTCCATTACCGGGGCCCATTATTGCTTCACCCCACACTCAGCAGCGGCCTTTTCCCTCCCCGCCACGCCCCCGCTACGTCCCCCAGGGTGCATCACCATTGTTAGTCAAACTCTCCGGAGAAAACTATTTCCGATACTTTCAACTTATATCAAATCCTTTCCAATGAATCAACTACAAAACTACAACTACAACAACAACTAGACAGTTCCCTATCCTTCAATGATGATGTGTATATATATCCCCCGTATATCCCTCACTTCCCCCCATCTTGCTTCGAAGTACACACCCACAATTGCTTCTTCTTTTCTTCCTCTCCCCAAATATAACCAGATACCAACAATATAACATCCAACAATATGACACAACAACTTGACGTTGAACAACTACTCTCCGAACTAACCCTAAAGGAAAAAGTGACACTTTTAGCCTTGAAGGATTTCTGGCATACGGCCTCAATCCCACGTCTATCCATTCCATCCTTACGTTTCTCTGATGGTCCAAATGGTATCAGAGGTACCCGTTTCTTCAAGGCCATTCCAAGTGCCTTGGTTACAGCAGGTACAGGTTTAGGATCAACCTGGAACACAGACCTCCTTGAAAAAGCCGGTAAACTGATGGCAACAGAAGCAAAACATAAAGGTGTTCATGTTATCCTTGGTCCAACTGCAAACATGCAAAGAGGTCCACTAGGTGGAAGAGGTTTCGAATCCTTCAGTGAAGATCCATTCCTATCTGGTCTTTGTGCCTCTGGTATAATCAACGGTATTCAAAGTGAAGATATTGTTGCTTGTATTAAGCATTACGTCTGTAATGATTTGGAAGATGAAAGAAATTCTATTGATAGTGTTCTTTCAGAAAGAGCACTAAGAGAGTGTTATTTGATGCCTTTCCAATTGGCCGTCAAGTATTCCAATCCAGGTACTTTTATGACTGCCTATAACAAGGTCAATGGTACTCACTGTTCTCAATCCAAATACTTGTTGAACGATGTCTTGAGGGAAGAATGGGGTTGGAATGGATTGATCATGTCTGATTGGTTTGGTGTTTACGATGCTAAACCTTCCATCGATGCCACTCTGGATTTGGAATGTCCTGGACAACCACTCATTAGAAAATTGGACTATGTTTCCCATCAAGTCAAGGCGAGAGAGATCGATGAAAACATTCTTGACGATAGAGTTAGAAACGTTCTGGATTTGATCAACAGGAGTTTGAAGAGCGGTGTTCCTGAAAATGGAGCTGAAGATGCCGATAATAACACCCCTGAAACTTCAGCATTGTTAAGAGAGGTTGCAAAGGAGGCGGTTGTTTTGTTGAAGAATGAAAATGGCATTCTTCCTTTAAAGAAATCCGAAAACATTGCAGTTATTGGTCCAAACGCAAAGATTGCAAGAATTAACGGTGGTGGATCTGCCTCTTTGAGCCCATACTACAGCGTTGACATTTATTCAGGTATCAAGTCAAAACTTGGCAAAGAACCAGAGTTTGCCCTAGGTTGTTCGATCGATGAAGAAGACTTGTACGATTTGGGTAAGCTTTGCCCTAAACCGGCACATTTCAAGGTTTACAAAGAACCAGTTGGCACTGAAAATCGTACCTTGGTTGAAGAGTACGATTTACAATCTACAAGATTTTGGTTGTTTGACTATTACAACCCAGCATTTGAAAATTCGTTGTTTTATATGGATATCGAGGGTGAATTTGTTCCTGAAGTTACTGGTGAGTACGAATTCAAAGTTTCCGGTATGGGTACCACCTTGTTCTACTTTGAAGGTGAATTGTTAATCGATGATAAGACCAATCAAAAACTAGCTCCAGTTAAGCTCGGTGCAGGTTCTTTGGGATACCGTAAGAGGGTTCACTTGGAAGCTTCCAAGAGTTACAAGTATAGAATCGAATTTGGTTCTGGTCCAACTTTCACTTTGAATTCGGATGATATCTTTGCCGTTGGTGGTGGAGCCATGGATGTTTCTGTTGCCCATGTTGAAACTGAAGAAGTTAGAGTTGCCAAGGCCATTCAAGTTGCCAAGGATGCCGATAAGGTTATCGTTTGTACTGGTACTTCTGCCGGTTTTGAAAGTGAAGGTTTTGATAGACCACACATGGATCTACCTGGTGGTCAGGATGATCTAATTGCAGAAATCTTGAAGGTTAACAAGAACGTTGTTGTTGTTAATCAATCTGGTACTCCTGTTTCCATGCCATGGGAATCGGAGGTTAAAGGTATCGTCCAGGCTTGGTTTAACGGTTGTGAATCTGGTAATGCTGCTGCTGATGTTTTGTTTGGTGATCACAATCCATCCGGTAAGTTGAGTTTGACCTTTCCTAAGAAGAACTCTGACAATCCAGCATTTTTGACTTTCAAGTCTGACAACGGTAAGGTTATCTATGGTGAAGATGTGTTTGTTGGTTACAAGTACTACGAAAAGACATCCACAGAGCCACTGTTTGCATTTGGTCATGGTTTATCATACACAACTTTCAAATTTGACGAGCCATCCACCAAGATTGATGGTGATAATCTTGTTGCCAGTGTGAAGATTACCAACACTGGTGATGTTGCCGGTCAACAAGTTGCCCAGTTGTACATTGCTCCACCAACTACAACTACAAAGGTTCAAAGACCTGTTAAAGAACTAAGAGGTTTCAAGAAGGTTTTGGTTCAACCTGGAGAGACATTGACTGTGAACATTGAAGTTCCATTGAAGTATGCATGTGGTTATTATGATACCGATCGTTCCAAGTGGAGCGTTGAAAAGGGTGAGTATACCGCATTGATTGGTGACAGTTCTGCTGCTGCCGAGTATGCTACTTCAAAGTTCTCTGTTGATAAGGCTTTCTTCTGGTCTGGAATTTGAAGAAGGGCTTTTGAAAAGAAAAAAATAGCTTTTGTATAATGATCTCTTAGAAACTTACAATATCATGTATGTCGATTAATTCATTAATTCATCCGGTAAATAGAGTAAGGTAAATATTTGCCAGCTGACTTTTGGATTGGATCAATCTTGCCGACGACTTGCTACTCTATCAAGCATTACACGATGTAACATTTTATTCATCAACTTAACAGATCTGAATGTTAAGGTGTGAGATCTCGGCATCTTCTGTAGCCATACGGGAGTACTTGACTTGTAAGCTGGGCGGGCAGATATTCGAAGATGATGACGATGGGGGTCAAAAGGGGTTCGAGTTCAAGCTCAAGATCAAAGCCCGCGCCGTGGGTGAGGCTCATGCGGCACGGGACATTCACGGGGCGGGCGGGTACCTTGAAGGTGATTTGCTTGATTGGGTGTGTGGTAGAGAGGAGGAACTAACTAGTACGGATACGGATGACTGAATAAAAACCGTTATTCGTATAACCAAAGTCCGATTCGTTGTTGCCTGTAGAAACCGATTGCTCTTGATGTTTGGTCTGTCTCTTTAATGGTAATTAGACGGTTATCTGCTGATGTTTTAAGCTGTGGAAAGTCCGTCAAAGACTCTCTCACTCACTGCAAAGTGTTGGTCTTCTGACATGTAAGATATATATATACACATCCATACGTAATGATGATAATGATGATGATGATGATGATGTCTTCTAATAGATTACTCTCTCCTATCAGATGATATAGCACAGCAAGCAATGGCCCATTCATTCATTCATTCATTCACTCACTCACTCACTCCACTGGTCCCGTGCGAGCCTCAGCCGTTCATTCTTCGTGAGTGGTCTCACACACACGGATTTTCTTGCATTATTAGCGTACAAAAGCGGTTAAGTTTTCATTCCTGCTGGCTTCCCTTTGGGGCTTTCCGCTTCCGTGTTCCAACCAAAAGCAACTTAAACTTAAATCTTTTCATTGATTAAGGAACCGATTTCTCTTGTTTGCTTTGTTTCTTTCGTCATTGACATATTTGCTACTTTTGTTATCTGATATATATATTTCTCCACTTCCAGTCATCAAAAAAATAAACCATCAACATCGACTGAAAAAGACACACGCAAATACCATATTATATATATATCTCTACATATATATCGTACCACCACATTCATATTCATAGTTGTCATACTTTCCCACATTCCCTCACAACCAATTCATCAGAAAAAAAAAAAAAATCAAAATCAATCTATATCCAAAATGAAGATTGTCACTCAAGAAGAAATGGATGCCCATTCTTGGGCCACAATTGCCGGAGGTTTGAACGGATTTGCCTTGGGTACTCTCGTTTCAATTGGTATCTATGCCGCTGCTCCGAAGAGATACCCTCGTTTGTTCACCTTGCCATGGTCAGTCAGAACAGCAGTTGCTGTTATTCCACCAGCGTTTACCTGTGCAGTCAATGCCGAGTTGGGCTCACGAAAGTTTGATGAAAAGATGTACTCTTCAGAATACACCCAAAATAAGGTTCTTGAAGAGCATAGAAGATGGGCCAAACTATCACCAACTGAAAAAGCCGTTGAGACTCTGTCCAATTCAAAGTATAAGATCATTACCGGGTTATGGGCTGCTTCAATGGTTGGTTCTTGGGCATACGTCAATAGAGATCCAATCTTGACAAAGACTCAAAAGTTTGTTCAGGCTAGAATGTACGCACAGTTTATCACGGTTGGTTTGTTGTTGGCTTCAATGGGTCTGAGCGTTTATGAGGAGAACCATCATTTGGGTAAGAATGAACATGGTGGTGATAACGATTATTTGAAAGAGGTTATAGATGCTGCCGATCATGATAAGAAGCCTCGTTCGACCGATGTGACTGAAGGTAATACCAGTGCCATTTCTGTTGTCACCAATGAGAAGGTTCATACACCTCCAGGTACAATGAGAGGTGGAATTGCTCATTTTACAGGTACCAATAAATGAGTTTAGTATGATTCTTGAGCTAAATATGATGAATGACCCAACCCAACTTCCTCCTACAACTTTTATGACGGTTTTTTTTATCAATGATTCGACATGTTTTGCGTTTTCTTATTTTCCTTTCATTTTTTAATACTCTGATTTGGCTGTTCTTTTTTTTTTAATCTGTTTATAATTCCATTGATTTTGTGCTCTGAGTTCAAAAAAGAACCATAAATTTGGAAAAGATCATTGGAAGAAGACAAGCATATAGACATTCTAAATGACCAACCAACATCCCAGTCCAATTACACTGACACCCAAGACAACGGTAATTATTGCAGCACCAGCGGTATCACCATTATCCAAACTTAATGGTTTGTCATATTGAGTCTCCGTTGGAGAACCTGCAGCACCATCACCGATGGATGATCCACCATCATTAGCCGTATATGGTGCTGGTCTTTGATTTGCCAATAACGACTGGGTAACTTCCAATGCCGACATCTGTTCACCCAATCCATAAAAGCCATCCCATCCATCGTAGAACCAATTCAGACCACATGTATGACCATCGGTACCACCAGAACAAGACTGAGCAGCACCCATTGCTGAAGCTTCCAGGTATGTTCTTATTGTATCGTATGTGGATGGAACCAGAACAGATGTTAAGGCCATGAATCTGGCCATGTATGCTTTGAAGGATCTTTGATCGTTGTTGCATGATCCTGCACCTTGGCATGTAGCTTCGTACATGATACTATTGTTAAAGAAAACGTACAAGCTTTCAACGTAACCTTCTGTTCTTTCCAACCATATGGTATCCTCTGTATAGTTGTACAAGTATGCACATCCTGACATCATTAGGGCTGCATTGTAGGTCCATTGATACTTGACAACATCGGTACAATTTGTATCTATATCGGCACCATCATAGGCGAAATAGTAGGTTCCTTCTGTTATGAAGTTGACACCCAACAACCAATCGTAGATTTCTTCTGCAGAGTCAACGTACGAATCGTTACCTGTATATCTTGCCAATCTTGCACCGATATGGAATAACCCGGCATTACTAACGGTATTCTTATAGTCATAACCTGAATTCCATTGAAAGATTTGCCATCTTAATCCACCGTTACAATCGGCAGATTCCCATCTCCAAATCATTGTGTTGAAAACAGCCTGTGCCAAGTACAACCATTGAGGTTCATCCGAAGAAGGATTTGTGAAATTTCTTTCTGCTGCTTGAATTGCAGCAATACCCCAAAATGCCTGATCATCATTACCTTCAGTTGTTGATTGATTCAATGGAATATAATCCCAATTATCACCAACTTGATATTGAAGAGATTCAAAAATGATATCTTCATAGGTGTCATTCTGAAGGTAAAACCAATGGTCGAGCATCGATCCCCATGCACCACCTGCCTCCCACCAATAGTAAGGATTGGTAAACATACCAATTGTACCACCCGCATAAAAACCCCAGTAGTAATCCATCAAACCTGATGCGTACAGTCCCGTTGCCTGTTGGATCGATTCTAGACTGGTCACGTCTAGATCGACTGCCATGGTAAGTGGTGTTAGACAAGTGATTAAAAGGCCTGATATGGCGAGGGGCGATATGAGGAGTTTCATTGTTGTTTAAGGGCGCGAAATATTTATGGACTGATTTGAATTGAGTTGAGTTGAACCGAGCCGAACTGAACTGAAGTGAACAGAACCGAATTGTATGAGGCGAAGAGCGAATTGAAGTCAAGGAAAGAATCGAAAGAGGAGAATATTGATTGGTGGTGGATCGAGTAAGTAGAAGCCTGTCTGATTGAGTAGGTTGCAGGGGGTGTTATTGATTATGTTGTGGGTTATGATTCTAGTGGAATAAATATAGGTATAGATCATCCTAAACCTCCTGGAAATGAGACGTTATGGTTGCTGGCGTGGACAGGAGGGGCCGTGGAAGAGGAGGTGTCTTGGCTTTATCCTACTACACATTTCAACAACACGCGTTTTGCGCCTCGTGTAGTCCTCATCTCTCTTCCCGGTGGGCGTCTCCCGGTGGATATTTTACCACGGGAAAGACTTTTTCCCTTGCACAGCCATGAAACATTAGCACGCTTAGGTAATTGCTTACGTACTATTACACAGCCATTAATCAGCCGCGGTGAATAACAGAACATGGCTGTGCAAGAACAGCAGGCGGTAAACCAACTCCTCTTCATCTCTTCCTTCCACCTTCCTAAAGTGTGATTAGGTGGTAGTTATTGAATAGATATCTATCTATAAAGGTGTTATTATCAACCAATCCATCATACATTACACTGTTTTGAAATCGTATGTTATTATATATGTCTTTTGATTCTCAACCCTTATCAAATTACCAAAGGAATCAACCAATATTACTTCAGGTATATAATCCCATCTTGGTCCACACTTTTAACCAGCCTGTACACACCCTCTTTGCAATCTCCATCTCCATCTCCATCTCTCTGACACATCCCCACAGAACAACATGCCAGCTTCAAACATCACACGCTTTACAAAGGTCTTGATCATTGGAGGAGGAATTTCCGGTATCAAGTCCTCCATTGAACTAACAACAAATAAAATCGATAATATTGTTCTAGAATCCCGTGATAGATTGGGTGGAAGGTTATACACCGCTGAATCTTCAAAGACTGGAAATAAGCTAGACTTGGGAGCTTCTTGGTTCCACGATTGCTTGTACAACCCCTTATTTTCCAAATCAATCGATAATGAAAACGTCAAGTATTACTTTGACAATGGGAAATTTGAAACTTTCAGTAATGAATATGGTCTATTGGATGTTTCTGGTAATTTGAAGTTAAAACCGGTTCTTGAAGAGTTGAAAGATTTCCTAAGTTCTGATCTTGCAGAAAATTTGAATCAATATACAGATGTCAACCTTAAAGAGGCCTGTCTTAGATACATGAAGTTGAAAAAATCAACTTTAACAGAGGATCAAATCAGACTGGTTCCTCAGCTACTCAGATACTACGAAATGTGGCTTGGTTCTTCATGGAACGTACTAAGTGGAAGATTGATTGCTCAGGATACCCATCTTGGAAGGGATGCAATGGTGTATTCCGGTTATGCTACCGTCTTTGAGAATGAATTGGATGAGTTGTGCAAGTTGAATGGAGTCTCAACTAGTATTGAACTCGTCCAATCGGGGAAAATTAGGTTGAGCAGATGCGTTTACAAGGTTGAATTTGACCAATCAACAGGAAAAATCCTTGTTCATTCCAAGGATAGCAACTCCGGTTCTGTTGAAACATACCAATGTGAATACATAATCTCATCTATACCATTGAGTGTGTTACAGTTGGAAGATCCTAAAGAGACTGGATCGATCCAATGGAGCCCTCCACTACCTTCTCATATCAGATCAAACCTTAGAAATATCACCTATTCACAGTTGGGTAAGGTGTTTATCGAATTTGACTCTGTGTTTTGGCCAAAGGATGTCGATAGATTCTTCTGTGTTCCAGATGTTGATGATGAATTAACAAACGCCGTGTTGAACAACAACAACACCACCACCACCACCACCACTTACAACAACTTGAAATTCCCAAAGTTGAAATACGATCCAACTTTACCAACAGATAAACCACTACCTAAATCATCCCACTGGAAATATCCTATCCTATATCTAAACCTGTATAGATCGACGGGGAAACCAATCTTACTAGCTCTAACATCCTCTCCATTGACAAACTATGTCGAATCAGTCTCAGATCCAAATTTACTATGGCCAATTTTTGAAACTCAACTTTCCAAAATAGTTGCTTCTCACAATGGTGATAATGATTTCACTACTGATGGAAAATTACCAACTCCAATCAACTTTACAACTTCCAATTGGACAAACGATCCATTTGCTAGAGGTTCATACATAGGATGTTCAACGGGTGATGAAATTGATGATTGTATCGACTCTTTGATTGATGCGGAAGGGATCTTTGATGGTAAGGGTAGAGTTAGGTTTGTCGGTGAAGGTGTTGCACTACAGGGAAACGGATGTGCACACGGTGCTTGGATGACTGCCATTAGAGAGACCCAGAAGGTGATTAAGACTATCAAGAAGTTTGAAGGGAGTAAGTTGTAAGAGGGGGATCATTCATTCCTTGGGTTTTGCCTTTTAACGGTATTTGGTCATTGGCCACCACCAATTGACAACAGTAATAAATCACACTAAAAACATAAGATTAATATTAGCTCTATACAAAGTACAAATACAGTTAGTTCATTTAATCGGTTCAACCTGCTGCTCCTGCTCCTTCTCAGTAAGGCCTAAAACCGCCCCTTCCTCTACCTCTAATGGCACCACCTCTACCACCCCTTCCTCTGAATCCACCACCTCTCCCACCTCTTCCTCTGAATCCACCGCCTCTACCACCTCTACCGCCGCTACCAGGAGCCATGCCGGGAAGGTTGGTCCTCTTGGCACTAACTTTCAAACTTCTATTCTTGAATTCATAATCGTTGAATTTCTCAATGGCATCAGAAACGCTTGCTTGTTCGGCAAATTCAACGTATGCATAACCTTTTGGATTTCCGGTAATTTTGTTTGTCAAGATGGTGATTCTGTTGACTACACCACAGGCCTGAAAGAGCAATTGAAGATCCTCTGGTGTTGCACTGTAGTCCACCCCACCAACGTAAATCGAACGAGAATCAATATCTTCTCTTTCTGCTATGTCTATACCTCCATGATTTGGATATGGTATGTGGTGTTCTCCAGATGCTGCTGCTGCTGCTGCTGCTGCTGCTGATGTCGCCGTTGAGAATGAAGATTGGTCACCGTTGACCATCTGTTTCTGCATGTCTCGCAACTTCGCCGCCTCTTCTTCCATAACCTGCATCTTTGCCTTCAATGCATTGATTTCTGCATCTTCGTTGGATTCTGATGGTGGTTCTTGTTGCTGTTGCTGTTGTTGTTCATGCGCTTCGACATCAGGCTGCCGCTGCTGCTGTTCTTCTGACATTGTATGAATAACTTAATCCAATGAATACATGCAATCACGGCTTCTAGTACTGATCAATCAAATAGATCCAAAACTAAACGGATAGGTCATATATAGTTTTAAAGTAACAAAGCAAGAGAATCCAATCAGATCCACTTAAAAGAACCATCTTGAGCAGATTCTTCTTTTCAAAGATGGCCTTTGCATCTCCAGGATAGGTGCAAGGGTGTAATTTGTTCCTGTTTTATTGTCTGCACCGCCGCACAACCAAAACAGGGCGATAACAGGAGAGGGACACAGATCAGGCAGTAAATACGGTATATTATATATATATATATACAGTATCAGTCAACCCTTTTATCTACTTATCTGACAACAGGGATAAACATCAAGGGCTACTCTGTTATTGGGTCTGTTAATTCGTCAGTTCATCAGCAAACGCTTCAAAAGACTACCCAATCGTCATCATAGGTAATTTAATGAAAAACGCTGTCATCAACAGTAGCAACACCAGAAATAGCTCATCTCTACGAAGGATAGTATGGGGTCTTTTCATCGCCACTTTTCTCTTTGTCAGCGTATGCGAGTCAATACCCGTACTCTCATCCAATGGCGGTAACGATGATGAAGGTGATGACCAACCAACAACAACAATTATAGATATTCTCTCATCCAACGGAAACTTTAGCAAATTGTTGGTATCTCTGCAAAGAAGCGACTTGGTAGAGTACGTCACAAGTCTGGAAAATGTCACTTTTTTGGCTCCTGTTAATGATGCCTTTGATGCAAACAAGGTTGGATTTGTTCGTTTTGATCATACCGATTTCCAAAGATATTTTATCGATCAACCCATTATGTCTGAAGATGTTGACGGTGTCTTGATTGTCAACACCTTGTTCAATGAAGGATCCCATTTTATCAACAACTTCCTAGCTCCTATCCTGCTCGATAATAGGGATGGAACATTTATGGTTGAGCAGTGTGAAGCAGTTTTACTTGATTTAGTTGCTGGTTCTTCAAATTCTATTGTAATTGGAATCAACGAATTTTTACATGTCCCCGATTCATTGTGTGATAAGTTTAAACAATTTGAAGATGAACATAACTATGATGATGATGTCGAGAGGTTCCAAGTTTTCAGTTCTCTCTTGAACACTCATGATTTCTGTAACAAGAACCAAGTGTCAAATCAGACAGTGTTGGTCCCATTGGATAATAGTTTACCTTTCAATGAAATTGAACTTTCTTACCTGAAAAGTGAAGAAGGTTTCGAAGATACATCAATATTTTTATCAAATTATTTGATCGATGGTATCATAGGCGGTAATTTGAATGATACTGTGATAACATCTGAAAATCTTCGAGGAGATAACTTGACACTCTCCACAAATTTGAAAGGGTATGAGCTTATTATCAACAACAAGGTGAAGTCTTATGTGGCCAACTACCTAGCTTCTGATGGTATAATTCATTTCTATGAATCGGTCATTTTTAATGAGGAGAGATTACCCATTTTCACGCCACGTCACTATCTAATTGGATTGAACGAATCAGCATTTGTCAAGGAGCTGGACTTCAGGAAGTTGGCTCGTTTGATAGACAGCATTGAACTTGAACAAACCTTGTTTGTTGTCAATGGAGGCTCGCAAGATGAGACATTTTCAACCAAAGATCAGATGGTGGTGGCACCATTTGGACAGTCCAAAAATAATCTACTTTATCAATTTGTCAAAGGCCAAATTGACATAACACAGCATGATCAACTAGTGACTACGAAGTTTTGCGCCTCCTCTCCATTGGGACATTGCCAAAAGTTGAAATTGACCACCACTGAGAATGCTGTCGTTAAGGTCAACAATCACGCAAATGTGTTATCCAATGAACCAATAGTGGTTGGAAATACAAACATTTACTTCGTTGATGAACCTGTCTCCATACCGTCCAAGCTCGAATCATCAGTATCTCCCTTCTTGAAGTGTGCCAAGACGATGCAATTCATGGATCATTTCAATCTGTTGAAGTTCAAATCGAATGGTGGATTGGGCTATACTGTATTTTTACCCACCTCGGATGCTTGGACTGAGCTGGATCTAACGTTGGATTATTTACTTGACAATTTGAAAGTGTTGGAAAAAGTTATGAAGAACATGGTGATAAATGGATTGATCTATCATGATTTTGTGGGAAAGAAATCGTTCAACAATTTGAATGGTGATGGTGTCAATTTTCAAAAACCCAATGGTGATCATAGCCAATTAATGATTGACGATACACCCGTCTCATTAGATATCAACACTGAAGTGCTTTTCAAAGATGGGGTTGCCTTTCCAATAGGTAAGGTTCTCTTCCCAGATGATCTTACAATCTCCATGAAACAACTGATTGATACTGTGGATGGTGCACAGTTTTTGGAGATTTTACAGCTTTTAGGTCTATCACATTTGATCAATGATGAAAGCTACTCATTCATCATACCAAACTCAAAATCCTTGATGCTGGAAAACATAACATCGTCATTATCAGATTTGAAGTTCTTGGAAAAGTTTGCAAAATTACATATTTTACCGGATGATTCAATGGACAAGCTTCTTCGATGCGAATCCAACATTCCAACATTACTCAATGGCACGCATCTATCATGCAGAGAATTGGCATCTGGAAATCTCATGCTTCAAGTTTTAGAAGGTAACGATCACGAGGTGAGAGTCTTGAGAAAGGGGTTTACTACAATGCCATCATCGGTCAACAAAAAAGCAGGCTTGATTGCTATTGATCGCCCAATAAACCCAAAGTGGTTAGATTCCTCATCAGATGGACCCATCCACTTGCATCTACCTTTTGTTGCAATATTGATGGGAGTGATAATAGGCATGTTTGGTTTGCTGATGATTGGATCATGTTGTTTGGTTTGTTCTGTTGGAAAGAATAATACTAATGGTACTAATAACCCGACAAGCACTACCCCCACTTTGGCCAATGCGAGGGCTGCCGCATCCAATGCTACTGGTGGTGGAGGTGACACGTATTCGTTATCTGGTGATGAGAGAAGACCACTAATTGCCAACCAGCATCACAGCTTCAACATTCGTAATCATCAGGCAATATATGAAGCTGATGAGGAAGACGAACCTGGAGGTTCCTCTGGTGGTGATCAAAGCAAACAGAAAAAGAATCGTCGTGAAGGAGGAAGCTTTTCAGAGTACTACTCCACACATTCATCAGCAAGACCAATAGATATGGATTTATCCAGGAATTGAAAGTTACTTTGAAGATTGCTTCTTTTTTCTGAACAAAGTTTGTTCCCTTCTGATCTCTTTTAGCAGTTTAAAAGTTCATATCCTCTGTGTTCCAGGCAAATGTTTTGACATCATCAATGATCAAATGTCGAAAAAGACTCTGGTTCTCTAGAGAGGTAAATGTGGGTTGTCCAACGGAGGAGTTCTTTTAAGAGACAACTCTATTCGTACGCTTTGATTGCTCGAATGATTGCCATTTTCATTGTATGTGATGCACCCCGAACGATATTTACGCTAATTGTTTCTTTCTCTTTTTGTTCTTTTGTTTTTCTGTTTTACCACCACAAAATTGCATGGTGCATCCTCTGTTTTGAGCTGTCACCACCCTATTAGTCTATTACTCTGTTTAGTTCTTATCAGTTTCATTATCCCTCAAGCTTCTGTCGCAAATTTAAACTATCTAGTATGCTAAGTTTTAACTCCGAACAGCTGATCAGAGTCCACCAAACTTATCCCTCTTGGATTCAAGTTGCTACCAACGGGATTGAGGATTGGATTCTCAGCATCCCTGAAAGGATGGCTGCTGCTACATTCCTGTATTTTTGATTTTACATATTGTCAAACTTATTGAAGTGGTTCGTATGCTCGAATACATTTGTGTTGATTTATAGTTTCAAAATCGGCAAATCGATCGTAAATTTGTATCTACGTTGGTTGGGTGGTCATTTTCTTTTCCACTATGTTAACTTGCTTCTCCTCAGATCAAACTTTTTCAGCAGAAGCTCTTTCAAACATCTCCAGAATGGCAGTATAATGTCCCAAGATACCCAGCAAGACAAATATATGCCAAATATGGTGGGAACTGAATATATAATCTGTCCACCAAAAGTTGGTACCAAACATCCTCTTTGCCTCAGTAGGTGGAATAATGACAGGAGTCTTTTCTAGGTATTCCTCCAACAGCCCCTTTCTATCCAGCTCCATGATGTTTTCATCTGAAATTTCAAAGTCATCAACTAAAACGTCAGACCTCCATCTTTCAGGAATCAGAGTTCCATAGAACACAACACCGATCCAATACCAAATGAAACTTCCAAGCAAAGGAGAGTACAAATGCAACGCATATTCCACACCGTTGAACCACATGACCGTGAAAAACGTTGCTATTCCCAAGCTGGACAAGGAAACAAAGAACAGGATTCTGACAGGTCTGGATTCAGGCTTGTCAAAGTATTCGGACCAGGTGAAGATAACACCAACCAATCCAGCAACGGATGAGAAAAGCATAAATCCAACCCTCATTAGCATATGATCGTTCAAGGAGATATGTTCCGTTGTTATTATGGAGGCCGTGATCAATACCGTTATACCGGTATAGTCAATACATGCAAACCTTTGTCTCAAGTATAATTTGGAGATGCAGGTATATGTATGCCATATGACGGATGACATCAGACACTTCAAACTTGCAATGAAGAACATGTTGGTGACGAGATGATCCACCCTTGTTGTTTTGCTGTAGGTTTCAGTTGCTGGGTAAACAACAACCATAATGTACAAGATCAAGAGTGATCCCAACAGATGAGTCCAAATGTTTGCTGTTTCGTTGTGACATTCGCATATAGATTTGATTGCTGATCCATGAGAATTGTTGAATCGGTAGCCATAAATGATGTACTTGTTTTCTCTCCATTGGAAAGGCAACTCGTAAAAGTGTAAGAGACGATGCGTACCTGCTACCAAGGCCTTCTCATAGTTGTACAAAGCATCTTTGAGCTGCTTTAGTTTGTCATTTGGATTCGCAGTGATCGAAAGAGAGCTTTCAAACTGATCAATTTTTTCATCTAGAAAATGCAACCCTTTGAGTAACCTTTTATATTGGATCGTATCATCACAGCTAGTACTGCTACCACCACTACTGTTTGAGGTTTGTTGTTGTTCTTCCTCAAGCAATGGACCATAGCAATTGTCAAGGATTTGGCTCAATGGATGCAAGCTTATCTTATGATTTGAAATGGCCTTTTGCTTGATCAAAGTTAATGCTTCATAAAAGTTGGAATGAGTCTTTGATTTTTTTAAGTTTGGGTGATTAGTGAAATAACTTTCAAAAGTGTCAACCTTGGATTCCAGTTTGCCCAAAAAAGTGTCAAGCTTCTCAAGTATTTTCTCTTCTAGGGAAGTATCGGATGAGGTAATATTCTGATACTCAGACTTTGACTGGATTCTTTTCATCAAAACGCTGTCTGATTCCACGCTGAAATCGTCGGTCGATTCCATTGTTGCAGTCCCAAGGTCCGGTTCGGGTGTTGCTTTTCTCGAGGAGGAGGAGGTTTGGTTGACAAGCCTTAACTCTGTGTTCATTTTTCAATCCTTCTTGATCTTCGATACGAGGAAGAGACTTGTTGATTCGTGTATGGCCAAGGAAACAAATGACAATTAAACACCAGTTAAACCCCTAACAATTCAAGCGTATTTGAGAAGATCTCAGATGTAATTTCTATAGATTAACAGCTCATTCTGGCGTCAAAGAGAAAGAATCAAGCAGAACGAATCAAGCAGAACGAATGATGTGATGAACAGAGGAGAAGGTGCTGTGCGGTGCCGCATCTTCAGCCTCGGATGAGTGTGCGAGCGTACACTTTTGAGTACTCTCTCTCTCTTTACCCTTCTTTTCACCGCTTTTTATAGTAAATGGTACCCTTACAGGCTTTGCTACACAATAAAGTCTTGAAAGTTTCCAAGTTTTCTGTTAATTCAGCTATTAGGCAAGCTTTGCTTAAAAAATATGATAGCATTTACTTGATTCGAGAGTCAAAAAACGTATTTCTCAAGGGACAACACTTCAAAGTCTATCCCTGTCCCATATCTCCATACAGTTTCTAACAAATTCACCAAAGACGTTTGTCTTCCAGTCAACCATCACTTGATTCAACCTTTTGACAATGTTGGCCATTTCCATGTTGATGTTTCTTTCTACATTAATGCTGATGAATTTCACGTCATTCGATAGATTTTGAAAGCATGGAATCAGTTTTTCGCCCAATTCCTGATGGACCTTCATCACCTCAAATCTCAACTCTCTCGAACTCAATTTTGAGATTGACTTATAGCTTGATGAACTTATTGAATGAATGTTGTTTGATGATGCAGACGTGGAGGTACCAGCTATCGCAGTCTTCCAATTGCCTGACTGAGAACCGTTTATCAGATCATTCTTACTGTGGTGTCTAATAAAGCTTGCGTCATCCTCATCTTCATAACTCTCGGTATTAGTAGCATCAACGTCTCCATCTCTAGAAAACCCGTTACCAAGTTGCACTTGGCGTTGCAGATGTTGTGACCCACCATTGATGATCATTGAAGATTCTTGTAACTTGTCGTACCGCAATCTTTTTCTCTTCAAATCAAGCAAAGCTTTGTTGACTGATGGCGATTCTATATCACTTTGACTCAAAACCTCATCCAGCTTGGTTTCAGAAACTAGTCTCTCAACTATACTTTTCATTCTCATCTGCTTTCGTAAGATGATCTCTTGTAAATAACTCAACTGCAATTCCTTCAGTTTTCTGAAAGTCAGCAATTTCATCATTGCAACCAAAGTCAACCGCAGTGTCATAAATGGTTCTATTAAGCGAATTGTAATCGTTTCAATCAGCCGCTCTATATTTAGAAATGTCATATCTATTCTGTTTCCAAAATTCTCGATGAACAGTTGTTGCTCTTCCAGTATACTGAATATATTAAAGAATCCGCCAAGCTCAATAAGAGAAATTCGGCTCTTTTCAAAATCCTTCCCAGTCTTTTTGACAATTTTTTCCAAACTAAGAACTCTCTCATGAATTTGCTTGATTCTCAGTTCTAACGGTAAGAAAACTTTGGAGTTCAAGTCAGAGTGGTACCCCCTTAACAAACCAACCGGAGGTATAGGAAGATAAGCCAAATATGGGTTGGGTATAGTTGGATTTCTGGGTGAAGTGAGAAGTACAGACTTTGATGATAGTGTGGTGAATGGCGGACTGTTCAAAATTTGAGACCAGTTTTTCTCCAGTGGATCCAAGAACTTGTTCAGTATGTCAGAGCTTCTAATTACATCGTCAATCAGCAGTGTCTCTAAGAAATATTCGAGCAGACGCATTCGTCTTTCTATTATAGATGTATCGAGCTTGTAATTAAAAGGATTTTTGATCAATCTTCCAATTGAATGCTTCTCTGGGACTGGTGGAATCAATTTTGTTTGATAAAACTTGGTTAGGTAGGATCTCAACGAGACGAAATCGGAATACCTTCTAAGAATTGCCACGTTGTTCGAAAGCTCAATCTTGTAAAACACAGTCTTGGTGTTTTTGAAATCTCTCAGTAGTTCAAAGCTTCGTATCTGGACGTCAGGTAATTTCCCAACTGAAACGTTGGGGCAGTCACTTGTTCTATGTTTCCCACCTGTCGTATAATTGGCACCCTCAGTATTCTCACCACTGTTTGTTATTCTCTCTTCAATAAGTGGTAGAGAGGATGCTCTAACTCCTCGTTGTAACAGATGTGACTGTGCCGGATTCACATACATTGTAGCCTGCTCACTGATTGAAAGCTCACTGAAATTGCCAACTGTATCTTCATCTTCACCATCTTCATCATCCTCCTCATTTTGTTCTGCTTCCACATGTCTATCTGCCTGCTGATTTTTCCCATTTTGTAACGATCCATGCTTCTCTGTTGTATGATAGACAGTCTCCGGTATGTGCAGTTTCCAGGTTTCGTTAGACAACGGGGATGAAGACTTTGGTTCTAGATACGAACTTGTCACATAAGAACCGTTGCGATAGTCATGATTTATCTTGTTATATGTTGGTACGCTAGTTAGATCTCCCAATATGTCTGCTGTGTTTGAGATAATTGACGATTGGCCCAGTATGCTGTCATCTCTACCGCCAATCTGTGGAAGCGTATTCGTATTCTTATGTTTCGTTCCTCCTCCTTCTTCTTCTACCGTTGATTGGGCATTCAATATGCCATTGGAGTAGTAGTGGTTAGAGCCCGCAAATGGATTATTGTCATGACTGAAATCATCATAGTCGCCAAAGTCCATTGTTATCTCTTATCGGCAAGGAGTGTATGGATGGATGGGTGGATGGATGCGCAAAAGAGCCTTGGTCCTTTGCTGCAATGGGTGGATTAGATCAAGCTGTTTTGTATGGGTATCGTACAACAATCAGTCAACTTATAACAACGTTGATTTAAAGATCATTCCCAAGACTTATGAATAATGATTATCACAATTGTGGTTGTGAAATGGGTCCAAACGATGATCAGACAAGAAAGGAGTAAAAGTTGTTGATTGCTATATATTTATGTGTGCGTACTGGATTTGAATGTATGTATGGACTCTCTCTGTGTATACAACAGAACGAATAACCTCTATAATGACCTGTTTCTTTTGCACAAAAGCAGTTTTACATCAGTTCCATAAATTCACACTGGTTCACTGGCATAATTGTCTTTTCAATAAGTGCAGTGTTGATTACTGTTTAATTTTAGTTGCATCTGTTGGATCGTTATTCAGTATCAGCCAAGTCAATAGAAGTGTATTGGACTCGATTTAATCTGCTCCACTATCCACTCTCCACTTCACCTGAATTAAGATCAAACATCAGATAAACATATATACTTATATCTCACAATATGAGTGAAACTGAAGAAGTCCAGAAACATTCTCGTATGTGATTCTTGAAACATCTTGCCACTCCGATGTGCTCTTGAAATGTTTTCAAATCTACAATGTGCTAATGTGGTGTTTTCCTGTGAACACAGCTCGATGATGTCGCAATTCAAAATCATACACCAGTACTAACATTACTTTTTGGCTATTACTCCCAATGGTTCTTTTTCAGCGGTTTTGAAATCAACGGACATGGTAAGTTTGCAACTCATTGGAATCAAGGGTTATCAGTTGGTGTTGTGCTTGGAATCATGCACAACAGTCAGTCAGGGAGACCTAAAATCTCGACACCAAGCCATCATCATCACCACAATATTCGAAGCTCACTACTAACAAATGTTTTTGTCATCCTATATGTGTCATTGTCACTGGTTTTGAAATAGTCGGAAGACATGCAAATCAAAGCGATTGAAATCAGCGAAAAGGCCATCGAAGACGAGAAGAAGCCAGTCCGTGTTGCCGCTCAAATAAAGAAGGAGATGGACAAGCTTTACGGATCGACCTGGCATTGTATCGTTGGAAAGAGTTTTGGTTCGTTTGTCTCTCATGAAAGTGGAAACTTCATATATTTTTACATTGGAAACCTTGCTATTCTACTTTTCAAGACCACCTGAGACTTTCCGTATACGTTTTTCTTTCTATTTAATTGCTACAATTGTGAACATGGACTATCAAAGTTCATAGGGTTACTATAGCATAATACCGACCAATAGCGTATCATAGGAACTATCTGAATTGGGACTTTTTCTCAAGCTTCATTCTAAAACTAAATTGTACGTTGAGTGTATTTTCGGTGTGATGGGAAGGAATATACAGCCGTAAATATATATATATATATATATATATAAAGTGCCGATCAGGTCTTTGGGTTTTATGGACCTTTATTAACTCATAAAGCGATTGAATCCAGTGATCCAAGATAGGCCATATAACATTGAAACCATTGAACCATGTTGAAAGAATTGAGTTCTTATGAAGCCTTGTTAAGTTATGAAGCAATTGAAGCCTTTTAAGTCATTCATCGTGCCTGTGCTGCCAGTTTAACCATGTGGGCCAGTGTTAGACCTATTGAACCGATGCTTGATTGGTCTCTTATCCGCTTTGATCGACTTTTACATGATTAAGATTGAATTGTGTTTGTTGGGTTATTGGGAACCCTGATATTGGTTGAGTTAGGTTAGGACGAAGCGTGCTGAGTTGAGTCAATATGAATCTAGATGAGGTGAATAGGATTGAAATGAGTTGAATGAATGAGACGATGATTGTGGGAATATGGTTGAGATTAGTTGAGTGAATATGAATCAAGAATGAATGAGACGAATATGGTTGGAATGAGGAATGACGAACCAAGATGAGGGGAATTGAGTTGAATTCAGTTGAGCCGAGTAGATTGATGAACGAAATATTTCTCTATAAATTCGACAGATTCAACAGCCGGTATCAAGAGACAGAGGAAGTTGAAAGGCCGACATAACATCACCGTACCACCTCCTCATGAAATCTCACCGAAGCCTCGTCAAGACCGCCATTCTCATACCAAACTCTCATAGGAATGGCACTATTGAGATAGCAGCAGCAACATCTGCTACAACTGAGTGCCGTGCCTGTATCGCCTTACACTAAATCCATTAGAGCTACAATATGCCACCACGGACAGCATCAACTGTGAGGAAGAGACAGAGTAAGTCGAAAGGCCCACAGAACATCACCGTCCCACCTCCTCATGAAATCCCACTAGTCATATTCGAAGGCTCATCAAGACCTTTCACATACGCAACTCTGATAGGAATGGACCTATTGAGATTCCCTGAGAGAAAGTTACCCATACGAAACACCAACTTTGAAAGAACCAGCCAGTCGTTCGAAAATCAAAGAAAATGTGATACCCAAAGATGGTACTGTCGCGCAGAAGAAGACAGTTGCGTATGAAAATGGCGGTCTTGACGAGCCTTCGAATAGACTGGTGAGATTCCATGAGGTGGTGGGACTGTAATGTTCCTGTGGGCCCTCCTCACAGTTGGCGCTGTCCGTCGTGGAATGTTATAGCTCGATGGAGTTGGTGGAAGGCGATATGCAGTCAGTTGTAGCGGATTTTGCTGCTACTGTTGCTATTGCTGTTGTTGATAGGCAGAAAATGATAGAAAGAAGCATCATCCTAAAGAATGGTTAGGTGGATAAGTTTGTTTCCAACGCAGTAGCCCTCTTTTGTCTCCTTTTCGCCTTCCAAAATATTCCCATCAGCTACGTTGACTATGCTGGCGACTGTCCACGCGAACTGCCCGGTGGCACCGCGGTGACCATTATCACATGTCCAGCTCTGTGCTGCATAGATCGCCAGTTATCTTTGGGAATGTGCACTACTTTTCATGGCCTCAAACAAAGTAACCAAAACGTTCTATCGGCTAACTAAAAGGAGAAGAAAGTCTCTTACCAACAACATGGAATCAATTCATCTTTGGTGTTTCTCAAGAGCATCATTGTCTTAGACTGTCAGTCCTACTCAGGCTGTTGTTACCTCACTACACATCATAGCCGATGCCAATGGCGCAACCAAACCATCACTGAAAACTAGCAAAGCTATGGTTGACTCTGATGATGACGTTTTGGTGGTTTCCTGTAATCACAGCTCGATGGTGTCACAAGTCAAAATCACACACCGTACTAACACTACTTTTTTGGCTATAACTTGATCTGTTTCAGTGGTTTTGAACTCAACGGACATGATAAGTTTACATCTCAGATGAATCAAAGGTTATCAGTTGGTATGCCTGGAAGCACGCAAGACAGATGGTCAAGGAGACCTAAAACCTCGACATCCAGCCATCACCATCGTCATCATCACCTTTTTGGAAGCTCGCTACTAACAAATGTTTTTGTCATCTTCTATGTGTCATTGTCACTGTTTTCGAAATGGCCGGAAGACGCGCAAATCAAAGCGATTGGAATCAGCCAGAAGGCCATCGAAGACGAAAAGAAGCCTGTCCGTGTTGCCGCTCAAATAAAGAAGGAGATGGACAAACTTTACTTGGCATTGTATCGTTGTGAAGAGTTTTGGCTCGTTTGTCTCTCATGAAAGTGGAAATTTCATATATTTCTACGTTGGAAACCTTGCTATTCTACTTTTCAAGACCACCTGATACTTTCCAGGGTAGCGCGTATAAGTTTTTCTTTCTATTTAACTGCTACAACTTTGAACATGGACTATCAAAGTTCATAGAGTTACTATAGCGTAATTCCATCTAATAGGAACTATATGAATGGGGACTTTTTCTCAAGGCGCAATTGCACCTCATTCTAAAACTAAATTGTACACCGGATGTATGTTCTATGTGATGGGAGGACATATACAGCCATATATATAGTGTCGATAAGGTCATTGGTACAGTTATGAACCTTTATTAACTCATAAATGGTTTAAAACTTTAAACCATTGAACAGTGATGATCCTTTGTTAACCCATGAAGCTATTGAATCCATTAATCCAAGGTGAAACATTGAAGCCATTGAACCATGTTGAAACTATTGAGTTCTGACGAACCGATGTTAATTTATGAAGCAATTGAAGCCTTTTAAATCATTTAATGTGGCAGTGTTGCCAGTTTAGCCATGTTGGACCTGTTGAACCAGTGAGTATTTTATCTTTTGGGTATTTGAGAAGATGGGGTGTGAGTGCAGCTTCCTGATGCCCAATAATTGAAAATTGTGCTCGTAACAGTTGTTGATCGAGTGCCCAGGCTAGTTGAGACTCTTTATCCTTGTCAATAGAAATAAACACCATCCCATTTTTGAACTCACCAATATGCGACGGGAAACTGGTTTCACCGAAGAAGATTCAACCGAAGCTTTGGAGTTGGTTGATGAAGCCGTAAAAATACCATCACTGGATGATGATGAGGACCCAGAAACCTTGGATCAAATAGTACATGTGTATAAATTGAGGCTTGTCTGTCCCTTTCAAGGTTAGCCTAAGTTTTATCACTTTTGATCCATCCTTTGAACCAACTCCCCCAATCATCGATCGTATAGTACCGGTGAGTTCAAAAGCAGGATGTTGTTTATATCTATTGGTGAGGATAAAGAATTGCAACTTTTCAGCAGGACGCAGTTTGGGCAATCGATGGACAAGTGTTACCAGCACAACTCTCAATTTGTGGGTATCAGAAACCTGCGCCAATTTGCTACTGCTTTCTTTCGCCATCAGCCCTTCCGAATGGATGCTAGCATGGAATAGCTTGGCCGTCATATTCATGAAACGTCTTTTGGGCATTCTCTTTTCACGGGTCTTTTAGTTCATGGGAGCACGGACCAAATGTTCCATGGTTCTTCTGTTGAACAAATGGATAACACATGGTATGTCAAGGTCTGTTACAAGGTGAGTGAGATGTACTTCAAGCTTGCCTTTACTGACGCTGGATTTTTCTGAGAAATTGAACGGTTGGCAACCGCCTGTTGACTATGATGCTCGGTAGAAATAGCATGAGTATTCATCCCTAAGAGTTGGAGGTTTATGGCCCCCCGTGCATGATAATCAAAGAACAGCGGTGGA
>JAJLWO010000060.1:0-81550 GCA_030570775.1 Ogataea pignaliae | reverse complement strand
ACCCCCCCCCCCCCCCCCCCCCCCTTCCCCGTGGAATTAACTGTGGTCCGTTTGCATTGGTTTGCACGGTTGGAGTGGATGGATCTGACTGACCACCACCACCACCACCTTATGCAACATCCTTCGAAATGGTGAGGTTCATCCAACTCAATACCACTCCGACTCTCAGCGTCATCGACAACAATTACAGAACAAAAAGGTGAAAATCTTTATCCTTTCTCTTTTGCTATAAAGACACCAGAGTTCCTTCTTTTCCAATCAAAACTCCTCGTCTTCTTTTCAAATTTTAACCTCCAAATACCCTACTGGTTTCGTCATAAAAGACTTAATTCCTCATTAGTTACAAACCCCCCAATCATTGCTTTCTTTTGTCACAGTACAGAACAAAGTATCGTCACTTATATTATCTATCACACCATTCAAAATACTTCACACTACACATCACCAAAAGCAATTGACTTAAAACAATGTCCTCAAAGATACAACAGTTGAACCAAGAGGTTGACAAATTGGTCAACCTCTTTGAAGTTTCGCCTGAAACTTTGCAGGCGGGTGTCGACCTCTTCATCGACTTGGCAAAGAAGGGTCTAGCAGGCTCTTCGGATGTTCATGGGCTTCCAATGATCCCAACTTTTGTCACCTCGATACCATCAGGTACAGAAAGAGGCGTTTTGCTAGCTGCCGATCTAGGTGGAACCAACTTCAGAGTCTGTTCAGTCACTTTGAACGGTGATCACACCTTCGAACTTATCCAACAAAAATCCCCAATCCCAGTCGATCTGATGTCTTCCACATCAGACGAACTCTTTTCATACTTGGCCTCCAAAGTTGCTCTCTTCTTGAAGGAGCATCACAACGTGAAGGAGGACACAACGGCAGAGCATCAGTTCAAACTTGGTTTTACCTTTAGTTTCCCAGTTGATCAAGTCTCCCTAAACTCAGGTGCTTTGCTAAGATGGACAAAAGGTTTCAACATCCCAGACTGTGTTGGGCAGGATGTTGTTGCCCTATTACAAAAGCACCTCAACAAGTTGAACTGCCCAGTTCACGTCGGTGCCCTAGCCAACGATACAGTTGGCACCTTACTCGCTAGATCATACACCGGTTCAAACAAGGAAGGTACAACCGTGATTGGTTGTATCTTTGGTACCGGTACCAACGGTGCCTATAACGAGAAACTTGAGAACATCACAAAGCTTTCTCCTGAAGTGATGGCTGATTTGAAATCCAAGGGCGTCTCACACATGGTGATCAACACCGAATGGGGTTCCTTTGATAATGCTTTGAAGGTTTTGCCTGTCACCAAATACGATGTCATCGTTGACAATTTGACTTCAAATAAGGGTTTCCACATGTTTGAAAAAAGAGTCAGTGGTATGTTTTTAGGTGAGATTCTAAGACAGGTTTTGATTGATCTACATTCTCAAGGTTTGATTTTGCGCCAGTACGCCACGTACGAGGCGCTACCTCATAGATTAAGAACAGCATGGGATTTGCCATCTGAAGTGTTGTCATTGATCGAGATTGATGATTCGACATCGTTGAAAGCTACAGAGTTGCAGTTGAACCAGACTTTAAGGTTGCCAACTACACCTGAAGAAAGACTCGCAATTCAAAAGTTGACTAGGGCAGTGGCTAAGAGATCCGCATATTTGGCAGCCATCCCAATTGCGGCCATCTTAACATTGACCGAATCTTTCAAAGGTCATAACGTTGAAGTTGATGTTGGTGCTGACGGTTCCGTTGTTGAATTCTATCCTGGCTTCAGAACGATGATGAGAGATGCCATTTCTTTGACTCAGCTTGGTACCAAGGGTGAGAGAAGGTTGCATATCAATATCGCAAAGGATGGTTCTTCCGTTGGTGCTGCCTTATGTGCATTGAGCGAATAAATTAAACTTTCTTCCCTTCCTCTTCTGTTGTATGTCAGACTGTCTCTTTTCTTTACCTCTACTACTTTTAACGATTTTTGATGGTTTGGTGGTTGCCGGTTCTTAGCACGTACCTTTCTATGTCGCCTCATTTCTCATGCTTTTTTGTGTTACAGACTCTAATTTTTTGTTTTTGTTTTGTTCTTGTTCTTGTTTTGATCCATACAGTTTCTCTACTATAGATATTGTATCCTCCTTTTTCCCCCCCTTCTTTACTTCTGATGTTTATGAATGAAATAAAATCTTTTAAGAGCTATAGGTTTCCATCAACTCAGCAAGGTCGATCGACGCAACATCAGAAAAATAGAAAGACTGTACGCTCATACTGCATCTTCTCCTCTTCCCCACATGTTTCCCCTCTCCTCTCCCAAAAGGGCGTGTAGTCGTACAAGAATAACAGATTGAGGGGTCGGACCGTCCTTAGAGTTCCCCTTCTTGGTGGTGGTGAAAAATATGGGGAAACTGTACTCCTCTGTTGATGTTGATGGGTAACTGTGAATTGTTTTGTTTTCTTTTGTTTTGATATTATTCACACCATCACATCAATTGAGAGAGTCAAGAAAGTTTTGAAAAGTTGTCGAACTCGTGTTTGGATTCGGCAATCTAAAAGGGAAACCTGCCTGACTGACTTACTGCTGGAAAACAGGGCTAAATCATACGATAGCACTGTGACGTACCCCTCCCCCACCCGGACTATTTCAAAAAACTTGTTTCTTTGCTTCCCTTCTGCCCTCCACAGCTTGAACCGGCGGACAAAAAACAATACACTAATTGGTACTCTAACAAGCCATAGGTATAGAAGAGGACAAACTTTGGTGTGAATCGAAAAAACACAGAGCAGGATTCATCCCTCTTTAATCACTTCAGTGCTTCCAGTGTGCAAAAAAAAAAAATTCATAGAGAGAGGTTCTTGTCAAAGCCTATGCTGCTACCATGACAAAGAGGTACATCTGTCAATTCTGCGCAAGATCTTTCTCAAGATCAGAGCATAAACTGAGACATGAAAGGTCCCATACCAAGGAAAAACCGTTCCAATGTTCCATATGCAAGAATGGATTTGTCAGAAGGGACCTTCTTCAAAGGCATCTACGTACGGTTCATGGGTTGGTATTGAAGACAAGTATCGAAGGTAACATATCGACCAATGATGATATGTTGAAACCAGGAGGGACTACTGGTGTTGGTGGTGGTGGTGGCCCAGATGGCGAGTTGATGGTTGAAGCTAGTCAGGATAATCTTGGTGGTGATGGTGGTGGTGGTGGCCTTGGAATTTCTGTGGGAGATGTCGCTGGTGGTGTCACCAGTAGTAACACTGCTGCCAGTATAAGTTCACCTTCGAGCCACAAGCATCACGGCTCGAAAAATGAGCCTGAGATTGTTGATGAAACGTTACTCTTGATGAATGAAAAGAATGCGGTTTCGCTTCTCACCCTTTCAAACAAGTTTAATCATTTAGATTTGGGTCTGAAGAACACCCTCACCAATTACATCGTCATATTTGGCACTTGCAAAAAGTTTGCCGATGAGCTTCCAAACATCAATATCAACAAACTACTCAGCATTGACGAGGATGATGAGTTGCTCTATTTGATTGTGTGTTTGGGAGCCTGCCAATTGCGAGAATGTAACGATGCAATATTGATGTTCAACAGGAGCTGGGAGATTATCATTGACAAGATCAGCAACTCCAAGATCAACTACAACTCAGGAGAGATCTTCAACAAATTTGTGGACAACTTGATCATCTTGAGTTACATCTATTTGAACTACTTCATTAACTTCAGCAACAGCGAAAAACCAGGTATGGAGGAACTTTTTAAAAAGGTTGCCATTCCCATTGATGTACTGTTTGAGTACTTGAACAACATTATAAGTACCCATATGACAAACAGCGATGGTTCAAGTGCAACAGCACCAGACAGAAAAAGAAGTGGTGGTAGCAACAGCACCAGTGGCAACAACAACAGTAATAACGACGACTTAGAGTCATCATCAGGCGACAAGCGCTTGGAGTCGTTCTACTGGTACGCCTACCTATTATTATCTCACTACTCATTCATCTACAACAAGTCACCATCATCGTTGCACCTATACCTGTTGAATAAGAGATTACCAGAGGACGATATTAGCATTATTGACGATGTTCAGCAGCAAACCCAAACTGAAGAGACACTCGGTCAAATGATCACCAGTTTGTCAATCATTTCAACGTCCTTCCAAAGCTTTGTTAACCATAACAATCTCACGTTGAAGGAAAAAATTATCATATCTGGACTGATGAATGAACTGCAAATGGTGAAATTTAATGAGACCAACAAACTCAACAAGAATATCATTCTGCAACAGGGCTTGTTCAAGGATAACAAGAACTTTCTACACAATGCCATCATACTAGCCAACAAGAATTTCAATGTTTCAGATAACGTTAGCAATAGCGGAGATGAAGAGTATGCTTCATTGATCACTCTAATGAAGAGGAAGTTGTTGATCAACTGTCCTTTAAAGTTTACTGATCTACTGTCGAACTACCTCGTGTTACCAAAATCAAACTATAATTGGCTCTTGCTTGCCTTATCCTTGAAAGAATTTGTCTTTGAGACCGAATCGTTAATCAATGACAAGAATTTTTTGAGCAATGATAAACCTATTGTTGAATTTGACATCACAAAGTTTCTGAAGGTTAACTATTTAGATACCGGATCCATGTCACAAACAGGAGGGAGTAACGATTTGACAGAGGAAAAAATATACAAGAACATCCATAACTACATCACGACGCCGTTCAATACAAACTTCTTGATAAATAACAACTTGGGGATCACCACCTTACCGATGTTGCTTCTATCGTTGATTTACATTGACAGGAATCTATCAAAACATGCCCAAAGTTTGAACCTACCCATTAACAATCTAATCATGGTTGAATTCATAATGGGAAACTTTTTGGTGTTGGTAAGAATCCTGATATTTTTCAAGAGGAAATACTTCATAGACATCTCCAGTCCCCTTGATAGAAACTGGCAGCTTGGAGTAGGTGCTGGGGATGGCGGCAGCGGTGGTAACGCCAACAACAGCAACAGCGGTGGGAGTATCAACGCTAGGAATGGCAGCAACACCGGAGGAAACTTGCAAGCATCAGAAGACGAGGACATGGCTGATGATGACGATGACGATGATGAGAGCATCATACTTTCCGTTCTCTTTTACATCATTAACGAATTGGGTTGCAATTATACATCTGTACCAATGGTTAGATCTGAGAGTAGCGAGTTGCGCAAGAGGTCAAACAGTATATCGATTGGTGAGTTTAGCAACAACAATGAAAAGATTAGAAGGATGAATGCCTCTGGCAAGGATTCCAAGTCAACGGGGAATCTTCACCACCACAGTCATCACCATCATCATTCTACTAAGGGGGAGGAATCGATCAAGTCCCAGATTTCTAGTGATTCCAAGTTTTACTACTTGATGAAAAACTTGGAGAGTAATTTTGTCAGTTGGTTGAAGATGCTGGGTAATGAGTTTGGTCCTGTTGAAACATTTGTGGATGTTTTTGAAAAAGTTCTGAGTAATGAGATTTACAGCAAGTTGAACTTTGGAAATCAGTCTCTAAGCGGGAACTTCCCTTCTACATTGGAAGGATTTAATCTGATGTCTCCGCAACCACCAATGTCTGCCTATTATGGAAGTGGATCCCAATCGTCACAACATCAACAGCAACAGCAGCAGAGTCAGATCTATAACCAAAACTCGCAGTTTTTGGGAGGGGGAGGAGGGGGAGGAGGCAGTAGCAGCAACACGAACAACAATAATAACAACAACCTAACGAGCACCGCAATGTCGAACTCGTCATCTTCACGTAACGGATACAACTCTAACGATCTCTTCTTTCTACAACAGCAACATCAGGAGTTGTACAACAAGCAGAAACTCCCCAGTTTCACAACCAGCAAGCCAGATTCATTGATGAGACAGCAGTTTGATACTAATCAGCAGCAGCATCGACAGTCAATGACTGCTTCTCCATCTGGTGCATCTGCTGCCACCATACTGTTGAAGAAAGAAGGCAATGGGGATTTGACTTTACAGGGTGATGGTGGGAATAGTAGGCTTTTGCTACCTCCACTCAGTGTGAATTCTAGACAGCTGCCGAATCCGTTCAGACTAAGTGGCGGCGGTAGTAGTAGTGGTGGTGGTGGACTCGTTGGGGAAGGTATCAGTGAGTTGTTACAGGCTGCTTCCAGCTCTGTCGATTACGATGGTAAAAAATGAGGATGGGGTTGGACTGTTCGAAGCCTGAGCGGGTTCAATAATCTATTTTCTCGGTTTTTGTTCTGTCGGTTTTTTGTTCTTTTGTTATCATACTATATTTCTATTACTGTGGCCATTTTTCATTTATTTATTTATTTATTTATTTATAACAGGTGAAGTTTTGAAATGCGTTTGTGTATGTTTTCCAATTCAATTCGAGCTTTACCAGTACAATCACGTTTGGTAATGTTTTATTATTCTCTTAGAACATGACTCGGTATTCCTAAAAAGAAATATACATTATCATCGATCAGTAAACGAGCCATTGATAGCACCAGAAACAAGCTTTGAACTATAATCACTCCTTCCCTGAGTACCTCCATCAAATTCCGTTCTGTTAGAAACCGACCTCACATTCTCACCACGCTGGAAACTAGTAGAAGAAGGAGTATTTGCAGCAGTGGTGGCTGTGGTATTCGAGACGTTCGAACTGGCAACCGACCCTAGGCCATAACACACTGCCAAAAGTCCAATCACACCAAACATGAATGTAGAACGAGAACCAAACAGATGCTGTTCGTTTTGATGGTAGTCATGTCCGTTAGTACTGGCAACGGATGAACCAAAGTTTCGAAAAGTTGTATTTGTACTTCCGTGGCCTTGCCTTCTTGAATGTGGATACTCCATAGTGTATATGTCCTTTCTTATTCCTCCTTTGAGGTTACGAGTCATCATATCATGGTTGAGCAAGTTTCCGAGTTGAATGATCTTTCTTTCTCGAAGTCTCTTTTCATTCTTGAGGTTTATTTGGAAATGTTTGTTGAAGTCAAAGTGCGGCACCTCGTCAGACTGTGCTGATGAGGATGTGTTGGTGTTGGCGTTGGTGTTGGCGCTGGTGGTGGTACCTGGATAAGAAGCAAATGGAGCATAGTTTGGAGAGGATGGTTGCTTGTAAGTAGCGGATCGTGGTCTCGCGTAGTGGATGCTTGAGGATGGGGTCCTGCCATATAGTGGATTTGACCTGTTGTGCACTTTGGAAAAGTTTAGGGAGGTATCGTATTGAGCCCTTGATTTTGGATTGATCAACACCTCATATGATTTCTTAATCGTTAGATATTTTTCATTGTGTTCCTCCAACTGTTCCTCAGTCAAGTTTTGTGATTTGAGGATGTCGGGATGATACTTCAGACTCAATTTTTTGAAGCTAGACTTGATCTCTTTACCTGTTGCTGTAAAGGACTCCAAGTTGAGATTCTTGTAGTGACTTGCCGTCATAGATCGATGTGATGCATTAGAATGTGGAGACGATGACAAGTATCTGATTGTATTGATGTTGTTGTTTAACGTGCACCTTCTTCTTGGTGAATGGGAGCATTGAGAGCAACCCAACTTATACCCCACCTTTTTCAACTGCAGCTTCTGCTGCAGTGGTATGAACATTGTATTTGATTAGTAAAGAAGGGGCTTTAATTGTAACTTGTGTCTAACAGTGGATCCAATGAATGATAATCTCTGTTTAATACAAGGGAAGAGTATATATATAAATATATTGTTGAAGAATCAGACTGGAAGTGTATCGTCGTCTACCATTCTCCTTAAACAATGGCACATTCGTTAGATAACGGTCTTAAGTGGAGATTTTTCAAGTGCGCCTAAAACTTGAGGCTGTGCTATGTGATGGTTGGCTGTGTGGCTTTGCTAGTGAGAACTCCGACGATCGGACGGAGGTGTCATTGTTTGATACTCTCTTTGCCTTACAATTGAGGTGCTTTTGTGTTAGTTTATTATGCCGTTCCATCGAGAGTAGTCAGATCATCATCATCACCATCATCATTACCATCACTACCATCACTATCTTCATCAGTCTCATTAAAATTGAGTTCTATCCAGCTAGGCCACGCCAGCTCGTTGATCAACATTGTTCTCATTGCCCCCACCAGAAACTTTTCAATCTTACCGATATTCCTCAATATTGATCCATGGTTGAAATTGGCTAGGGTGCCGGCATTATTATTGCCACCATCCCCTAAAGCGGATAAGGCCTGTCCGTAGTTTCCCAATTCTCCTTCAATTTTCAAGTTTTTGATGATGTCTATTCTCTCTCTGGTTGTGGAATTAGAAGAAGAGGAGGAATACAACGATGTCACTGGCAGGTCACTCACCGATGACTTTCTTGAGTTTTCTCTAGTTTCATGAAGGTCCATCTGGGAAGTTGGTTGACCGTTCATACTAGGATCTCTCTCGTTACTGTTGTTGCTATCGACGCTCACGTCTTCATCCTTGATGTCACACAGGAGGGAAATGAATAGTTTCTTGTCCAAGTATGCAACGATGGCTAACGAATGTATGAACAAATCTGTAATCTTGAGTCTCACTGGAAGTTTAATGAATTCCTGTGCAGGATAATTGGCAAGCAAGTTGCAAACAACTTCGATGTATATGTTTGAATCAAACTTTAGATCCACCGTCAATTGCAAATCATTCTCCTTTCCATTATTATCGTTACATTCAACACGTGCTAGATTAGCCTCATTTTGTAATCTTTGACTGATGCTTCTCGTTGGTCTCGAAGATGTGATTTTTTGAGCTGCTCCAAAGTTTAAAGTGCTGCCACTCTCGCCTCTCCTTCTACCACCCATTGAATTTTGATGTCTTTGTTGTTCCAGTCGTTCAACGTCTCTAACGTATGTATCGTCAATGCTAAGATTGACGTTCATTGGTACAGCATGAAATTGGGACTCTGCAGTACCGTCGTTGTTAGTGGTGGTGGTGGTGGCAGTGGTATCCTTAATACCGAATCCTCCTATACCGATACCCACGCCGTTTGCGCCCAACGGCTGGAAATAGGAAGATGTGGTTCTTGGCATCAACAACGATGCCCTTGGATTTATTGGTGAATTGATCATATTTGTAGTTGCCGATATGGACGATGGTGTAGGTGCACCTCCACTGCTGCTGTTGATTACGGGGAAGTAGTGCTGAGGAGACATTGTAGGGGTTGAGGATCTGTTGATTCCGCTCATCATAGAAGTCACTGGAGACGGGCTTCGAGATATCTCCAGAGTGGGATGGTAATGCCTGTTCAGTGCTGCCAGTCTAACCGGGGACGTTGGCGTAGGTCTATGTATGATTGGTTCCCCACGCTGGGATGTGTTGTGATTGTGATGTTGATGTTGATGTTGATGTTGGGAGCTTGTGACTGCTACTGGGTCACCTTCTGCACGGTAGAATTCAGCAAATGGTTGATCTATGCTTCTAATTGCAACTCCTGGAGATTTGTCACCAAGCGAAACCTTGACTACCTGTAATCCGTTGAGGTAGGTTGGAAGTTCGATGGATGAGAGCTTGTCGTTGAGAAAGTACAGTAGTTCTCTGTTGATGTTTTCATCGGTGGAAATTGACTCCCAATCTATATCAAACGACATATCAATGAGTGTCTGTGTTAATTGATTAATCAGTAACCCAACTTGACTAGATTAAAGGGACTGATTAGTATTAGTGTTAGTATTAGTACAGATTTTATACCCCCATTTTCGTATACTCGCTTGTTAGTTATATATATCAGGGCTGTGTGCTACTACTAGTATATACTTACGTAATACCAAAAAAGAGCAATTTTCAATCCGTCTCGTTTGATTTGATCAGCTAACCAACCACAAACCAACTCTTCGGGGTCTTTTTCGTTCGGTATTCATCATCCCAGATCTCTCGCTAGATTGCTACTTTTTATCCTATAAAAAGGAAAAGGGGGGGGTTCTTTCTGTCAACACTTTCACAATTCACAGATAGCATCACCACATACATCGTTATTCCTTGGAAGCCCAAACAATGTACTCATATTCTTCTTACCCATGGAAAGTTCTCGGTAGGCAGAGCAGGAGGACCGCTACCCTCCGGACACCCCTACGCAGTCTACCCAGTCTACACTTCCAATCATCATACACAACATCCCAAAGTACAGCAAGCAAGAATAATGGTACCGCAGTCGTGTTCATGAACATGGGAGGTCCATCAACGATACCCGAAACCTACGACTTCCTCTATAGACTATTCTCCGATGGTGACTTGATCCCATTTGGCAGGTTCCAAAACATACTGGCAAGATTCATAGCAGCAAGAAGAACACCAAAGATTGAAGGCTACTACAAGGAAATAGGAGGAGGTTCACCAATTAGAAAATGGTCAGAGTACCAGTCCAAAAAAGTGTGCGAAAGATTAGACATAATATCCCCAGATACGGCCCCCCATCATCCATACGTTGCCTTTAGATATGCCAAACCATTGACCGCTGATACCTACCAAAAGATGCTGGATGATGGAATCACAAGAGCAGTGGCATTCTCACAGTACCCACAGTTCAGTTACTCCACCTCCGCATCCTCAATAAATGACCTCTATAGACTCTCTAAAGTGATTGACAAAAAAGCACAGATAGAATGGTCAGTGATTGACAGATGGCCAAAGCATCGCAGCTTAATAGACACCTTTGCAAAACACATCGATGAAGCCCTCCTGAAATTCCCTGAACATTCAAGAGACCAAGTGGTGATCCTCTTCAGTGCACACTCCTTACCAATGGAAATCATAAACAGGGGAGACTCATATCCTGCAGAAGTGGCATCCACGGTATACGCAGTGATGGAAAAGCTCAAATTTAAAAACCCATATAGACTATCCTGGCAATCCCAAGTTGGACCAAAGGCATGGCTTGGAGCACAGACTGACTTCATCACGAAAAGACTCGTTAATGATACAGAAGAAGCCGATGTGCCTGCCGTTGTCATTGTTCCCATTGCATTCACTTCAGACCATATAGAAACATTACATGAGATTGACATCGAGTTAAGCTCTGAGTTAAAACAACCACAAAGAATGGTGAGGTGTGAATCTTTAAATGGTGATCCGTTGTTCCATGATGGATTGGCGGATTTGGTTAAGGATCACCTTGATTCGGGTGAGTTGTACTCAAAGCAACTTGCTTTGGATTACACTTTGGGTAGTGTTACTGCCCAAAACGTGTTTAAGCATCCTTCTGAATTCTTTGGTAAGAGGACTCCTGTTGAGGAGTAGTAGTAGTAGTCCTCCCTTATCCATCTCTTCATCGAATGCCCTCATTTTTCTAACTGGTTTATGTCGTTCTTTCCCTTCCCATATGCCTGTTTCTTTTCTTTTTATTAGTCTGCTATTTGCACATTGCATCATCATCCACATATTTATAATCTACATACAAACACCTCTCACCACTCTATCTATCATTCTCTCTGCTCAGGCCTCTTAAAACCTTCCTCAATAGTCTTCAAAACATCATCGTATAGCTTCGTCTTTGCAGTCTCCTTGTCTTTTCTCAAAGAAGCAGTCGCATCCTGCTTCGGTATGATCTCCTTAATCACAAACACAATTTGATCCCATTGAACCTCATGATCACACTTGAGCAACCTCTGATGCAACTTACTCACCAACTGCTGCTTATGCCTATCCTTATCAACAAACGGAACAACAAACTTGATAATCTCCTTGAAGGATTTCTCATCAAGCTTAGTATCGGTAGATAGCCCAGTAAACATATCGATGAATCCGTTGTATATGGCATTGTCCTTCGTTGCCAACTCTGCAAAGAATAACTTACACATGTCAACTATTCCTTTGTCCTTGTTGACGTATAACTTAGCCATCTGTGCAAGCTGACCTTTAACTTTAACTTGGCCAGCCAAGATCAAAAATGTCACCGTCATCAAACAGGTCCTCTGCACCATCGTGTCCCTATCGTTCAATCCTGCATATAGATAATCCTTGTTCGTATCGATGATATTGTTGAAGCAAACAGCCATATCTCCAAGTCCCAAGACGGCATTGCTTCTAACGATGGGGTCAGAAGAGGTCTCGATGATGTTCAAGTACATCTCCAAATTTGACTCGCAGAATTTGGGAGAGATGCACATCAGTTTCGATAAGCAGAGAATAGCCTGTCTTTGTAAACCTTGATCGTTGTATTCCTTCGGGTTGATAATGATCTCTTTGATCAATGGGTAAAATCTTGCCAAGAGACCATTCTCACTGTAGAGTAGTTCCTTCTCCTTGATCATTTGAACAGCATCGACAAATTCATCCTCGTTGGTACCTCCAATCATATCAAGTTCACTCTCCTGTTCAGACTTTTTGTTCTCAGATTCAATCTTCTTTTTCTTGAACTCAGTCTCACATTTCTCCAAATGAATGATCGTCTTCAATCCAACATGTCCTATCAAAAACAACAGCTGTGATAAGGAAATCACCCTATCTTCATCATGTATGTCACCATTCGTGAACACACTACCTGATTTAGATTTCAAAAGATCTGTGGCAATTTCGTCTGGTTTGCTCGATATCGTGTAGACACAATTCAATGCCTGTTCAGCCATACCGTACCACTCTCCATCACTCGAATATCGAAGCAAGACATTAATGAGTCGATCGCTAATCTCATCCTCCTTCTCAGCTTTGAAAACAGTGGCAATGCTGGATCCCTTTGGAACGACTCTGGACAGTGCGACACACGAAAACCTAGCCAGCACCCAATCCTTATTGTTGGAATTTAAACCAACGTTCAATATGGAATCCAAACCTTTGAGCGCAATCTCATGATCTTCAACGGCAAGCATACCAAGGATGATTATGGAACCTCTCATCACTTTTCTCGAACTATCAGCACTGCTGAAGAATTGCCAGAGACGCTGGATCACCCCATTGGTAATGGCACGCTTTGAGTAAAGCTCACACACAAGTTTCTCCATAGATGCAAGATCGGCAACGGATGCATCAAAGGTTAGCCTGATCAAATTTGAGGCAATGTACGAGACAGTCTGATTCGTATCAAAGAATTCGGCAGGCGTCAAGTATAGCTTGGTGTAACAGTCAATCAATTTGTCAACAACCTCGTTACCGTCCTCGTTGCTACCTTTCATCCATGCAAGATGCATCATTCTCTTGATTCCATCAGAAGAGTTTTCAATTCCTTGTGCATCACAGAGAACAAAGAAGTTCATCGACTCGATCACTTCAGTTTTGGTCTTGGAATAGAGCAACTCACTGCAGAGTTCAGCAGCACGATGAATGTATCTGATGAACCTGGTTGCATCCTTGTAGTACTGGATGGTCAACAGTAACTTATTGACAAATTCTGGATCTCCAAGGCTGTCTAGATCAACGTTGGCAACATTCTCTATACCTGTATGCGGTGGTGTCTGTGGCTCTTTGTCATCTTCCTCTTCATCTTTGCTGTTGTTGCCATCCTCGTCCTCTTTTTCATCTGCTTCTTCACCGTCTTCCTCCACGTTGGAACTTTTTGTAGCACTTTCACCGTCCTCTTCATTCTCATCGTCAATGTCCATGGCATCTTCATTATCGTTGAGGACCGATGCCTCAGGATCGTCAAAGAGGTCTGGCTGGAGCTCCTTCAGCTTCTCCGTTGCCCGATCCAACCTGGCCTGCCAAACGGATAAAAGCAGTCTTCCTCTATCCTCTGTGTGCATCGTCCCATACGGGTGATTCAATATCAATGAGATGAGGAACCGTACTGAGTTTCTCCTAACGATACTGGACCTATCTTCAAGATGCACAACGGCAAGCCTCGTCCATTTCAACCTCCTGTTGACAAACTTGGAACTCATCTCGCTGAGCTTCATCAAACCTTGAATTGCCCTTGATCTAACAAACGGGTTAATGTCCAAGAATCTCTCCTCTAACAACATGATAAAACCATTTGCTTGGCTCCGATGCTCGTCCAACACGTCCTGGGATTCTGCTAGGTTAGAAATGATATTACCAACAACCTCAACGACAGAGCATCGTAACGTGAAGGAGCTGTTGTCTAACAGGTTAGCTATTAGAGCCATCTGCCTCATGACTAACCTTGGCCCTAGTTCTGACAATTTGATTAAAAATGACGCGATCGATTTAGGACCGTTGGAATCGGACTCGTTGAATTCCTTCTCGCTGATGTCCTTTAACACGGCATCTGTCAATTGCGAGTAGTCGAAATGTTCCTTTATCGAGTGTAGAAGTTCAGCCATGACGGTGCTCAAGTGTGGATAATAGGTGAGATGTTGCAAGACAGAACTTTGAACTGAGGAAGCCTGACCGTGAAGTTTCACCGCTAGACCTAGCACATTGAAACAAGCCAGTTTGACCTCTGTAAATTTGACACGTTCTGGATTCTCTTGAAGTATATTGACTGGCATCAGAAACGAGGAAGAGATAAACACGTTTCTTTCTAGTGATGTTTGGAATAAATTTGATAAATCAAGGTTAAAAAGTTTGAAGATGACCGAAAGCAGCTCCTCGATCAAAGCGTTGGTCTTTTTAATATGGATTTTCTTTTCTTCTGGTAGTTTTCCTTCTCTATTCTTTCCAACGTTGAGGTTTTCCTTTCCATAGTAAAAGAGAAGAACATATGATATATATGCGAATTGCTCAAGGAGCTTCTTATGAACAGGAAACATCTCAACCTCTCCACTGTTCATGATTGCCTTGGTTTGATCCACCTGGTTGGCCAATGAACTGGAGACCAAATTGGAGAGCTGATACTTAATTTTGTTGTTCAAGTTCGGGAAGTAATGTGTGATCTCCACTAATGGGTTCCAGAATTCCTCGTACATTATGGAGTGTGACCTTAATGCTAGTTCGTCCGTTAGCATGGACAAGGTGTGTGTTGCATCAAAGTCTTGGTCTGGCTGAAAGGGATCATCGCCTGGGGTCTGAACGGCAATGGTCTCTGCAAACGAGTTGAGTGCCTTTGATAAGTTGAAATTTACTTCCATACTGAATTGGTCCTCAATGTATCGGTATTCTGGATGGATTTGTGCGGTGGCTTGTTGTAGGTATCAAAGAAATGGTAACGATAAAGAAGAAGGATATAGAAACATAGTAGAACACAAACAAACAAACAAGGTCAAATAATCAACCACATTCACGCGCGTCGGGGCGTATATATAGAGTAGAGGGCTGTGTTTTACGCATACAAATATAATATAGACACTACATATACGCACACGCACATCGGAGAGTGGATTGTGATGAGACTCATTATATACTATTCTTTAGGAGGTTTGCCCATTTGATAATTAACTCCCCACGAAAAGATTGAAAACCTGCAGTCTGCCATCTTTCATATATCAGCAGCATGTCGGAGAGGAAAGCCATAAATAAATACTACCCGCCAGATTTTGATCCATCAAAGATCAAGAAAGTGAAAAAGTCGAAAAAGGACGGTTCGCAAACATGGCCAACGGTGAGATTGATGATCCCGTTCTCTATGAAATGCCTAAGTTGTAACGAATACATAGCAAAGTCGAGGAAATTCAACGCGAAGAAAGAGGCAACGACGGAGCAGTATCTTGGTATCAAGATCATCCAGTTTCGTTTCAAGTGTCCTAGGTGTTATCTTGACTTGGTGTTCAAGACAGATCCTAAAAATGGAGATTTCTTGTGTGTTTCTGGATGCAAGAAGAACTTTGAAAAATCGATTGTGGATTCAGGTAAGCTTTCAAAAGATGGTGCTGGTGTAGATGAAGATAGTATGGACAAGATTTTGCAAAGGCTAGAGGAAGAAGACGTGAAAGAACAACTTGCCAAAGATGGTAAGAAAGACACCAACAGAGGCGAGACTGCTATCGAGCAACTGGAAAGGCGGTTGATCGAGCAACAGAGAGAGCAAGAGTTGGTCGATGAGATTGATGAGTTACAGCAGAGGAACAAGAAACATGAAAAATCCAAGGTTCAAGTGTTGTCAAGAGGTGACAATCCAGAAGAAGAAAGTATCGAGTACCTGGACTCATTAGAGGCGAGAGAAGCGTTCAGGCAGTTTAAGGATGATGCTACAGGTGGTGAAATGGAGCATCATGATGTTGTGGATGATGCTAGCACCAACAGTGCTCAACAGGGTTCTCCTGATCTTAAAAGCGAGGAAACAACAGAGAAGGTCAGTGGAATGGGACTATTGAACGGATACGGTTCATCGAGTGAGGACTCGGATGAAGATAATGTTGTCGAGGACTCACGTCAGAAGCAGACAATGGTTACATTGAAGCGCAAGACAAATAATCTGGGAATTTCTGTAAAGAAAAAGGCAAAGCCAAAGGTAGTTGTATAATACATCTTTAATATACTAGTCGAAATAAGTAGTGTGTTGGATTGAAACAGTTATGGTAGTAGCCCTAGTAATTTAAGCATAGAAACAAATATAAAAGGCAATATCATTACTTACCAGCCTAATCCCTCATCTTCGCATACCCCTTCACAACAGTATTATTAACGCCAATTCTTCTGTTTTCAATGGCAGCCAACAAATCTCTCAACACAACGCCAGGCTCCTCTCTCGCCTCTCTGTACCTGATACCATTATCACCCCTAGCACTGATGGAATTGTTCTTTGTCGAAGTCTGCATCCACGAATACTTCTTCTTCTTAGACCCGCTCATCATCATAGATGCAGTAATATTAGTCTGTTTGTGCTCAGCAATCATATCCTCCTCTTTTTTCTCCTCTTCCAGCCCAAGTGCTATCCTCCTCTTGACTCTCTTCTCCTCGATCTCCTTCTGTCTAGTCGCTATATCCTTCAACGCTCTAGATATGTTTGACTTCGAAGTCGATAAGTTCTGCTTCTGCTTCGTAGTGACTCCACGGCGACGATGTCTAGAAAGTACGACCGAGTCTGACACCAGACCTGTCATGTATGTTTCACAGGCGCTAGACATCAAATTGATCAAATCATGATCAAAAGCCATCTCTTTCAAACCTTGTTCTTCCATCGTCTTGTTCATGAACCAGGTGAGTTGATGTGGTTTGAGGAAGTTGTTTGGATCGACCTGTCTCTTTGATATCGTTAGTCCCGAGACCATTGCTTCTTCTTCTGCTCTAATGTTAACACCTGCTGCTGCAACGGCATCTGTGAGATCTTCTGGATTTTGCGTTGATGATGTAGATTTCGTGCCAGCGGTGACATTCTTGGTTGTTCCGGTTGCCGTTATCGGTGTTGCTGTTCCTGGGCTGGTTTTGGTGTCCTTTGTTTTCATTAATGCTTGCTTGGATTCATTGTTACTCAAATCTGATGGTGCCGCTACCGATGCCGTTGCGAGTTGTATCGAGCTATCGTTCTGTTCCTCGTCTTTGTTGTTATTAGTGTCGGGTATGATAGAAGTGGTTTCATCAGCAGCAGCAGCAGCAGCAGCAGCGGGAGAGAGTCCTAGGCTTGGAGTATTAATGTTGGAGGCAAACCCGGTTGTCGGAGTTGCCAATGTGGGTGTTGCCAATCCACTGCCTGGAGTTGCAATACCACTGAGAGGCGTAATTACCGTTCCATCTTCCAATTTTATCTTCTTGTTGTTAGAGGAGGAACTATCGTCTGCACTTGTCGTTCTCTTGAGAGTTGTGTTGCTTGGAGAAGAAGACATCTTGGCTTCTTATGACTGAAAGAAGAGGGTTGCAAGCGATGTCGAGGGCAGATAGAGAGAGAGAGAGAGAGAGAGAGCGTATTCCTCAATCAATCTATAATATTCAATGTGTCGATAGAAACAGTATTAGTGCGATTGATGTTTACCAAGCTAGTGGAGACAGTAATCAATCCTTGATTAAGCCATTGTCTATCTAGTTGTAGTTAGTTTTAATGTGCTTGTTGTTTGTCTCTGCCTGTATTCCTTCAATAATCCATGCCTGAAGTGGAAAAGGTCGATCGACTTCTCTTGAATGACATTACCCGGACGATTGTGTAAGTTTTTAATACATATTTCTGGGCTGTGATATTCATGTGATATTAAATCACGTGATACTATTTACTTATGAATAGCCGACAGGCGATAGCTAATTTTTAGGGAGACTGAAAAATTTAAAAGGAACAAATTTGCAACTATTGATAATGGTTTTTACAAGTTTACTCTGATTGATGAAGATAAACCCTCAATCCACCACTAGCATCATCATCATCATCATAATAGTCCACAATGTCCGGAAAGCCAAAGCTTATAACATTCCAAGGCCATGAGAACTTCAGACTGAGGCTCATCCTGGCAACTCTAAGTGGTAAATCCATCAAAATTGAAAAGATCAGATCAGATGACTTGAATCCAGGTCTGAAAGATTACGAGATTTCCTTTATGAGACTACTGGAAAACGTCACAAATGGTTCAGTAATAGAGATCTCATATACAGGTACAACAGTCATCTACAAACCAGGTCTAATCATTGGCGGTAACCTTACCCATACCTGTCCAGCAGGGAAACCATGCGGATACTTCATCGAACCAATGCTATACCTAGCCCCATTTTCAAAGAAGAAATTCTCCATCATTTTTAAAGGAACAACAGCATCAAAGGAAGACTCAGGATTAGAGTTCATCAAGTGGGGTTTGTTACCCGTCATGGAAAAGTTTGGTGTTAGAGAGGTGGAGTTGCACATTCTAAAGAGAGGTTCACCTCCACTTGGAGGAGGAGAGGTCCATCTCATAGTGAACTCCTTGATTCCACAACCTTTGACCATGCATGTACTGGACTACCAAAAGATATCCTCAATTAGAGGAGTGGCGTACTGTACGAGAGTCTCACCATCGGTCGTTAACAGACTGGTTGATTCTGCAAAGACCGTGTTGAAATCAACTGGTTGCGACGTCAATATCACCACAGATGTGTGGAGAGGTGAAAACTCTGGAAAATCTCCAGGTTTCGGATTGACACTTTTCACAGAGTCAAAAAAGATCCAGTTTAGATACGTCGTTGAGGATATCGGTCTCGGTGGAGAGACTCCTGAGGATGTTGGTGAAAAGGTAGCCTATAACTTGCTACAGCAGATCGAAGAAGGTGGCTGTCTAGGAAGGAATCAGCTCAATTTGGCGTTTGTCTACATGGTGATTGGTAAGGAGGATATCGGTAGATTGATAATAAACAAGAAACAACTTGATGAAGATCTCGTGTCGTTGCTCAGAGATATAAAGAAAGTGTTTGATATAGAGTTTTACTTCAAGGAGTCGGATGAGTACGATAATTCTTTTGTTGCAACTGTGAAAGGTATTGGTTTCTCCAATGCTTCAAAGAAGATCGCATAATCCTACCAACAAAAATATCGGCTGCCGTGTATATTAGTCTGTTACATTTTCTTCAAAACTTGATCATAGAGTGTCAAATCAAAAAAATAAAACAATCTTAAGAAAGCAAGGTGCCATTATTTCAAAGGAAGGTCCTGTAAATCATTGAAAACTCGTTGGATGGCATCCTGATGTAGCTCTCCATACTTTACCCTCTCGATAAACCAATCCTGGAATGCCTCGCTGACCATGTACTTCGTCTTTTGGAACAGCTTGTACTCGTTAAAGAATGTACCCTTGACCAGAATGATCTTCGTGATCAAGGAATTGAGCAATTCCAAAGACTGTGTCAAAATCGTCACTAGCTTGTCAACCTCTGAGCCTTTGATATCTGACTTTATCTTAATCTGGAATAAACGTTCGTTCGTTCTGGTTATCCTGTTCAACAACACGTGTATCTGCTTCTCGGAATCGTTCTTGAAACTGATCAACCGCTCGATCAAGAAATGTAGCGATGTTAAATAGTCTTGGAACTTCTTAAAGCTTTCCAAAATCTCCGAGTTCATCAGATTCAACTCGTCATCTTTCAATTGTTTGGTTGTTGAGAAAAACTTGATCACCTGTTTCAGGATCGTATTGATTATCGAAAGATTCTCATCTTCCGACTGTGGTCTTCTCGTCTCCACTAAGTTGTCCAGTCCATATATCGTTCCACTGGATTGGACAAACTGGTCAAGGTAGATGGCAAATCTTTGGTTGTCCAAAGATAACGCCATTTCTCTCTTCTCAATTCTCTCAACCAATATGCAAAGCTTCGACCAAGTATCGGCAAACCTCGTCAAGTTAGAATTTGTACTGTTCAAATTATCCCAGAAGTCCAACTTTTTATAGCGTATTGGACTCTCATTCCAAATCTGTGTAATGTTATTGATCACGGAGTCATTCGTGGAACGATGCTGCCCTGCGAGTTGCTCCTCGTCACCACTGCCATCGATGTCTGAGTCATTGTCGTCTTTTAATCCCTTCAAGACTTGTTCCAGATTGATCCTAAACCTTCTTGGTAGATTGACCCTTATGCCATCAAACTCGTCGTTGATTTCAACGTTGGCGAATTTTTTCCAGTTTGAGAAATCGTTAGGGACCGTGAGGAACATGATCACGAGGTTCTCCTTGGACAATATTGGATGCTTGGCAAGTTGATATAGAAACCTTTGCAAGCCCCTTCTTCTCTTTTGTAAGAAAAGTGAATCGTTGGAAGATGCTACTAGATCGAAAGATGAATGGGATGTGGGGGTGTTAGTAAATGTTCATCTCTAAAGGAATTGACCAGTCAATGCTAATAATGTACTTACATGTAAACTTCTTCGGAGGTAATTCAGGAATGAGTCTGAAAGGATACTTCTTCCATAGCACCTCTATCAACCATGCAAAATCGCTGTATCTTCTTATCACTTTGCTTTCAGAAGAACCACTAGGCTTGCTATCGCTCTGGTAGTATTCACTTGGGAACTTCAAATTGTGAGTGATCAAATAATTAGTATGCTTGAAGACCAATCCTTCCTTTTCCGGGATCTCTTTCACCTTGATAATATGTTTGTCATCGCTATTATGATAACTGAGAGGATTGTATCCACTCACTAGCTCCTGCGACCAAACGCTAGACTCCAAAGGATTGGTATCGTCTCCTACAAGACCTGCTTCAGCGTCGGCATCTGCCTCATCATCTAATTCATCCTCGTCAACGTCCACATCTTGGGGTGGTGGTGATATTGCTGGTGCTGGTGCTGCCAATAATGGATCGCTAGTCGTTATCGGTATAGTACCGCTACCTGTACCGCTGCTGTGGATATTGCCATTGCTTGACTTATGCTCGCCACCCAATGGGTTCACGATGGGCCCAGTCGAAGCCCTATTGAAGGATAAGGATGCAAAGTTTGACGACAGAATATCGTTGGAATTGTACTCATCCCAGTTGTTGTCCTGTAAGATAGAGGCTTGCATGTTGTTGGGCTGCCTCGTGGAAGGTAATGACCATGGATCATCGTCGTTTAGCAATGGGTCTGACCCTGAGCCAAATATACTGTCTGACATTGGTTGATGGAGGTCAATGGGTTTCCAGTTCTATTGTTTCAATAATAACCAAAAATGTATTGATTCACGATGAACTTATGCTTGGGGTTGGGATAGGTGTTGTCATGTTTGAGCAAGCGTTGCTGTTGTTATCTGTCTTTTCTAGTTACTCGATAGCGACCAGGGGACATGGCGCACGTCTGCTTGCCTCTATAAGGCGAGGCTGTACGGTCGGGAGCTGCCAGGGCTGCAGAACCAAATGTTTCAAGATGGATCCAAAAACATTCCTCCAGGAAGTTGAAGTTGAAGTTGATGATCCATTCTCCACTCCAATGACCCGACTTGGCTGTTAAACTACTGAAAAATACCCCGATTATCCTTACTGAGAACGTTAAAATTAGAATATGTCAAGTCTACTTCCAAGGATACAGTCTTCGGTGAGATTGAACAACCACAACACCACTTCCACCCCATCAACGGCCGGTCAACCGTATCCATCGATCCCAGGCAACTCGTCCACACCATTCAGACTATACAACAATGAAAACACGTATCTATACCAAGAAATACTGAGGTTCGAATCGCAGCTGCAAGCCTTAACCACTTCAATTGAGCAATACGACCCTGATCCGAACATCGCGTCGAATCTAGTATCATCGATGGACTCCATCAATGACGAGTTGGCACAGCTGGAGATATTACACGATTTGAAGTTGAATCAACTGCAGAAGCAAAACAATGAGAATTTTCAGTTGAACGATAACTTGAAAAGTATACTGGTGGGTCTGGATGACTGCAGGAAGGAACTGAATGAGCTTCCAAAGCTACCAGTGGCAGAGCGAAGGAAATATCAGCAGCAGCAGCAGCAGCAGCAAGGTGTCAATAGCAGTGCAACTACAGCCGTCAAGCAAGAAGAATCACAGGATAGCCAGCACCTGGAAACAACTAAGAAGTTACTAACGTATGCGATGAAACTAGCCAAGTTTTCAAAGATACCTAGAACGTTCGATGGATTCTTGATGCCTCAAAACTTCATCTGGCCAGGAGACGACAACATGAGAAAGGGCATGCTTGCAACGGCATCGATGATGCCTCACCGAATACTAATCAATGAGAACGGAGAGGAGGAACAAGTTGGTTCTAAAGAGGTGGAGATGAAGGATGCAACTGATGTGGAAACCAAGGCCGGTGATCAAGATGAGGAGGAAGAAGACGAAGAAGAGGATGAGGTCATACCGGAGAGGAGAACCACTGAGATCGTGGGAGCCGGCGGTGGTGGTGGTGGTGCCAAGCAGGATAAGAAGGATGCTGCTGCGATCATGGCTGATTTGGATCTCTTTGAGGATTCGGAGGATGATGATTAGTAGTGTATGCATTTAACGAAAATATAAAATCATAAAATTCATGGATGGGAAGGAAAAAGAAAACTTGAAAAGATTATACACTGAAACAAAAAAGATGTTCAAAGGAAGGGAGAGAGAGAGTAATATTATTCATGCTTTCTTCTCCTTGTTTTTCAAGCTGTCTAGCTTCTCGATGTAAAACTTGACATCTGAATCAAGATCCTGTAATGCCGCTTTGATGGCACCAATCTCCTCCTCACTTTCTTTAGTGGTATCGTGCTTGTTCAACTCCAACCAATCGTCGAGCTCTTTCGATAGCTTGTCGTAGCTTAGCTTGACATTCTCTAAATCGGGAATAAGCACAGTCTGTGAGCTTAGTTCTTCCTGATTGTCAAAGTCTGGAATCTTTTTAACGGAAGCCATCAAATCTGTAGCGGAATCGAAATGCTCCGATAGTTTAGCCAAGGAACCCAGTGGCGGCGGCCTTAGTGTACCCGGTGATGATAGAGTTGCAGAAGGCTCAACTTCTGATTTGGAGATTGGTTGCAGATGGTACACTGCCATCTTCTTCAACAGTTTCTTTCCAAGTGGTAGGTCCACGAACAGAAGAATCACGAAGCATCCAATATGAACCCAGAAGTAACTGATTTTCCAAATTGCAAATGATTGTTTGAAATTCAACAGGATGAACGGTTGAACGGCGTATCCAAACACAGATTGAGTGACAATCCAACAGACAACATCGTAGACAAACTTGTACCGAGAAACGTTCGAATTATCCTTGGTGGCAAAGAATGGTCTCAAGTTTCTTCTAAACACCTTACCAACAGACTGCATGAAAGCACCAATGATAAAAGTCATATAGTAACCAGGCATGGTCCCATGCCAAAAGGCAGATGTGAAGAAAGTCAAGAATGTAGGAATTAACCCAGCTTTCAACTTTCCAGTCTCCTTATCCCTCTTGCAGCATCTCAAATAGATGCAATTCTTTAACCATTTGTTGGTGTTCATATTCCATGCCTCTAAGCAATCATGAACGTTTTGACCTAGTTCAAATGCGTAAGGATCAATGTTTTGTACTCTGTTCCAATAAAGCACATCCTTTTTGGCATCGTAGCCATTATAGCCAAGGCCAGCTAGGATGCAGCCGCCTTCACTGATTGTCCAGACGGCATAATATTTGGTCCTATATGAGAATCCCAAGATCCACATGTAGACAACCTTATAAAGGAAAGATTTCTTGTCTTTGAACTCATCCGTGAAGGCATAGTTGACAGTAACTGTTGAACTCATGTGGACAAAAACACCTGCCCATATGATACCAATGATAACTTTCTTCAATGCCACCCTTCCACTCTTTGGAATCTTTCTCTTTCTAGTCCTTCCAGGTTTCTTACTATCTGGCACATCATCAAAGATATCAGTCAAGATGAATTTCTCATAGTCAGAATAATCGAACGATGGACCAGTAACCAACGAAGCATAGAAGAAAACATATCCCATAAAGGAGACAAAACTAGGATGTGATAATACCGCTCTTGACTTTTGGAAGGTGTTAAGATAAAGGTTAAACTTTGCAGGGTCTTTATGGTACAATTGACCATCGCTGTATGACCATCCAAATGAAGACAACTTCATAACTAGTACCATCTGTGCTCCAGTGATATCAATTGATGAAGGATCATACTCCGCCACAAAGAACTGTGCTTTCAAATGGTTGACGCATAGGAAGAGCATCAATGAGACAAGGTTAACCCAAGGCATGAACCTTGACTTGTAGTATTTGGTAAGGAGATAAGTGAACACCGCATTTCCAAAGAGTACGAAGAATCCCGACCATATTTCCAAGATTAAAAAGATATAAATGGCACTGACTGTTATAATGTAGTAGTTTTTCAATGCCAATTTTTGATCTGGCAGTCTTTTGAATATTGCACTCAATGGGAAGGAGAGGAATAGACAGGTTAGAATCTTGCATGATCCTTCATCTAGTCCTGCACTCTGTGCGAACCAGTGCACGAAGAGACGAATTGGGTTGGATACCATCTTTGGATATTTCAACTGAGGAGATGATGGACGGGCAGGAGAGAGGAGAGAAAGATGAGGTAGAACTAAGGAAGGAAGGATGGTGGGGGTTGTAGTCGTTTTGAAACAAGTACATCATATTGCTTTTGATCAACCGTTTTGCTCGTTTTTGATCTGACGTGAGCGTACAGTCTCTACTTCGTTTGATTTTTAAAGGCTGTGCGATAGTGTGTTTGCGGCTGGTTCAGTACAGTAGTTTGATTTCGATGATCAGTTAGATAGATTCCACTGATACATACGGCATTAGAAACAGGAGGATGTTCCTTTCCCCAACCACCTTTTTGGAAGGGGTGTTCACAAATTAAGGGTGTACAGATGATAAGAAGGGTTTAGGAAGTCAATCCGAAGGACGATCTTCTATAGGATGTGACTTGTACACTGGTATGATCGTTGTTTCACCTCATTTCTGAGAGTTTGGGCAGTTGGAACTTTTCTGTCAATGTCAATGTCAAAGTTGGGAAGATCTTGAATACACATGATGGATGGGAAGAGCGATAGAAGAGTATGTTGGAATGGTAATATATGTGATGGAGTTAGTTTGCTTCCTGATGGTGAAATAGGTAGATTCGATTAGATGCCGACGTTGCCTGGTCTAGTTATACAACGATTTTCTCGATTACCAAAGAGATAGACACATATATATTGTCACCTTCCAAAGTCATGTAGTACGAAACGGACTGGACCTGGCCCTGCAGCTCGTCTTCTGTCCCCCTTCCCAGATAGCTATAGGTAGATGGAATCAGGGGATGATGATTCTGGTCACTATTGGAAATGCCAAGGTGTGTCTTTTACACTTCTGAACTGTATATCATGTTCAGTAAGTGAGTAAGTAAGTATATTTTCCGACAGCAAAGGCTAATAAAGGATAGTTTCTCCAAGTGGAGTTCATTCCGAATGGTAAGTTGCCGAGTAACACAGACAGTGATTATCGGCCGTATGTATGGCAACTAATAGTACGTTACATATTAGACTATGACATCATAGGGAATATGGAGGGCCTTGAGTTAGTTAATTAGTTAGGCAATTGGTTGGTTGGTTGGTTGGCTCCCGTGTGTTGTCTCTTTAGCACAGGCGGGGGCACGTACGCACTGTGTACATGTTTCGAAGGAAGTCTTTCCCGATGTAGGCCATAAAAGAGGGGGGTATAAAATCACAGTTTTGCCTGCGGCCTGCGGCCTGGGCCAGAGCCCCGTCCAAGCCGAGCCAAGCCAAGTAATACCACCGTCCGGTACGGGTTCGTGCCTGAATTAATCGATGCACCACAGGCTAAAGTTTATCCTTTTAACTGGAAAATCGCCCATTTTTGGCTCTTTATGCTTAATGTGGTGGTGTTTCATTTTCTGACGTGTTTTCTTCCCATCCGGTGACGCAACCAGCACTTTCTTCCATACGGAACTAATTCCCTTTCTGGAAGACCTTCCCTCAATTATCTTTCATAATACCAACTCTCTCTCTCTCCACAATTCTTGTTACAATAGACTTTCTTGTACCCCAGATTCACGGACAAATGTAACATGGTACTGCAGTCAGACTGACTGTCCATTACAATCATTAAATGCTATTATTCTATCTGATGGAGTTATGTCATGACAATAGTAGAATAAAAGTAGTAGCAAACCAAACTCAATATTACAACATCAATCGATCTATAAAACCATCCATCTTTCCCTTTCTTTTTTCGGTCATCATCTTCAGTGCGGTTGATGGTTATATTCTAGTTCGAGTATAAATGTCACTTCTTTAAAACTCAACAACACCATTTGTATTATAACATGCCTCTTCCAAAGTTTTACAACACCTATGTGGTGGCAGGTATTGCTACCGTTGGTGGTTCCCTCTTTGGATTTGATGTCAGTTCCATCAGTGCCATCATTGGTACCACCCAATACGCGGACTATTTCAACAGTCCAGGATCAACGCTTCAAGGTGGTATAACGGCCTCCATGTCTGGTGGTTCCTTAATTGGATCGATCCTTTCCGGATTCCTTTGTGATATGATAGGTAGAAAGAAAACCATCCAGTTTAGTTGTCTCTTTTGGATAATCGGTTGTGTCATCTGCTGTGCTGCTCAAAACGTTCCAATGTTGATCGTTGGTAGGGTCTTTAATGGATTATGTGTCGGTTTTACCTCCTCCCAAGTTCCTGTTTATCTATCTGAAATATCTAGAAAGGAAGTGAGAGGAAAAATTACAGGTATTCAACAGTGGTCAATCGAATGGGGTATCCTTATCATGTTCTATATCGGTTATGGTTGTTCCTACATTAAGGGTACTGCAAGTTTCAGAATCCCTTGGATTTTACAGGTGATTCCAGCAATTGTTCTATTCGTCATGATGCCATGCCTACCTGAATCCCCACGTTGGCTAGCAAGCAAAGGACGTTGGGAGGAATGTCTGGATATTCTATCAAACGTTCATGCAAAAGGCGACCGTGAAGATCCAGAGGTTCTTTCCGAAATGTTGGAAATTAGAGAAATCGTTGAAATTGAACAATCATCAACAAATTCATACTTGTCTCTATTTGCAAAGAAACAGTTATGGAGTACATCTGCTGGTGTTTCATCCCAAGTGTTACAACAGTTGGCTGGTGGTAACGTGATGATGTACTACGTTGTTTACGTCTTTGAAATGGCTGGTTTGAGTGGATCCATTAACTTGATCTCATCTTCTATCCAATACGTCATCTTCTTACTATTCACACTCCCTGTGTTATTCTTCATCGATAAAGTTGGTAGAAGGCCTTTACTCATTGGTGGTTCGATTGCAATGGGTACCTGTATCTGGATCGTTGGTATCATCTTGGCAGCCAAAGGTGAATACGTTGATTCCTTACCTGACAATTCAAACATTCACGTCACATTGGTCAACGCACCACCTGCATCAAGGGCAGTCTTGGTTTTTTCATACCTATTCACAATGTTTTACGCTTTAACTTTGGCTCCTGGTTGTTGGGTCTACAGTGCCGAAGTGTTCCCACTACATCTCAGATCAAAAGGTATGGCTCTTTCAGCATCTGGTAATTGGGCAATGAACTTTGCATTGGCTTTCTATGTTCCACCTGCTTTCGATCAGATTGGATGGAAAACGTTTGCAATCTTTGGAGTTTTCAACTATGCTGGTGCCATCTGGATGTTCTTTACATTCCCTGAGACTGCCCGTAAGACCTTGGAAGAGATCGATGACTTATTCGCCGCTGGTGCTGAACCTGCTTGGAAGACAAAGGTTGGAAGTACCAGGTTCGACGAGTTGATGGAGGAGATGAGGCACGATCCAAAATTGGATGTTGATCATATTGAAGACGTCTCCATTCGTAGTAACGAGGATGCTTGAGATTTGCATATGGTTAATATATGTATTGTTTTGTGATTTTTTGAGCTTTGGTCCCATGTTTTTGTTGAATCTAGTTTTATTAAATGTTTTAAGTGTTTGTGTCTGTGCATGTGTAGTAGTCAGATTGTGTCTCAGAAAAAGGGGGGCTTTCTTTATCCCCGGTTGTCGCTTACATAAACACCCAAAGTTTCGTAGACCCGACCATATATAATAAACCATCTAAACAACATAATAATATCTGGCCGTTCAATTGTATCCTGGAAAGCGTACAATACAAAAGCGACGCTGTTGGAATGTCTCTCAAGAATGTTATTTGAAAGCGAAAACGTTGGTAGACGGAGGAGCTGTATGCCTGGTAGCTCCACTGGGGTGTTTGAGGCACGAGTAGAGCGGCCGCGCAGTTGCGCCGCTCATCTTTGCCCGCCATAGAGTTGAGGGAGTTTGGTTGATTCGGTTTTCCCGGCGGCTAAAAAAGTGAATAGAATTATTCTAAGATCTCAAATCTGACTGTGTTATTCCCAGTTTCAGGCTCTGCAAAACTCATGCATTGACCAGCATCCCTTTGATTTAAATATACCCATCTTCTCCATGTCCTTCTACGATCATTTCTGAGCGTCCCACGCTGGGTTATACATATCTGCCAAAAGCCTTAAATGGGATATCGGATAGAGTTTTACTGGGCTGTCTTGTAGCGGCCCCTCATGGAATGGTTTAAAACAACAGAAGGCACAACACCGCAACTCCTTAATGTCCAGACCACTGATGTAAATGACCAGTAAAACCATCCCCTCAAATATGTTCAAACAAGCTTATGCCATCACGTGTAACAGAAGGTGGTGGTTTATTCAACTGGAAGATAATACTAACAGAGAATCATTCTTTAGTTCTCGTGCTACACTAGTGCTACTCTAATGCTACTCTATTCTTTTACTATTTTCTGAAAAAGTAAATAAGCCCCCTTGTGATCTTTTGGTGTGCTTTTTCAAAAACATTCTGACATTATATCTAAACCACATGCAGATTAATATAAACTTATATAGATTTCTTTTCATTTTTTTTTCATAGAATACCTATTTTTCCATTACTTCTCTATATACTATATATAAATCCGTTTCTGGCATTTGTCTCTAGTCCAGGGCATTGTTCAAAGAATATTGAAAATTGACGAGTTTATTTACTCATCAGAAAAACTTTATATAAAAGAGTAATTGATTAGAGGCAATGTTATGGAAACACAAAAATGAAAAATAAAAGAGGCATGAAGGTGAAAGCCTGTTGGCCAGGAATGGCCTAGTTTTGGCCCTGCAAATGAGAAGGTCTCCCAAGGCCACGGGATGGGGCTGTGGAATCACAATTATGGCCATTGTACTGATGACAGCTCTCAGATAATACCAGCAACACACCCCAGATAGAATCCAATCGTGAGTCGACCATCACCCAAGTTGTGAAGCGTATCGGAGGAGCTGGAGTGCCATTCATTGACGTTTAAAGTGGGAGTTTAATTTTGAAGCGCGAAGCAGAAATTGGAGGTGGAGTTTTGTAAGTCAGATTTGGTGGCCTATCCTGAATCCAACCATCATCCCAAGCCCAAGACCTGGGGCTCCGTCCAATGGGCTTCAAGGTGAGTACTTGTTGGGATCAATTGCTGTTCAATTGCGGCTTCAAGGGGTTGCGATAGAAAGAGGGGCCGAATGTGCATTTTTGGAAAACAGGGACATTAAAAAAAGAAGAATCTTTCAAACGCCAGTTTGAGCACCTTCCAGATTCACCATTACCAAGGCATTGGGTGGGGACTGATCCCGCGACTCCCTCCTACCACGCGCTCGAATTCTGCACCACGGCCGAAAAGGGCGAATCCAAATGGAAAGCGCCTGGGTTTTTTCAAAAGTGCTACCCCTTACACCACTGGGATTTATTGGCTTCTGCCTTCAAAAGTGCGGATTTTGGTAAGGCCAAGGCCTCTCATTGGTGCGGCCGCACCATCAAGATGGTCCAACGTCTTCAACATCACCAAGCATTGTGACTCAGAAAGACCCATTCCTATAAGTGCAACTGTATCAGCCCAAACTTCATCATCCAGGCTACACAACCATGTAAAATCAAATGTTTTTCCACCACGCAAAGGTCCTATTCAACAACGCTGAAAAACTGCACCTTGGGATTCTCAGTCAGGTGCACTAAAGCTTGCCACTTTTGTTCACTTTATAGTTGGTTTGCCAGTGTATTTCATGACTTATGACGTGTTTGTATCAACTGAGGAGATTCAACAGTGTAAGACCACGGTGTTGCCGAGTGCCAATCGGTGCTGTTGTTGATGTGTTCCACCGACTCTTCTGTTCTTCTGTTCATTGCACGTCTGGTGTAGCCGGTGTAGCTCTGCACATTGTTGTTTCTTTGACTAACACGTAATCAACATTGATTAACTTATATGGTTTCTTCTATTGAAGTTCTGACCATGGCCAGCAGGTGTATGTATATATCTACAAGAGGAAGAGCGGCTGCTTAACAGTGTGGTGGTTGGCACACGGAACCGACCAAATACTGCTCCGTTTTCCAAATTACTAAAACTTTGGTAGAACTTGGCAACATTTTGGCAAAACTTTTACAACAACAATCGTCACTTGCCTCATTTAAGCAAAGATCTTTCATGAATGGAAGCAGACCAGAAGATGGAAAAAGAATGCCATGGAACCATAGAAGTTGTTGTAACTCTGTTGCCGTTTTTTTTTTTTTTTTACTACAGTGGCGAGGCGGTGCGTTTAAATATTTCACTCTTGGCTGTTTACCCGAGCCTGCTTTCTTCCGTGTTGCTGCGGTTCAGCCTCGTACGATGTATCCAGAGAGGTTAAAGAAGAAGTCAACTCCTCTACAGAGCATGCTTAATCGTTAAGTCTCGTATAGAAGGTATCCATACCCCCTCAGAGAGTGTCAAGCAACAATTGTATATCAAGTTTGAATTTATCAGCCAAAAGAGATGTCTTTGGAGGAAGACACGAGAGTCTTTGAGAATCAAGACTTGATCCATATAGTCCCACCAACGGCAATCAAAACCAGCGCAACACCGAATGGCATCAACTTGATAAGCCCACTAGAGTTCTTCAATGGGGAGTCCCAAAACACAAAAGCCTTGGTGCTTCTGAACCAACGAATCAACCTGCCGTACGACTTCTTCCAGGAATTGTGGTCATCCTCCGGCCTCAAGATATGCGGGGACGGCGGAGCAAACCAACTCTTCGAATACTGTCAAAGGGAAAACAAAGACGACTTAGAGAGAAACCTTCCCGATTACATCGTTGGAGACATGGATTCGATACGGGACGAAGTGAAGGATTTTTACAGTGCGAGGGGTGTTATTGTGAAACCTCAACTGTCACAGTACTTTTCAGATTTGGATAAGGTCATTTCGTTGATCAACCTTTCTGTCCATATACCAGACTTAAACTTGAGCGAGTACAACGACTATGATGGCATGAGTTTGGCTGAGCATTCACAGATCTTGGAAGATCAGGAAGAAAAGTACGATCTATCGCATAGGATACAAGTGTTTCTTGTGGGTTCAATTGGTGGGAGGTTTGATCAGACTATTGGAACGATAGGGAAGTTGGCAAAGTGTGACGTTTTACGTCCCAATTTTCAATTCTTTATGATGAATAACGAGTACCCTGAGTTTGTGCTGTACGTTAGAAAAGGACTGAGTTTTATAACAATGAATAAGGTATCTTACTATGATTCGATCGAAGATCATCCAGATTACAAAAGCCAGACGAGGAGGAGGCTGAAGAATGTGGGGTTATTACCATTGATGGGTCCTGTGACCTTGACCACCAATGGGCTCAAATGGGACGTTACGCAATGGAATTCATCCGTTGAGACCTGGATCAGTTCTAGTAATTTGATGGTTGGTGACAATGGCTTTTACGTTGACTGCTCCAGGCCCATCTTTGTCAACGTTGAAATCTAACCATCCTGAAGAATCAGCTTTAGTCGTTGAAAAATATATATTTGGTAGAAACGCTTATCAATAAGAGCTATGAAAACACAAGTAAAAGTAGGTTAAAACAGAGAGACGTGCCGTTCACTGGGTATAACTACATACAGGGGAACAGGCGACAACATTTGATTCTATGAGCAGATGGAAAAAAAGGAACAAATAACAAAGAAAAGAAAAGAAAAGAGTAGAGTATACAAGCATCACAAGACAAAATGCCACACACCCCCTTCAAGCCTGAAAGTTAACATCCTTGCTCAACTGGTCCAAAAAATCCTGCAACTTTAGGGAATCCTTCGAGTTTCCATCACCTTCAATCTGCACAGAATCAACCATTGCATCATGCTTTGAATCTTCAAATCCAACATTTTCATACTCGTCCAGTACAATTTGGTAATCCATAGGTGACAAAAAGCTGACTGCTGGGCCAAACAAGTTGACTGCAGAAAACGCATCTGCAGAGTTCATCGTCGCAGACGCAGGAGAGCTCTCGATACCATTTCCCGCCGTTGCGCTGTTATAGTTCGAACCGGATGCTGGGCCGGTGAAGCTTCCACTGGTGGAGTTCGTGATGGTGGTGGCCCTATTGGAACTAGAAGTTGTAGTTGATGCAGAAGGCGTAGGAAGAGAAATCGGTGTGTCTTTGGAGTCCCCTTCTGCTCCAAGAACAAACATGCTGAATTTGTTAGGGTCGCCTTGGCAAGCTTCCATTTCTTCTTCAATCTTTGCAATAGAATCCTCAGAGTTGTTAAACACGTCGTCATCAAAGGCCTGTGGTTTAGGAGCGACAAACTGTTGAGTGCTCGTGTAGTCTGCAAGAGACACCATGCGTGGCTGTTGTGAATCTCCTTCTTGCGCAGATTTTCTCCCTAGGGGATGAGCGGTAGCAGTAGCAGAAGAAGAGGTGGGCATAGATGCATTCAGCGATTGTTCCCAGTTGTTGTGTTCAGTAACGTTATACTCTTCAAATCTATCACCTTGTGCAACTTTGAAGTAGTTGATGAAAACCTTGATCAAGATGGTGCCTCTCCACATTTCAAAAAATTCCCCCTTTAACTTCAAACAACTATAATAGAAAGATTTGATAAAGTGGAACAACAACAACATTAGAGTATCATTGGAAATCTCACTTATGTTGTCGGCATTCAACCAATTCAACACGGAGAGTGAATCAGTGGAATTGTTAAACTTGCTAAGGATACTGTCGAAATGAATCTCATCATTTCTGAAGCTCTTGAGGAAGATCGAAAAGATCCAAAGCAATGATTTGTGGAAGGATATTACCGAAGGACTAACCAAAAACTTTTCACAGTGATGAAGTGATGCCTTAAAGCTCCTATGCAGTGTGCTGTGGCTATTCAAAGTTTCATTCTCATTCATAAACTTTGCATAGTCGAAATTGAACTTGAAAAGAATCAATGACGATTCTGTGGCCTTGATGGCAAAGTCCAGCTTTTCCTCAACTGCATCATCATCTTCGTTTAGATACATGAGATAGTTTAGCACTGTAAGTAACGATAACAAGTCCATTCTTGTACCTAGCTTGCTCAGCTTAGGCACTTTGAAGATTCTTTCAATTGGATCATCAATTCTGAAGCTTGAAGTAGAGCCATCTTCAGAGTCGATCATCTCATAGATGCAAGCCACTTTGTTGTTCAAAAAGGTTTCAATACGTTTGATCAAACCCACAAATTTGGATTTTTTGGAGGCCGTGTTTGAATGTGGATTATGACAAAGTTTGACTGCTTCTCTGATTAGCTTTGAAGCTTCGTACTGTAGAGCGAAATCTTTGTTGACTGCATTCTCCATGATCAAACTGCGTAGCTGTTTGTCAGTAACGTTGATGGACAAACCAGAGTTGAAGTTGTGCAAGATTTCCATATCTTTCTTCTCCAAAGCTGGTAGTTTGATGTCGTATTCTTCATCGGATATAATTAGTGGGGAACCGTAATCCAACGAGGAAACAGCATCCATATGAATCAACTTGTAAAAGATTCGTCTCCATAACACCTTCACTCTGAAATCCTTGAAGATGTTTGGGAAGCTATCAGGATCTCTATAAACACCGAGAACACGACACATTTGAATGATCATACTTAGGGATAACGATGCCTCGTAACTTTCTTGGTTGAGTTCAGGAGAGACATACTGATAGTATCTCAAGAGAAGCAACACTTGAACGTTCCTCAAGTTGACTTTTTTGAAGATGCTGTCATTGTTTGGTAGGCCCATTATAATATTCTTTGCGACTTCCATAAATGAAGTTTCAACCTTGATGCCCGCCCTGATCATGGTTGCAATGTCTTCATTTTCGATAGATTCGGGATTGTCAAAATAGCCATCAACATCAACGGTTAGATATCCAAACCTTAGAACGATCAAGAAAAGAGAAACTGTCGAGGCATTTTGGATGTGACCGATATGTATGAATGGGTCTCCCCGACTATCCTTGAACAAGACATAGCCCAAGTCTTCTCGAAATATGAACTCATCAACCACAGGTATAAGATAGTAGACATACTTGAAGAAGCGTTCAATGAGGGCCTCGATCACAAACATTGGAGGGAGCATCTTGCTAACTGTCTTCATGTAAGCTTCGGTGATTATACCAGAATCGGATCCCAACAATGATGTGACATGGCTAGGATCTGAGCTTCCATCGATGCAGAATCCAGGCTGTTTATAGGCATATTTTCTATTGAATGTATTTGGATCGAACTGTTCTCCTAGTGTTGTCTTTTGGGAATTCATATAGTCCTCATACTGTTTTTCATGCTTGCTTACAAACTTGCTAAACAACACGCTCAATTGAGCATCGCAGGAAAATAGTGTGACATAACTCGTTGTGCCTGAGTGCAACACCTTGTTTTCCTTGAACACCATACGGTCAAACTTTTCGGAGAGGACCACCAAAGGATCATCCTTTTCACCTGACGAGCTACTACCTTCGGGGCTGAAATCATCAACGGCAAAAGCTATATCTGTATAGTTTGCAATGTCAATGTTGTTGATCTGAAGGATCTTTTCGAGCTTGTTGATTCTCATCTTGAGCCTGATCGTTTCCTTTGCCAATTGTTTGTTTTGAACATCCACATTATGGGAAGCGTACTTGCAGAGGTCCTGACTCTTATTCTTGATGCAGTTCCCACATGGCTTTTGCTTGTCACACTTCATCTTCTTTTTTCGACAGGCCTCACATGATGTTGGGACACGATTCCTTGTCTTTTTCACCCTAGAATCGGCGTCGTTTGTTGCTGAGGAAGAAGAAGAAGCAGAAGATGGTGTTGTTGTTGACATGCTGGTGTGAGTAAAAAGGGTTGCGACGGATGGAAGACTGGTTGATGATGGAAGGCGAATCAGGAGGGCAAACGGAGGAGGAGGGGGGCAAAAATTTATAGAGGGAAGATTAGGAGTTGCCGTTCAGTACGATGTATGGGATGAGAGTGATGGGAGATAGAGATAACGATGACTCTCGAAAGTCAAACCGGATGATTTATGTTGTTCTTTGTTGTAGAGTAGTGTGGATGATGGAGAGATAGAAGGTGAAAAACTTGGTTAGTTGATAGTTTGTTTCTCTTTACTAAACATCGGCAGAAAATATATTTTCTACACTGCGTAGCACACACTGTTAGTTATGTATGTACAGTATATATCATGAACACATATTATGCTATACACTACACTTTTGAGGCAAAAAAAGACTCTTGCCTTCCAGGTTGACAGCAAAGTTCCCTCCAAGTTTCAGTCAAATAACACACACCTTGTAACAATTCACTCACTTGAAAGATCCCAAGCTCTCTACCGTTCTCATATAGCGGACGGATTATCATCACCTTCTCTCACTAGATTAATTCACGATGATGCTTCTGTGTCTTCCTCTTTCCTGTGTACACACACTCCGGAGTTAAGTACGATCTAAACCCGCACTCACCTCCACCTTCCCTGCCACCTGTCCCCAATCACACCTCTCCGCCTGCCTTCCACATGGTACACGGCCACAGCGCAAGAACATACACAACACAGCACGGTGTGAATGACGTCCATCGAAGCTGTCTTTCCTAGTCTGTTGCATTTGGTGCTTTGCTTTCTGGGTGGATCGATGCTTTAAACACGACAACGTCTAATAGAGAAAGAGACCCAGAAAATACTAACTTACAGATTCACAAATCACAATCTTCGTAAACGAGCGGCTGAAGGACATCGAGTGACCAGCCGAACTGCCGCTTTTTAACGGTTCGGATAAGCAGTATTTTTTTTGGTTTCATAGATTACCTTCTTTCCATTAATTCTCTATATATTATTTACAAATCCGAGCCGTCTTTGGTATCCAGTCCAGGTATAGTTCAAAAAGCATTAAACATTGATGAGGTTATTTACTCAACAGAAAAACTGAAAAAAAACTTGAGCGCTAGATTCTAAGATTGAGGCTCTAATTGTTTATCGTCATCATGATTTGATGGCGAAGGTGTTTGTCATCCAGTTATAGTAGTTTCTCTACTGCTTCTCTTGCTAAACCGACCATTCATTGATAGAGTGATCTGCCAAATTGGATTTCAAGTCCATGAGGCGCTGGGCGTGACATTCCTCTTATAAGCAGGCTACCAACTCCTCTGTGGCCGCACTATCGGTAAACCGCGTGGAGACTTGGGAGCTGATTGCACCACCAGCCATCCCTGGTTGTGCCTCCTCTACAACCTCTATAAAGATTAAGTTGAACTAAAGGTTTACAGAAGGAGAGATGCCATTAATCATACTACATTTTCACCGAGATCGGGTAGAAGGAGCTTGGCCGGTGGCTCAGGGTTCTACCCCACAACAGGCCTCTTTTGGACCGCTCAAACCTTCTACGCCCATTTCTCAGCGGCTCAGACTAGTTGATAGCCATCAAATATACTCATTCGAAGGAGCAAGACAAAGGCTATTCAGCAGAGGTGTTTTTGTGTTTTCAGCTGCTCTGTAGCGGCCACAAAAGGCAAAAACACAAAGTGAAAATCCAAAAAGTTGCATTTTCTAGGATCTTCGATTTTGACCATTTGGAGGCATGCGCTAGAAAGCCCTCGCTTCAGGCAATCCATTGCAGTGCGAACCATCCGGATCGGTGCAGAATTGAGCCCAGGAGAGTCGGTTCAAGTTTGCAACTTTTTCGAAAAAACGCTTTTTTTTTCAAGCGCAGTTTTCACCCCCTTCCAGGCCTCGAATCGAGTAGTTCGGTATGCCGTTGGAAAGGCCCGATCCTAGAATTTTTGGCTGTTTGGAGTTGGAACCGGTTTATTATTTGTGAATGTGTCAAAAAGAAGGTTTTGCTACAGGTAATATTTAAGCCTTGACTTCTGAGGCTGCTGAGGGTGCTTCAATGAGTTTTTTGAAAGGTCGATTTAGCAACAGCATAAACTTCTGCTATTGAATTCTTCTATGAATGTAATTTGAAGTTGATGGGAAATCGGAAAAGGGTCCATTTTAGCGTTTAGAAAAAGTGTTTTAAATCTGAATTCTCCGTTTTGATACGCTGTTTTGAAACGGCATTTAGACGGCAACAACGAGGTACAATGGGTCTACAACTTATGTAAGTATCTACTACGAATCCTAGAGTTCCTAGAGAGGTGTCTTTTTAAAATATGGCTTGTTTGTAATTCTATTTTAAAAGCGTTTGTGTAATTACCTACACTTTGAGCCTTAATTACACCCACCCCGAGGCTTAGCCACGGTGTTGTGTCTGTTCCTGTCCATTTCAATTGTTATGCTTCTAACTCTTTGCTGGCTACAATGAGAGGGCTCTAGTTAGTGGGGATCGCATGTTTGACTTCTTCTGGAGGTGTGGTGTGTATGAAACAAAATCTGTAAACACAGAAAGGGTGTGTGCAGGAGTTAGTATGCGCGCTGAAAAATTTATCAAACTTATCTCGTTTGGGCACCATACCCCTCTAAGCAACCGCTCTTTCTCTTCTTCCTGTAGATATATACATACAGTTGATGGCCATGATCATTACTCCTGTAGAAGAAGCCATATTAGTTAGACAACGTTGATCATGTGCTAGCCAAAGAAACAGCAACGTGCAGAGCCACGCCAAATTTGCAATGAGCACATGAACAGAAGAGTCGGTGGAACATCAACAACAACGCCGATTAGTATTCGGCAACACCGTGGTCTTACATTGTTGGATCTCCTCTGTTGATACAAACACGCCAGAGACTATGAAATACACTGGCATGGCAAAGACAGGGTGAATAAGGGTGGCAAGCCTCACTCCACCTGACTGAGAATTACAAGGTGAAGTTTTTCATCGTCGTGAAATAGGGCCTTCCTGTGGAAACAAAGCATTTCATTTCACATGATTGTGTAGCCAGAACGATGACTTTTCGGCTGATACAAATATATTTATTGGAATGTGTCTTTGTGAGTCACAGTGATGAGTGATGTTGAGGGCGTTGGATCATCCTGATACGCGGCCGCACTTGAAAAAGTGACTTCACCAAATCTGCAATTATAATTCAACCAGCGTTACCACTGCCTTATAGAATGCACCATTCGATAGGAAATTGATGGGAGAACACGATGCAATGCCTATAGAAGCTGAAATTTTTCTGACATACGGTGTTATCTGTCCGGGAATTATACCCATTAAAGAAATGCGGATATCTTGCGTGTTTCTGCACTTGGGGGAAATTTGAACACATGGACATGATTCCCAGGACTCGCTCTTTCCAATGACATGTGTTTTGAGTGTGTTGGATGGGCGTGGATGTGCCCAGGGTGGGGCACTTTTCAAAACGATGCTCGACAAAAAAAGGGAGATCTGGCCAAGTGGTTAAGTGCATGACGCTCGCTCAGCTTTTTGGTTTTTTTTTACGTGGTTCAGATCTTGGCGCGTGCCAATTCCCTTGGATTTGAGCTACTTTTTGGCTACTTGTTGCTCTAGCACAACCAGTTTTACTTCGAACGAACCCATTTTTGCGGCGTTTTTATCAGCAAAAAATCTAGTTTCCTGTGGTATCCTTCTTTTGTTTGAAATCTGAAATTTTATAGACACCAATTTGAGGCCCAGAGAGGTCTTTGCAGCGATTTTGTGTTTCCCTGAGTGCTGCTAAATACACAAGAAGCATCCTTCTATACATTATCACCATTCTGCTTCAGATGGAGTTTGTTTGATGGCAATAATGTTGGTGGAAGGGACCAAATGGAAACAACCAGTGGTTGCCCGGTAGCTTTTTTGAGCTAGTGTGTTCGGCCGTGGCGGCACGTTTTCCCTCACCGGGGGTAGTCGCGGGCTATTTTCTTTCTTTTCAATACGTTAACTATTACCCTTGTGGCTAGTGTACGTGTCTTATATGATAGGGGTACTTTACATATTTTTTAGCTGTTCTATTTTCATTTATGTTGCCTCATATTCTGGCAGTTTTTTTTTTTCGATGTGGCTGGTGGGGCAGTGTGGTTGTGGCGAAGCGTCGAGTTTGGGACAGCAAATTTGTGGTGGTAAATTACCCATTATCAAACTCACCTTTTTTGTTTTTCACAGAATACCTTCTTTCCAGTACTTCTCTATATAGTATATATAATTATATATAAATCCACGTCTGGCTTTGGTGTCCAGTCCAGGGTGTTGTTCAAAAAATATTAAAAAATGATGAGGTTATGGTTGAGTCTCTGGTTGTCTATCGTCACCATGATGTGGTTGTAAAATAATCTAAAAATCTCTAGATTACAGTTCATAAAAAGATACCATGAGTATTATTATTTTAGTATGGAACACATAAGTTTGATTCATCAATTTAGTATCTGATAAAAAGGAACAGTAAATATGGAATACAGCCACAGACTGATCTCGTGGCAAAATCTATTCCTGGATTTCTTCTCCACTGCTACTTTTAAAGACCAAGAAATAGCAAGAAATCCTGAAAGAACCGGTCGTGAGACATCAGCCAGTAGTAGATTCGTAGAGGTGAAGGGTACCTTATGGATCTTAAAAGTGGGATTTGTATTCGGGTGCAAAAAGCGTCAGAGAGAAGTGTATTCGATCACCTACCTGAGTTGGAACATCAATTAAAGTTTAGTGGTTGATGTGCCAGTGTATCTCATGACCTTGTATCAGCAGAGAAGATCCAACAATGCAAGACCACGGTGCTTCCGACGGGAGTTGTTGTTGATGTTCCACCGACTCTTAACTCTAGAAGAAGTAAAACGTGGGTTGTCCATTGATTACACTGAGAAAGAGTCAAAGAGAAGGGGGTATATATATTTGGTAACTTAGAGTGATAAAAGGAAGAAGAAGGAAAGGAGGAGTCATAGGAAAGAAGATGAGAACTCCTTCTTAAAGAGGAACCCCAATCTTTCAATAAAAGAAAACCCGAAAAGATGAGAATAATAAAAAAACAGCACGCAGACACACACAGTGGAAGGTAGCAGTGCAAACAAAATTAATGAGAGCAAGAGAGAAAACAAAAGGAAAAAAAAAACATAGACAGAAGATGAACAGAGTAAAACACTATACAAAGATGAAGATGGAGCGGAAACCATGGAATCAAAGGAGGGGAAGGGAAGAACAACATTAAAAAAGAAGAACTAAGCGCAGCAGATTGCATCAATCATCCTGACATCATAAGGAAGTAGATAGGCCCAAACATTTTTCAATCACATAACATTCTAGTATTCTTCTTCCTCTTCTGGTTCATCATCCGCAGCCAACTCAAGGTAGTCTCTTTCCAAAGCGGCCAAATCTTCTCTGGCTTCTGCAAATTCACCTTCTTCCATACCTTCACTGACATACCAGTGAACAAATGCTCTCTTCTTGTACATCAAATCAAACTTTCTATCGATCCTCTTCCAAGCATCAGCAATTGCAGTGGTGTTTGAAAGCATACAAACGGCCCTGTTAACATCGGCCAATTCAGATTCGGCGGTTTGGGTAGTCTTTTGGAAACAGATACCAATCTTGAAACCTGTTGGACACCAATCGACCAATTGAACTGTCTTCTTTGACTTGATGATCGAAACGGCGTTTTGAACGTCTCTGTTCACAACGTCACCTCTGTACAATAGACATGTAGCCATATATTTACCTTGTCTTGGATCACACTTGACCATTTGGTTGCCTGGTTCGAAACAGGCAGCAGTAATCTCTGCAACCGAGTTTGCCTCATGGGTGATTCTTGATTTTGAAATGACTGGAGCATAGGAGACCAATGGGAAATGGATTCTAGGGTATGGAACCAAGTTAGTTTGGAATTCGTTTAAGTCAACGTTCAAAGATCCGTCAAATCTCAAAGAGGCAGTCACGGAGGAAACAACTTGGGCAATCAAGTTGTTCAAGTTGCTGAAGCTTGGTCTGGCAATTCCCAAGTTCTTACGGCACATGTCATAGATGGCTTCGTTATCAACCATGAACGTACAGTCAGCATTTTCCAAGGTTGTATGTGTAGTCAACACGGTGTTGTATGGTTCAACAACGGAGGTTGAAGTTTGAGGAGCAGGGTAAACGGCAAATTCTAACTTGGCCTTCTTACCATAATCATTGGAGAACTGCTCCAACAATAGAGAACCCAAACCGGAACCTGTACCACCACCTAAAGAGTGTGTAAACAGGAAACCTTGCAGACCATCACACTGATCGGTCATCTTTCTCACTCTATCGGTGATATCATCGAGTAGTTCTCTACCAACTGTGTAGTGACCTCTTGCATAGTTGTTTGCAGCGTCTTCTTTACCACTAATGAGTTGTTCAGGGTGGAACAAGTTCTTGTATTTACCTGTTCTGACTTCATCAATGACGTTTGGTTCCAAATCAACGTACAAAGCTCTTGGAACGTACTTACCGGAACCAGTTTCTGCAAAAAAGGTGGAAAAGCCTTCTTCACCACCTTTTGGTCTGTCTAGACCTGGTTGTAGGTAGCCATCTGGTGTGATACCATGTTCCATTGAGTACAATTCCCAACATGCGTTACCAATTTGGCAACCGGCCTGACCAACTATAAGAATAACAAAAGTTTTATAGAGTAAGTGTTAGTAAAATTAAACATCATTACTGAATATGGGCTCCATGGATGATGAAGATGATGATGAAGAAGAAGAAGAAGAAGAAGAAGAAGGGTTCGATTGTGTCTCGTGTTTCCTTCCCCTCGTCAAAGCCTGTTGCTTGTTTGTTTGTTTGTTTGTTTGGTGTAAGTTTACATACCATTAACTGAAATAACTTCTCTCATTTTGTATATGTGTCTATATCAATGATGTCTCTTTGACTGCTGAGTTTGATGAATGTGGAAAGAGAGTTTGTGAAAATGTTGAAGGGCGTTGTTTTGATTTTGATTTTGATTGAGCATGTGTAGATAGTTGAATCAAGACAATCCTTCTGACAAACTACTACTACTACTACTACTACTACTATTTGTTTACACTCAAGAAAGAGATGGAGGTTAGGAAACACTGCTCCTCTCCACAGAAGACGCGTAAGTCAAAAATCCTTTCTACTTGCACTACTATGTTTACAGTTTTCCCGATTTGGATGATGGGTAGAGTAAGGTAGGGTAACAGAACAGATATACATAAAAAACGCGGCTGTGTGCTTGACAGGGAAGAGAGGATACTCGATCCCTCTTTTTATACATGGTGTCTGGTCTTGTTCCACATTTGTATCATCCTCTTTTATACTTGTTTTCTCTTGTTTCAAATATAACAACCACAACTACGCAGAGTAGTTCACCAGCAAAAAGCATATATCCAACAGTATAACTGCACATCTGATAATGACTCAACCCTGAAACAGATGCTTCGTTTCACCCAAAACGAACCATGAATGGCGCTACCCCACAACTCACACCCAAAGACATCAATGACTTTGGCTACATCTCTCCTTAATCCCCTAATATACCATGGATTATAACATAGGGAAACATGTCCACTTTGATCTTATGAAGGGTAGACAAGACACAAGGTTAGTGACAAAGAGCTTCATGGAAAAATGACCGAACCCTCTCCAATACTCCATCAAGGGGAATCAACCCACCATCTTCAAACGATACCTGATCAACCATTGGTCATGAACAATCACACATACAGACGACCATTTCTCAACTTGAATGAACGGCTCTCCCAGGTCTGGCTAAACTATTACTCGATATTCATCATCTTGATAGCCTTAAAGATCCTCTTATTCAAAATATCCATTGGGTCCTCAGTTTCACAATTGAAAGAAGAGACATACTCGTTATGCGGCCAGGCAGAAACATACGCATCTTCCATGGCAAGTCTTCCGTATTATTTGTCCAAAGGTTCCAACCTGCTCATAGCATCGGCATTGACACAGACAAACAAAGCATTTGTCGAGGTGCTTGGTCTGGTGCTCACTGGCTCTGAGAGTCTCATACTGTTTGCCATCGAATTAACCATTGGAACTTATGTTTGTGTGTTGACCGCTGTCATAGATGGTGCCGTTGAAGTGGCACTGAATGCAACGGAATCTATCATTGATGCGGCTAACAAAACCGTCATATCATTGGCTGATGATATACAAGATGGACTCGGTGATCTCTCAACGGTGATAAACAAAATATTAGAGGCTGTTGACAAAGTTGAGCATTTCTTTGATGGTGATGATGAAGATGACAAGAGTGACGTTGGAAGTTCAATGAGCAAAGTGAACCTCACAATAGACTCGTTAAAAGACTGGAAGATTTCAGGATCCATCAATGATGATTTGAACAAATTGGCAAGCGACCTGCCCGACTTTAAAGATGTCATGAACTATACAAAATCATTGATCAGTGAACCGTTTGAATACTTGAAAAATGAGGTTGAACTCCGTTTATCTGACGAATTCTCAGCAGGTTCCATGTTTGTGCCCGAGAAGACAGTGATCTCGTTTTGCAGGTCCTCCCCGGAAATTGATGATTTCTACAACGACATTAGTGTCTTGATGCAAAAGATTTCAAATATTATGATAGGACTTGTGTGTTTGGCTGCAGTTTTATTCATGATTCTTGAAGGATACAAACTTTTGAAGCAATGGAAAAGAATGCAACAGACCGTTGATGATCTCCAGTTAGTCAATTCCCTTCAGTTTGAGAGAAACAACTCACACGATACCTATCATTCCAACATGGAAATTATTGATTCAGTTCAACATCGATACACCTCAATGGTTGGCAATTTTGTGGGGAAAGCAATTGGGGGATCCAACATTTTGAGACGGAACAACACAAGATGGGTGGTGAACTACATGACATCAGATATAGCTCTATCAATATTACTCCTAGGGCTTGCAGGATTATTGGCATTCGTTTTACAATATACTCTCTTGATATCTGTTTCTTCTCTAAATACGAGTGACATTCAAAAGGCTTTCAGTGGTATCGGCAAAGAGATCTCATCAACCATCAATGATTCATTATACGAATGGGCCAACGATACTAATGCCTACATCGAAAGCGAAGAGAACGTCATTAATGATGATATGCTGAGCTGGGTAAATACATCAACTTATTCAATCAATGAAACCGTTTCTAAGTTTGTGAACACCATGAATGACAAGCTTGAAGAGGTGTTTGGATCCACACCACTTTATGATCCTATCTCCAGCGTTGTTGGGTGTGTCATAACAAGAAAGCTCGAAAAAGTTGAGGAGGCTTTGACTTGGATCCATGATAATTCACAGGTGGCCTTACCTAGGGTCGATCCAAATACTCTCATAAGTTCATTGAATGAAAGTGGCTACAGTACTTCCAAAGATGATGACCAATCTAAAGACACTGAGCTCGATACATACATCGATTTAGCAAAAATCTCAGTGACATCGTCAATTCAGAAGTTGATTACGGAGTACAAGAAATCATTGTACATTGAACTCTACATTTCACTGGCACTAGTTGGAATATGGGTCCTGCTACATTTTATTGCATTGATCATACTATTTATTAAGGAGAAGTTCATTGGTTATGACGAAAACTTTGGGACAAGCCTGAAAATTAGTGATCCAGTAATCACAAGCCAACTGTCAGAAAAGGCCATGCCATCTTATAAGTACCCAAACCGGAATGGAGGATTGTCAATGGATAATATCAAAGATCCCTATCACCAATCATATTCCAACATTGATTTCTCAAAGATGGAGGAAATGAAACCGATGGGTCATTTCCGCCAAAGAAATGACAGCATCAGCATCAGCAGCAAGAGCAGTATGCATCCATTTAAGGGTCCAGGTAAGATCAATGCTGCTCTTTACCAGTTGGTAGAGAAGCTACGCGCCCAACCAGGGACAGTTACGGAAAGCGACAATGGTAAAACCACCGACCAAAAGTCAGAATCGAGCTCCATCACAGCGACAAACTCTCAATATAGAAGGCAGCACAATCATGATGATAACCGTACAACGAACGTTGATGCCACCCAATATCATTCAAGCATATATGAGTTCCCATACGAATTATCGAGCAACTGGCATGATCTTAATGATTCCAATCAGAACTGTAACTCACCAGCTAGTGATCCATTCGGAGATCCAAGCGTAGCTACTGCCCGAAGAAGGCCACCATGAAGCATTGAACGGATGGATTATTACTTTGGTCAATTGAAAAAAGCTACGTACTTGAGAGATACCGTGCTAAGTTACTTTGGTTTTAGTTTGACATTATTTCTGAGCCCTAGAGTATACATTGAAAACATCACGGAGAGGTATATAAAGAAATGAAAGACAAGATGTCAGAATATGCTATAGCGAGTACATTTGAGGGAAGAATTGAAAAACAAAGAAGGAATTTCGTACTAAAAAAGGTGATGTTTCTGATTCTATGTAACTATTCGTCGTCATCAGCGGCCTTGCTCTTTTTGCTCTTTTTTTCCTTTTTTTCCTTCTTTTCCTTTTTAATTTTCTTTTCCTTCTTCTTCTTTCCATCTTCTTCATCAAGATCCTCATCGTCATTCTTTCTCTTCTTCTCTTTCTTTTCTTTCTTCAAGAGAAGATTCTCCCTGGCCTCTTCTTGTGGAGCCTCGTAATCCTTTGCTCTTTCCTTCTCCTTCACTTCCTTCATTTCTGTCTGTTTGTCCTGTTTGTCCTGTAGCTCCTTTAACCTCTTCTCCTTCTTACCCAAGAAAAACTCACCGGATTCAATCTGTAGATCAACCTTACGTGGCGTTTGCGTAGGTGGGAATGGAGTGTACACCTTCTTTTCCTTATCCTTACCCTTCTCCTTTGCATCCTTCGATTGTTTAGGCAACTTACGTGCAACGTTTCTCTTCTTGAAATTAGGCAAGAATCTAGACCAATCTTCCTCTGCAAGTTCGGGCCTCTTTGCTAGTTCTCTCTTCACCATGAGTTCTTTGATGTAGTAGATAGGATGGATGTTCTTCATACAATCCTCAATGACTCTTCTCAACACTTTTAGACCCTTGTGTGGTCCCATAACTGAGACTGTATTACCTTGGACTAGCATGTAACAGTTCGTTAGCAGTTCCAACGCCTTCAATGTGTTACCGTTTGGCCCAATCAACCTCTGTCTTCTCTTGATGAATCTTTCCTTGTTCGTTACAAAGTTACCAATCTTGATGACTTCACAGGCAACATCATCGTCCATGATTTTTATCGCCTGTGGCAATGGAACCGATCTCGCAAGTAGCTTTATCAGATCCCTGGCATTCAATATCTGCGCTGGATCGAATGTCTTTCTGGTTGTCTTCACCGTCATGGAACCCTCAACCAAGTCTAGAGTGCATGCCAGTTGATGCTTATTCAATGCCTTTGTGACATCACCCCAGACTTGTTTGAGGTATTCTTCTCTGTATTTTGGAAAGAGGGTCATAAATGAGGATTCTTCCAGGAAAGGAGATCCCGATGCGTTATCTTCAGGTTTGAACTCATCGATCCTCCACTTGTCGATATCTTCTGTATCCCAAGGTTTATCTTTGTTATGTGTGGATGGCATTGTATAATAGATTTAGATGTATTAATTTTCAACGATTGGCTATATCTTTTTGTGTATCTTTTGAAAACGTTGCTTAGTGGTACAGTCTTGAAGAATGGGATAGATAGCCTTGTAGTTTATCTCTATTTTCAAAGATAAATAAAATATTTCAGTGAAATAAAATTTTTCTTTCAGTCGTGAGCCTCAAAGGGGAAGGAGAGAGAGAGAGGCTCAAGGATTTTTTTGCGTTTTCACGCTTTGTTAACTGATAGCATGAAGAGAAGAGAGGGTGTCTGTTTGCTTGTTTGGTTGGTTGGCTGTCTGTCAAAAATACAATATTCAGGTAATTGAAACATAATTGGAAATTGATAGAAATATAGAAACATACAAATGGCAAAGAATAACATTGTGAAAAAGAGTCAGTTGAAAAAGGGTAATAGTAGCCCAAGTCTCGCGGGATCACCAAAGAGCATTGCCTCTTCCAAAGTTGGAAAAACATTGCCAAAACCAGTATCGAAGAGGCTACAAAAGGCAAAGGCAAGATCCAGTAAGGTTCAGATAGAGAGAATGAATAAAGAGATATCAGGTGAAGGTATTAGTCAAATAACAATGTACGCCCAAAGTATGAAGTCAAACAGTGATAATGAGGATAACAGCATTGGCCAAACGAGAGCCTTTCAAGATTTGAAAACAGATCACAAGCATGATCAAAATACGATAAAGAAGGCTGAGCAAACCCAGAAGAAGATCAATGACGACATTGCCAGTCAGCTAGAGCTTATCAGCGGCTTCAGCCTCTGATACTTGTCACATGATTCTTTGCGAGTTACTTAGCTTGTACACTTCGGTTGCAATTGGATGTGAAGAAGACCATTACCAGAACCGACAGTTGCGGTGCCTTGGAGTGATTTGACGATGTCGTTTATGATGCTTAGCTCGCCTCTCTTGGCTTAATTAAGAGAAGAGAATCTGACGCCGACAAAAATATCGCTGGACACATGATGAACGTACTTGCTAAGGTGCTGATCCTTGCACTTACAATTTTCGGTGGAGTTTGAATGCCCTCCACATGCTCCCTTTCTGCTCCCTGTCTTGAACTATTCATAAACCCGTTTTCTACATATCTTTAATAGAGTCAAAAACGGTGACAAAAGAGCACCTTCAGCACATTTAAATTGTACCATACACAGGGCTGTGCAGTTTCCTAATTGGGACACACTCTTCCCATTTGAAATGTAAACAAACAAAATTTGTAGCCGTTTTTGCTTCAAACTGGGGATCAATTTATCAAGAGATTGGCTGCTTCTTCTTCTTTTTCTTGTAATCTCCGTCATTTTGCTTTTATATTTTGCCAATTCTCTTCATAATTCCGATCGAAAAGGCATCTCCATAACAGACCATACACAAGCATAATGGAAGACACCAATGGCATTGATGCCATGTCGAGGACTGACGCTCTCATCGAGCACTTCAACCTTCTGACTGCGAAATCAATCGACTCAATGAAGTCAAATCATGACCTATCACAAGAGTTGCACCAGATACAGAGGAAACTGTTGAAGGATGAACAAAAGATTGAAGAGCTTCTCACAAGGCGTGAGAATGCATCCATATTTTTGGAGCATCTGACATCTTTAACCCTCAGATCAGAATTTTTTGAACGTCAACTCCAAGACTTTGAAAGCCAGAAAAGCCTGGCGATCACAGCTACAAAAAACCAAGGCTTAAAAGAGTTCAAAGAATGGAAACAGAGAAATTTGAATTGGAGAACAACTGAAACAACATTTGAAAATATGACTCTTGAATATGAATACTTGAGTGAACAACTTAGACTTGCCAATGAATATCCAGATGAGTATCAGTATGACAACGACAACGAAACAGAAAACTTGGATGATATAATAGACACTACCGAATGCACTGTGGTAGCTGATAGTTCATGTGAGATTTCGAGTGCAAACTATAGTTCCTTTGCAAATGACAGCACCCTCTTCTCCCATGTGGAAAACGAAAATGACTTTTCAAACTCAACGCTTGAAGAGATAACGAATACACCAGCAAGACCTCAGCCAACTAGACAGCCCAACAGGAAATTGATAAAGAAGGAAAGTTTTCTCAATTTTCAATTTAGTGATCCTGTGTACGCAACTCCAGAGACAGACTTCACTCCAATCAGAGGTTTCAACATAGATAGCAGGAGAAGTGAACATCGAATTGATCACGGCATGAATAATCCATTGAAAAATAAGAGAAGCTGCCTTTTGACCAAGATGAATCCTACTGTTGAGGAACTCCCAATGATTGAAGAGCACGAGGAGGAACTAGAGAGATCCATTGCGAGTACGACTGCCCGGGACCTGGACGAGGAAGCAGATCTGGATGACAACCAGGTCCCACTCCAGCTACAAGCACCTCTTTCAAATGCTTATTCTCATAAGAGACACATCTCACTACCTGATACCCCACTCATACATTACGAGGATCTTCTCCGTAGTATAGACAACGAGATGTGCGAAACACCTGTTGATAGGGTTGATCTGCAATGGTTGAGCAGTAACACAAGACAGCAGAGAGAGCCATCCAGCAGTGACATCTCTGTTGAAAATCAATCTCTTAGACACTTTGCTTCTTTGGATACTGGGCTGAGTCGGCCACTGAACAATTTCAAGCTGAAAGACTTTTATTTCTCTGAATCTAAATCGAGCATTGATAGGGAGAGATCCGACACTTCTCGTACTAGTACTACTACTAGAGCTGCGGCGGTGGTCCCTACCATTCAGAAACCATCATCTCCATTGTCAACGATAAAACACAGTTTCATCGAGGATGATGATGATCCCGACTATGACTCAGCCAATGAAGAGTATGATGGTTCCAAGACTGAACATCGAGAGTTCTTGAATAACTTCCAAGACAATTCAGAGGATGATAGCGAAGAAAGTTACGGAACGGAAGATGCAAAGCCATTTATCTTGGAGCACCTTGATTCCCCATTCCTCAGGAGTTCAAAATCTCATGAATCTATCTTTGAAATGAACTGCACAGCTCCTTTCAAGAAGCCACCCGTTAGAGTTACTTCAACATTTAGCGAGAATGGAAGAATGCCACAGAAGTTTGATTTGAAGGCACAAACAATGAAATGGCTAAGACCTACACAGGCTGTCACTGGCTCATACAGTACCGAGTTGGATCACACTGAAGTCTTGGCTCGCTCCATCCCACAGATGCCGTTTAGAAGTAACTCAACTACAAGGGAGATACTAAATTCGGTCGTGAGCAATGCGACAACAACCCCTGCCGCTACCCCTCCATCTTCATGGCTGTCAAGCTCTCTCTTTAGTGTGACATCAGCAGATACAACAGAGCCACCACTAATCACACCATCATCATCATCATCATCATCATTATTATCGCCTTCAGAGTCGCACGAATCCCACTCTCATTTCAAGTCCAACTGGTTTTCAAACCTACTACCAAACTCATCAGTGGTGATGTCAGAAACAGGTAAGTTGATAGGCCAACCATCTTCGTACCAACCACCAGACGAAATCCTCTTCTCGGGTCACCACACACACCATCGCGCCCCTATACCAAATCCTAAGGATCTAACCAATCCTAAAGCTAAACCGATGGATATATCAAGGGGAGGCAAAAGGAAAACGATACCGTTTAAGCGGATAGAGAGAGGAAACGTGTCGTACAGTGGATCTCACTCCAGCGTCTACCTTGGCAAAAACGGAAGCAGGATAGTGAGGCATGGGCCTGGATCTGTGCTTACTGAGAGCAACGTGTTGAGCTCTAGGGTTAGCCATGCTGCTTTGAGAGATGCTCTGGCTAGTTCGTTCAGCTGATGTTCATATGATATACAACATAACACTTTTACTTCTCCTTTCTTATTTGACAACGTTGACCGTTTTTTTCCAAAAACTTTAATTTTTTTCGATTCGATCGTGTGCTTGCTTGGATCCATCCAGCCCCCTTTTTGAACATTCACTTCTACATCACACCTATTTTTTAATTGCATCTCTCCTCTTTCTATAATCAAGATAAAGTCATCAATAATATCACATATAATGTACAAACATACAGAAAATACACATAAAACATCAGCAGTCAGTCAGTCTGTCTGTCATTGAAACCCACTGCTTCCAAACAACCTCTTTAATCCATCGTGCTTCCTAGCAGCTTTCAAACTCTGTTCGATCTTGGCAACTTTGTCACTCTTGATACCGGACAACACCATAGAGCTTCTATTCAAAGTCAAAGCAGTCACGGTCCCCTTGTTGTTGAATATCTGCTTCGATGAAGTGGTAACGTTGACCTCTTGGAACTCCCTTCCCGAAACACTCATCTTGAATTTCTTGTTGCCATGATTCGACTTGAAACCTGCAGTTATTGACGATGCTCTGGATGCAAGCATTCCTATTCCTCCAAATGTTTCTGATTCGGAGTCGGATCCATCAGAATCGGATAGGTTAATCTGTTGTGTTGGTGGATGTTGTTGTTGTTGTTGGTGTTCATCCATTGCCGTTGTTGACTTTGTTGCATGTGAAGGAACAAGCATTCTCTTTTTGGATGATGAGGATTTTAGCCTTCCTTCGTTGGTAGCGCCGGCAGCAACAGCGGTTGTGAAAGATGATGATCTGCTGAAACTCGTAGTCAACTTAATCCTCGAACTTTGCTTCATTGCTTTGATCTCTTCGACTCCATCATCATCTGGATCTTCAAGATGGACTGTGTACATTGATCGACTCTCTTCGTCTTTGTCATCATCAAGGAACGAAATCGCAGACTTCACTTGCTCTAGAGTCAATTTTTTCCTCTTTGGTACCACAACCTTTTCTTCTTCCTCCTCTTCCTCCTCTTGTTGTTGTTCCTCTTTGTGTTGGCGTTTTCTTTTTTCTTTGAATGGATTGGTTTCATCCTGAGATTCTCCAGGAACAATGTCATCTTCAAAATGGAATGACTCCGACTTTGCGTTATCGATAGCAATCGTATTGTAGAAAGCCCTTGACGACTTGTTATTTGCAAGATCCTTCAATGTGTTATTCTTGTTTAACTCTTGTAGGGCAAATCTCTCCTTACGTTTCATGAGCATCCTGACATAGTTGTCAGTCTCATCGTCACTCAGATCCAAATCATATGCACCTTCCTTGGCACGTCTGTTCCTAAAGGCACCCGTTTTGATATCCTTGTAGATCCTCTGGACCATCTCTTCACTTGCCTCGACTTCACTCTTGACTAGCATTGCCCTGATCTTATCCTCGTTGATCTTCACGTTTGATGCATCATCAATCATTCTTTCGTCTTCGCTGTCTTCGCCATCGGAGTTTTCACCATCGGCACCACCTAGACCTTGCCATTCATCTTCAGATTCAACGGCTTCGTTTTCCATCAGTTGGTTCAACCCTTTGCTCTTGTACTCCTTCTCTCTTTCACGACGATGCTTTTCCTCAAGTTTTCTAGCGGTTTTGATTTTGTTCACTCTTTGAATCCTCAGTTCTTCTTCCTCCTCCTCTTCTTCTTCTTTTTCCTCATCTGACGACTGTAGCGCCTTCTGAGTTTGAGGTGATTGGGAGTCACTTCTGCTATTAGCATCGGCATTACCAACGGAGGTTTCAGTGGCACCAACTTCACCACTGTGGGTAAAACTTTCAGATTGTTCAGGCTCAAAAGAGGCCATATCGACTTGTGTATCAGGCAAGAAGTTTTGACTCTCTAAAATAGCCCGTCTTGTGACGGCACCGTTGCCCTCACTGTTGCCCTCGCTGCTACCGCCATCATCATCTTCCTCTTCATCGATGAATTTGAACCTTTCGGTTGTGCTTCCCAACGTTGATGCAACAAGTTCACTATTGGTGGTATCGTTGAATGATTCTTCGTCGAGCTGTTGGTGTTGTAGCTTTAACTTATTGGCCACTTGACAGGCATCCAATCCTTCAAAGGATTCATTCTGTGGCAGTGTGGCACCAAATACATCCGACAATGACATATCTTGAAACTTGTTAGCCTGGGTGTTTGGAGTCTGTTCGAGATAGAAACTTGTCTCAACGTTTCCTTCAGATGGTGAAGCGGATGAACGTTCCTTTATGTTACTTTCAGCTTCCTCTTCCTCCTGCTCTTCTTCATTGCTATAGTCTGAATAATCACTTTCGTCTTGAAGCTTGCCTGATAAGAGCATCTTTCTAGTGGATTCTTTCTCCTTTTCCTGTTGTCTCAATCTCCTGTTTCTTTCAATCTCCATTTCAAACAGTTTTGTCATCTCTGCATTTTCGTCATTCACCTGGACCAGCTTCTTAGAGTTCTTCTTACGCCTCTCCATGATTTCTCTCATCTGTTTCATTTTCTCATTCTTAAGGACGGCTTTGATATTCTTCTGTTTTGGCTTGACAAACACTTGGTTTTTGGAGAACTTGTGTCTTAGTTCAAGGGTAACTTTCTTTGAAGCGTTTGCCTTGACATAGTCGGAGTAATCATCATCTGAGTCTGAATCTAGGGTGACATCGTTTGATTTGGATTTCGATAAGACTTTGCTGATGTAACTAGAAACTGCTGGATGGCTCTTCTTTTGCTTTTGTTTTTGATGTTGTGCTAGAGGAGTTTTGTCGGTCACAATGTCAATATCTTCTTCGTCTTCTGCGTCTGTCCTTGTTGGTGAACTGTGACCATTGACTGCTGGGTCTGTAGAGAAAAGATTATCTTCAGTTTCCGAGTCCGAATCTTTGTCAAACTGATCAATGAATCTTTTGGGATTGAATTTGTTCAAGTTTTGTTTCTTGGTAACGTATTTGCTCTTTTTGATTTGCTCGTTCTGCAGGACAATTTCCGTTATTCTCTCAAGCTCCTTCTCTTTCTTTGAGCTCTTCTTGGACAGTTTCGATTTGACAAACTCTTTTTCGTCTGCAAACTTGTTGGATGGATGAGGATGAGGCTGAGCTTTGTCCTGTTGGTGTAGTTCACGTAAAACTTTTTCAAGTTCCTCTTTCTCGGCTTGTTCTCTAATACGTGCTTTTGCCTCTGCTCTGGCAGTTATCTTCTGCTCTCTAGTCATATTCTTGTAATTTTCAATGAGACTCGTATCGAAAGATACATTGTTCTCCATTTCCTCCTCCTCTTCTTCTTCTTCTTCTTCTTCTTCTTCAACAATGGCTATATTAGGCTGCTTCTTCTTCTTGTGCAATAATTTGAACAGCAAATCTTCCTCTTCATCATCATCAGATGCGACTTTGTTGGAGTTCTGCTTTCGCGTTGTTATAATTGGCGTTTCCTCCTCCTCATCTTCAGAAACAGAACTTGGTGGTTGTGCATCTATCATTGATGGAATCTTCTGGGTTTCAAAACACCCAACTCTTTCCTCATTATACGAAACCATTCTACTTTCAGCCATAGAAAGTACCTGTTGAGTTTGGGTTTGGGATGAAGGTTGTTGAACTTGCTGTTCCGGATCTTCGGACTGTAAGATGGGTTGAGTGTCTTGAGATTTACAGGAAGAAATGTTTTGTGTTTCCAATGTCCTTGTATCTTGATTTTCATAAAGTCTATTGATCACGTTTTTGATCAAATCTGAGTTGAAACCTTGGATGGAGAGTGTCTTTGGGATGGATTGAGAACTGGGGACTTGTTGTTCTGAATCATCATCGATATCATCGGTGGTGTGATCTTTGAATATATTAAAATCTTTAAAGTTTAGAGTGGCGTCGTCGATTTGTTGTTCTTGTTGCCTGCTGCTTTCATTCACCCCCAGCGGGAGGACGTCTTCTTCTTCTAAGTCAACAGTCTTCTTGTAGGTCCTTATTCGAGAAGCTGAGGGTAAATCTTCTAGACAATCAAAGGCGTTCATAATGTATGTTTTTCGTATGATGATGTTGCTCAATCTGTAAATTATCTGTAACTAAAGAGTGTGTATTCAAAAGGGAAGAAGAAGAAGAAGAAGAAGAAGAAGTGATAAAAAGAGGAAACAAGACAAGCAAAGAAGGGATGTCATGTAATAACGTCTCTGCACTTTTTCTAGTTTTCGTGTTTGAGGCAGTGTAATTTATTGGCTGTGCATGCTTGCAACTGGAGCGCGTCTTTTTCTCTCTTAACAAGTCGGCTGTGCAAAAGGAGCAGGATTTTGATGATGATGATGATGATGGTTGTTGCTGTTCATTCGTCTATCTTGCACATTACAACAATTAGGAAGAGCTAATCAATCAAACGGCGATGTTACCATCGATTATGGAATGCACAGATTGTGGGTTTAATAATAGAAACTTATTCACTTTTCAAGGTGATGATGGTGCAAACAGAGGAGGAATTGGGAGTGCACTGGCACTAGCACCAGAATTAATTGTCCATTTTCAATCGTTGTTTTTTTTTTTGGTTTATTATTTTATGTTGTTCTATATATGCCATTAACTTTCTCTTCCAAGTTCAACAAAGGTTGTATAACTCATATCGTTAATTGTCTTTTAAAAAAGAAAAAGAGAAAAAATCATAACGTAATGATGCTCCTGCTACTGGTGCACAGCGCACGGCGTTTGTTATCTTCCTTTCCATCCCCATCTATCTATCTATCTATCTTAGTTCCGACAAGCCAAAAGCTCATCATCATCATCATTTTTTGAGAATATCAGCTATATCAATTGCCATTTAGATGAGATAACAAAATAATTACAGGAATACACATACGTGATTCTGTTTAAATCATGCCCGAATTCGATAGGATATAAATTAAGCTTTTCTTGTCATCAAGAGAGTCTGATTGATTGATTGATTGGTGTCTCTCACTCTCTCTGCCTCTCTCTCTTCTAAAGAAAAGACATTTGTCTGTGGAATCTACTGATGATTTGTACAAACGAAAAAAACAAACAAACAAACGTTTATCCAAGACTCGAAGACTCCAAGACCACTTCAACCTTTTCTCCGGTGTTTGATTGGGAGCACATGGGGGGCATATTATACATATGTATTATATTTATTAGAGGTTCTCTACTAGCATGCATAATGCATTTAGTACAATATACATTCGATATTAGTGCCATTGGTGTTATTGATGCTATATTATGCTATGCTATGCTATTAATAGCCTTTAGATGATCGTTTTCAGGTTCCTTGGCAGGGGGGAAGGGAACAAACTGTATATATATATAATGGAAGTAACGTCTAACTATCTAACACGTGGATTATATGGATCACACAAAGAAATACCAGGCCAATCAATCAATGTCTATTATCTAATGTTTATTGGGATTGTTGCTTGATGTAGAGATTGACAACCCCACATGGGGGGAGGACAGGACAGTAAAGGAAATAGCTTTTTAGCACATGCGCACGGCGTCACTTGACCCAACAACACCCACCCAGTGGTGCCTTCGCTTCCCTTGCCCGTTACTCTCTGCCTGCCCGGCACCCACACACTCAGGGGGGAAAGTCAAGACAGCCAAGCCAAGCCCAGGGCCAAAGAATGCACGGAACGGCAATTAGTATTGGCATTGGCATTGGCATTAACAATTAATTAAATTACCATTTACAGACTTTAATTGCTTTCTCGAAGAAACGATCGATCGGTAACTTCCGCAAAAGCAGATAAGATATAATATATATGCATTACTATTATCATTATTGTACATTATGATTCCTGTTGTTTGTTTGAATACACACATCCCATCCATATAAATACATTCACACTTCCCTTCCTCCTCCCCCACTCTCTCAATTGGATGTAAAATTTCATCTTTATGTTTGTGTCCGTTTGTACTACTACCCTACCGTTCACCCTTTTACTCTTTCTCTCCTTCTCTCTCTCTATCTCTTCCTCTTCCTCTTCAAGTAACATCCAACCATGTCGTACTTTACTGAACTAGGCAGAACAATAAGAAAGGAGGTCACATGGGGTAAAAAACCAGAAGAGGCCTCATCTCAATCAACAGATGAAATTCATTCCGTCTCCTCAGCAACCCCTGGTAAATCCGGCTATTTGCCAGATAGCGTCATTGAACCACAGGGGAAAAAAGACTACTGGCCAATCTTTACCGCTGGTTCGGGTCTATTTTCCGATGGTTACGTCAACAATTCCATCTCTACCGCTTCCACTTGTCTAAGTACAATATATGGGGATCAATATACAGCTTCAAAGGCAATCAATAACGTTTCCGCAATTGCATTCGTCGGTACCGTTGTTGGGATGTTCTCCATGGGATTCTTCAGTGATTACGTTAGTAGAAAATCAGGCATGTTGATCTCCTCAGGTGGGTTGATTCTATTTGCAATTCTATGTTCAGGCTCTTGGGGTGTTGGTACAGAGGCTAAAGTTGGTGGTAATGCAGGTGGCTTATTCGCAGCTTTGACAGCATATAGATTCTTCCTTGGTATCTTTATCGGTGCTGAATATCCAACTGGGTCAGCATCATGCGCTGAAGCTAGTGCTCTATTGCCTGCCGGTAGAAGAAACAGATATTTCGCATGGTTTACCAATACAATGATTGACTTAGGCTTTGTCACTTCGGCTTTTGTTCCAATGGTTATGCTATGGATCTGTGGTCCTAACAATCTACAACCCGTTTGGAGAGTCACCTTGGGACTAGGTGCCATTCCTCCACTGTCATTGTTCATCATGAGATTGAAGTTTAAAGAAGGCGAACAATTCCAAAAGTTGAATTTTAAAGGTGTTAGTGTTCCATGGACTCTAATTCTGAAGTTCTATTGGTTTAGGTTACTCATTGTTTCCATCATTTGGTGGATTTATGATTTCTCTGCGTATGCATTTGGTATCTATTCAACTCCAATCTTGAATGCAATCATTAAAGATGGTAGTTTGTACAAGACTTTTGGTTGGAACGTTGTCTTTAACTTGTTCTACATGCCAGGCGCATTGTTAGGTGCATTGGCTGCAGATTACATCGGTCCAAGATTAACCTTAGCGGTTGGTGTCTTCCTACAAGCAATTGTTGGTTATATCATGGCCGCTCTATATCCAACCTTGAAAAATCACGTTGGTGCATTTGTCGTTGTCTATGGTATCTTTATGACTCTTGGTGAATTTGGTCCAGGTGATAACATTGGTCTATTGGCATCCAAAACTTCGGCCACACCAGTTAGAGGTGTCTACTATGGTATGGCTGCTGCCTTTGGTAAGATTGGTGCTTTCTGTGGTACGTATGCATTCCCAGCTTTCCAGGCTAACTATGCTGGCGATGAAGGTTATCAGGTTCCATTCTGGTTGGCCTCTTCTTTGGCCGTCTTGGCAGGTTTGTTGGCGTTGTTCTGTTTGCCTGCCGTTGATCAAGAGGCCATGCAAAGAGAAGATGTTAGATTCTTAAACTATTTGACTAAGAATGGATTCGATGTTAACCAGTTGGGTGAGGGTAGTTTGGGTCAAATGTTGAAAGCTAACGAAGAAAAGATTGAACATGCTGCCTCTGATGACGATCAAAAGAAGAGTGGCCAATACAACGTCTATGAAAATTCCGTCTAAAGTGTTACTTCTTTCCTTCCTTTAATGCAAAATCTAATATATTTTATGTCTTTTTCTTGTAATTCGCGGAATGGCGCCGCCGTGCGGCTCAAATACTTTTACTTAGCTTTTGACTTCAAAGGCTGCTGAGAGTGCTTCAATGAGTTTTTTGAAAGGTTACTTAGGCTACGGCAGGAACTTCTGCTATTGAATTTTCCTATGAATGTAATTTGTAGTTGGTGGGAAGTCGGCAAGGGGTTCATTTTAGCGTTTAGAAAAAGTGTTTTAAATCTGAATTTTTCATTTTGACATGCTGTTTTGAAATGGCATTTTGACGGCAACAACGAGGTACAATGTGTCTACAGCTTATGTAATCATCAACTACGAATCCTAGAGTTCCTGAGGAAGTGTTTTTTTAACATATGGCTTGTTTGTAATTCTATTTTAAAAGCGGTTGTGTAATTACCTACACTTTGAACCGTAATTCCACCCACCCCGAGACTTACGTGGTGAACAACCGGTACCACAGAACAATATTCGGCCATTGAGTTGTATCCTGGAAAAAATCCCAGGCCTCTGGTGGGTCCAGAAGGCGTCCAAATTGGCGTTTGAAAAGTTCTTCTTTTTTTGATGTTGCAGCTTTCCAAAAATGCACGTTTGACCCCCCTTTCTATCACAACTCCCTGACGCCGCAATCAGATAGCAATTGATCCCAACAAGTACTCATCTTGAAGCCCATTGGACGGGGCGCCAGCTCCTAGGCTTGGATCGATGGTTGGATTCAGGATAGGCGGCCAAATACTGACGTGCAAACCCCCTCCTCCAATTTCTGCTTCGCGCCTGAAAATCAAGCACCCACTTTGAACACCAATGAATCACTCCAGCTCCTCTGATACGCTCCACAACCTGGGTGATGATTATCCCACGACTGAGTTCAATCGGTAATGTGTTTCTGGTACTATTGAAGCGCTGTCGTCAGTACAATGGCCATAGTTGTGAATTCACAGCCCATCCCGCGGCCTTGGCAGACCTTCTCATTTGCAGGGCCAAAACTAGGCCCCTCCTGGCCAACAGGCTTTCACCTCTCAACGGCGCTGTAATGTCCGAGTCGTAAAGTTATGTGTCCTTGGAGGACATTTCCAGGGATGCCGTTGGTGTGCCCTTTTCTGCTGGAACAGATACAACTGACTTCAGACGCTTGCGCAAGACCGTTTATCTGACAACAACATCGGTCTCGGTGTTGTGTCTGTTCCTGTCCATTTCAATTGTTATGCTTCTAACTCTTTGCTGGCTACAATGAGAGGGTCCTAGTTAGTGGGGATCCCATGTTTGACTTCTTCTAGAGGTGTGGTGTGTATGAAACAAAATCTGCAAACACAGAAACGGTGTGTGCAGGAGTTAGTATGCGCGCTGAAAAACTTATCAAACTTATCTCGTTTGGGCACCATACCCCTCTTAGCAACCGCTCTTCCTCTTCTTCCTGTACATATATACATACAGTTGATGGCCATAATCATTACTCCAGTAGAAGAAGCCATATTAGTTAGACATCGTTGATCCTGTGCTAGTCAAAGAAACAGCAACGTGCAGATCCACACCAAACTTGCAATGAGCACATGAACAGAAGAGTCGGTGGAACATCAACAACAACACCGATTAGTATTCGGCAACACCGTGGTCTTACATTGTTGGATCTCCTCTGTTGATACAAACACATCAGAGACTATGAAATACACTGGCACGGCAAAGACAGGGTGAATAAGGGTGGCAAGCCTCACTCCACCTGACTGAAAATTGCAAGGTGAAGTTTTTCATCGTCGTGGAATAGGGCCTTCCTGTGGAATCCAAGCATTTCATTTTACATGGTTGTGTAGCCAGAACGATGACGTTTCGGCTGATACAAATGTATTTATTGGAATGTGTCTTTGTGAGTCACAGGGATGGGTGATGCTGAGGGCGTTGGATTATCCTGATACGCGGCCGCACTTGAAAAAGTGGCTTCACCAAATTTGCAATTATAATTCAACCAGCGTTACCACTGCCTTCTAGAATGCACCATTCGATAGGAAATTGATGGGAGAACACGATTCAATGCCTATAGAAGCTGGAATTTCTCTGACATACGGTGTTATCTGTCCGGGAATTATATCCATTAAAGAAATGCGGATATCTTGCGTGTTTCTGCACTTGGGGGAAATTTGAACACATGGACATGATTCCTAGGACTCGTTCTTTCCAATGACATGTGTTTTGAGTGTGTTGGATGGGTGTGGATGTGCCCAGGGTGGGGCACTTTTCAAAACGATGCTCGACAAAAAAAGGGAGATCTGGCCAAGTGGTTAAGTGCATGACGCTCGCTCAGCTTTTTGGTTTTTTTTTAAGTGGTTCAGATCTTGGCGTATGCCAATTCCCTGGGATTTGAGCTACTTTTTGGCTACTTGTTGCTCTAGCACAACCAGTTCTACTTCGAACGAACCCATTTTTGCAGTGTTTTTATCAGCAAAAAATCTAGTTTCGTGTGGTATCCTTCTTTTGTTTGAAATCTGAAATTTTATAGACACCAATTTGAGGCCCAGAGAGGTCTTTGGAGCGATTTTGTGTTTTCCTGAGTGATGCTAAATACACAGGACTCGTCCTTCTATACATTATCACCATTCTGCTTCATATGGAGTTTGTTTGATGGCAATAACGTTGGTGGAAGGGATCAAATGGAAACAATAGCGTTTGCCCGGTAGCTCTTTTGAGCTCGTGTGTTCGACCGTGGTGGCGCCCGGTAGCGGCCGTGCTGGCTGGTCTCAACCACCAGGGGGAGGAGTATTAACGTGGTGGTGGTGGCTGTCGCGCCCACGCAACCTATCTATACCTTGTTGGTTTTTTGACGTCCCACCATCCATTTTTGGTACACGTACACGACCCACGCATAGGAGAGATTGACCTTACCAAATCAGCGCTTGCACACCACTAGAGCCCCCCGGTATGCCACCGCAAAAATGGATGCTTTCTACCACGGGCCGCTACCGGGCAATTTCTTCTAAGGCCATTTGTGGGCACTCTAGACTAGTTGATGGCCGCCAATCATACTCAGTCGATGGAGCAAGAAAAGAGCTATCCAGCAGAGGTATTTTGGTGTTTTCAGCTGCCCTGTGGTGGCGACAAAAGGCAAAATAAAAAAAGCCAAAAAAAATTTGTTGGCGTTTTTGAAATCTTCGATTTTGGGTGTTTTGAGACATGCACTGGAAATCCCTCGCTTCAGGCAATCCATCGCGGTGTGTACCGTCCGGATCGGTGCAGAATTGAGCTCAGGAGAGCCGGTCGAAGTTTGCGGTTTTCCAGAAAACGACTATCGCAATTTTGAACCCCTTCCAGCCCTCAAATGGGGTGGCTCAATATACCATTGTGAAGAGCCGATGCTGGAGTTTCTGGTTGTATGGGGTTGGAAACGCTCCATTCTCTGTGGAGGTGTTAAAGAAGGGTTTTGCTACAGGCAAAAACTTAGCTTTTGACTTCAAAGGCTGTTGAGAGTGCTTCAATGAGTTTTTTGAAAGGTTACTTAGGCTACGTCAGGAACTTCTGCTATTGAATTTTCCTATGATAGGTTTCCCCTCACCGGGTGGCAGTTGCTGTCACGCCCACCCAACCTATCCAGATATACCTTGGTAATGTTGGACGTCGCTTCATCCTTGTACGTTGACTGACTTCATTAAGTTTTTTGATGACTAACCTCATCAATTTTTAACTGTTTTGGAAGAGAGCCCTCTACTGGATACCTAAATCAGACACGGATATTTATGCAAGATATATACTATATTAAGGAGTAATGGAAAAAGGTATTCTATGAAGAAAAAAGATTAGATTTATTCGTTTTGTGAGTTAAAAGAATGTTACACCTAGCAGCTTTAAATTATTTAGAAGTTGGTTGCAGTTTAGATTATAAAACTTTCTAAATTACTAGGATTGTTATCAAGCTGTTTTGTTGTAAAATGTGTAATTAAGCGATTAGATTCCTCTTGGTCTCTTTTATCGGAACTAGTATTGTTTCCCTATCTGCTATTTTAAATTAGAGTCATAATCTATACTGTAGGAAAGTGAAAATTCCAAAACTTCAAACTTAGCGATTAGTAGGGGAGTTTGGGAATGGTAATCTACCACCACAAATTTACTGTCCCAAGTTTGAAAAACTTCGCCACAGCTACGCCACCTCGACACACCCACCAGGAGAAATTCTGAAAAGGAGAAGAGAGCTCTACTGGTCAATTCAAAGACACTCCACAAGTAGCCCTGTGTTTTATCCTTCTTGTACTACTTTTTATGTTTTTCTTCGTTTTATTTTCAATTATTTTATATCGTCAAGTTATCCGTCTTTTTGAACTTAAGAGAACGCTATAAGGCACTCAGTTGAGCGTTTGAAACGCCCACACGCCACTTCGGGATCTTCAAAGCTTCTCCCTGCACTTTTCCAAACCATAAATCAATGCCTTAACCCGGCAAATCACATAAACAAATGCAAAGTTCCAAAAAAGCCATATCTGTACACCACCTACTCCCTATGCCTAGAGACCTCTTAGTGACGGCACAATAGAATCTGCGAAAACTATCTTGGCTCAGTTGTGCTGTGTCTGTGTATACAATACTAGCTCTTTCAAATAGCTCAACTTTCGCCAAGGATATTACCTTCAAAATTGCAGATTTTGGCAACGTCAAGCAATGTTTTTAGTGCGGCCGAGGACCAAGATGGTCCAACGACCTTAATATCACCAAGCATTGTGACTCACAAAGACACGTTTCAATAAATACATTTGTATCAGCCGAAACGTCATCGTTCTGGCTACACAACCATGTAAAATGAAATGCTTGGTTTCCACACGAAGGCCCTATTTCACGACGATGAAAAACTTCACCTTGCAATTTTCAGTCAGGTGGAGTGAGGCTTGCCACCCTTATTCACCCTGTCTTTGCCGTGCCAGTGTATTTCATAGTCTCTGATGTGTTTGTATTAACAGAGGAGATCCAACAGTGTAAGACTACGGTGTTGCCGAATACCAATCGGTGTTGTTGTTGATGTTCCACCGACTCTTCTGTTCATGTGCTCATTGCAAGTTTGGTGTGGATCTGCACGTTGCTGTTTCTTTGACTAGCACATGATCAACGTTGTCTAACTTATATGGCTTCTTCTACAGGAGTAATGATCATGGCCATCAACTGTATGTATATATCCACAGGAAGAAGAGGAAGAGCGGTATGGTGCCCAAACGAGATAAGTTTGATAAGTTTTTCAGCGCGGCCAGTTGTATCTGTTCCACACCCACACTTCACATCATGAACTTAGTAGAATGTACATTCATTTATACGGCGCGATACTTTGCTCCTGCATATAAATTTTTCACCCTCTCAAAACACTACTGTAAATTTTATACTCCTTTAAAGAAGTAAGTAAGTTGGTTGGTTTATCGTTTTATCGTTCAATAAGGCACAACAAATCACAGGTAACTACCAACATAATTCATCAATAGAAAAAACAAATAATGGCTGTTTATGCTAATCCAAAACCAACCACCCGACAACTCACCTCCAAGAGACCGACAAAACCAAGTCCCAAACTCATCATCTTCAAAGAAGGTGAGGAATCAAGATCAAAGGCAATCAGATCGCTCAAAGCGTTAAAAGCCCATCTGTCAACCACCAATCCATCACACCATGAACATGTGTATCTAATAATAGACACAAAACAACCAACAACAACAAATGTGGACCATATTCCAAGGATAATACCACTCCATAACAAGCTCAACAAACCAGAAGACCTTAAAATCTTACTTATTACAAAGGACCCGGTTATGACATACAGAGAACCAATAACGGCAAAGGGATCAGCAACAGAAGACACCTTTGGTGAAATTCTAAGTTTCAAAAAGTTGAAATCCTTTTCAAAGAATACAAAATCAGTGACAAAGCTATACCACGAGTATGATCTCGTAGTTGCCGACCATAGGGTACATGGACTACTACCAACAATACTTTCTAAATCCATCTTTTACAAAAACAACAAGAAGATTCCAATGATGATCCAAATGGCAAAACCAACTCCAGAGGCACAACTTGTCCAATCCAAAAAATCATCAAAGTTGAAAGATGAACGTGTCGAACCCGACTATTTGCAAAGACAGGTGAAATCAATAGCAAATGGAACAAGTTTTGTTCCGTCGGTTGGCAAGTGTCTCTCCATTGTGATCGGTTATAGTGATTTTAAAACTGAGCAACTCTTGCAAAATGCAGATGCAGTGTTACGGTACCTTTGCGATTCCAAATTTAAACCTATTGGTGGAGTCATTAAGAAGGGAATGGATGGGGTTGATGGTGTACATGTCAAGACTAGTGAGAGTGTCAGTTTGCCCATCTTTGAAAGGAGGTAGGTGAATATGTATATGTATATTACACAAGAATGTAGAAACCATTTATGAATTTGAATAGTAACACACACACTCAGATGTCAAGGATTGATTAGAGGTTGGATATAGCCGAGGTGGCAGATGTTGTCCGGCCTGCAGGATACGCAATTGAAGACCCTTCAGCGAAAGAATCACTGTTTGATTGCGATTGTCCTCTTTGAGTAATTGTAGCAGAAGAATGCTCTACTGTGGTGGTAGCAGCAGGTTCACCAGTGGTGAGTACAAAAAAGTACGATATCATGTCTGTATCCGCACTGCTGCCATTTGTAGCGATATAGCTTAGCACGTCCATCTTGTATGCCAATGCTTGATAGTAGGACTCTATCCATGGTATCTCCGTAATCATTGCGAGTTGTCGTTGAATAATTGACGTTGCATTGTCACCTTTTGTATACGAGTTGTTGAAATCGTTGGATATCTGGTTATGACCATCAACAAACTTCGAAGCATGGGAGTTTGTACTTGTTGATGTTGCAAACTCTTTGTAGAGTTGTGCGTTGGCTGTGATGTCCCAACTGAATACCTCTAAGAGGACATTTACAGTTGAGAGGTCGTGGTTGTTGAAGGTTGATGACAATTGAAGATTCGTCAGCACATTTGAGGCATCGCTAACTTTCGAACGAGCAAAACTGTATGTATATGATGAACCATCAGTGGTTGTTGATTGTGATTGTATGATGTTTGCAAACAGAAGCATAAAGATCCAAATATAAGAGTTGAGCATGGCGTGGAGAGGAAATGGGGTTCGTACGGCTGATGATTAGATGCCAGTGCATCGTTCTTTCTTTCTTCCCTGAAGGACTCTGATGAGACCACAAATGTTGATCAATCACTGCTAGATCATGACCCACTGAGCAATTGGCAAGACTAGCTAGTCTCTCGCATATTACTACGGAAGTAAATATCATAATAACAAACAATCTTGTTGCACTGCTGGGTTGGTTTTCAACGTTCAAGAGACTCTGAAGATGGATTGAAGCAGCACCAAAAACTTTAAAACTCAATTAAAGCGCCCTCTTGAGCCGCACAGTTGAATTCTAAATCATAAAGATCCGTCGATCGACCTTTAGCTGCGTCGCTTTTTAGACCTTTCCCAATTGGGAAGTTTGTTTACATTTTCCGTTTTCTTTTCTTTCGATCAACTTTCTGCTTTATGGACAGAGAGAGAGGAAAGGAAGGAAACGAGAAAGGGAGGATACCCATCCCTACAGAAAAATGGACCCTCTCAAAACGATACTTTAAGCTGTGCTTGTAAATTGATACTTCAAACTATTTAAGTCACAACCAATTGAACAACTTTCACCTTCAGCTGAAAAGAATGTTGGCCTCAGATAGTACCGTTAGGACACCAAGAAGGGCACAGTCCTCCTTGTCCAACACCCCATCATCAACATCCAACAACCTCAACAACAACAACAACAACGGTGCCAACACCAACGTTGTCGGAAACGATCTGCTTGATTCAACAAGAAAGAGACAGACAAAGAGAGATGATCAAATCAGAAAGAAGATTGAGATTGATCTGAAGAAAAAGTCAAACTTCGGCTTGAGTGGCACTTCATCAACAGGTTCACCAACAAAGAGACAGGCAAGACATACCCACCACGTTGCAGGATCAGTGATGTCTTTAAAACCTTCCGAAGCTGTCATACTGAAACCTTCAAATACAGTGTACGAAGCTTCCCAAATGATGTCAGTTACTAAGGAAAACTGTGTCTTGGTGGTGGATGATACGGGACAGCTCTCCGGTATCTTCACTGCAAAGGATCTAGCCTTCCGTATCGTTGCCTCAAATCTAAATGCCAACCAAACAACAATTGATCACATCATGACTCCAAATCCAATGTGTGCAAAGACAACAACAATGGCTTCGGATGCACTATCCTTGATGGTTACAAAAGGATTCAGGCATCTACCTGTGGTCAATGAGCAAAACCAAATTGTTGGCGTCTTGGATATAACCAAATGCTACAACGAGGCAATGACAAAACTAGAAAGAATGTACGAAAGTTCCAAGAAGTTGTACGATGCAATGGAGGGAGTCCATGCCGAGATGGGTACCGGTGCCCAACCTCTTCACGTTTTGAAATATTTTGAAAACTTGAAAAGTATGATCAATGGTCCAACGCTAACCTCTGTCTTGGATCAAGGTACAGTACCAGTGTATTGTGATATCAAATCTACAGTGTATGATGCCGCAACATTGATGAAGGAGAATAGAACAACTGCAGTTTTGGTGAAGGACATCAAGAACAACGATGAAGTCACCGGTATCTTCACTTCGAAGGATGTTGTCTTGAGAGTCATTGCAGCTGGAATTGATCCAAGATCATGCTCTGTCATTAGAGTAATGACTGCCAAACCATCATATGCACTTGCCGACTCGTCAATCCATCAAGCATTAAGACAGATGTTTGAAGGTAGATACCTAAACCTTCCGGTTGTCGACAACGAGTCCAACGAGATCGTTGGTATAGTGGATGTCTTGAAGCTCACCTATCATACCTTGAGTCAGATTCAATCAATGCAAACGATAAACACCGATTCAGAAGCAGGGAGTGGTGTCAATGAGGAGAAAGAAGGACCTGCATGGAACAAGTTTTGGACATCCATGGATAACGAGACTGAGTCTTTGCATTCTTCAAGCAGTCATACAAATGAAGTGACTCAGTCTGAATTGGCACAGTTCAACATTTCAACGAACGATATTGTCAAACCATCGGATTCGATCTCGTTTGCTGGTGTTGCAGAGAGAGACACGTCATCTCCTTCCAAGGTGGCTGCAACAGAAGTTGACTTTGAAGAACTGTTCGTTTTCAAGTTCAAGTCACCATTGGGTAGAACGCATAGGGTTAGCAGTAAGCCAAGTGATGGTATTGACTCACTGAGAAGCTTGGTCACGTCCAAATTGAGCAAGCAGGAGATCAAGCTCTTGCTAGAACCAACTCCTGTTGTGCCTGCTGCCGATGAGACCACACCAAGCACCAACGCTGTTGAACCTGCTGACGAGTACGCCATTTCTTACATTGACGATGAGAATGATGTTGTTGCGATTACTTCAGACCAAGACTTGAAAGATTGTGTCTATCTGTTGAAAAATCTTCAGAAGGATAAGATTGATCTATACATCCATCATCCTGATCAATCTGCAGATACGTTTGACAAGGCAGGTTTGGGGGCATCTTCATCTTCAACGTCGCAATCCTCAGACTCGAGTTCTTTGATTCAGGAGTTGCTGTTGCCTGGTGCTTTACTTGCTTTGTCTGCATCTATCCTTGTGGCGTTCACACTCTCTAGGAAATGATGTTCCCAGCCGAAGTATGTGTTTTTTGATGATTTAATTTCCTTATACCCCTTTAGTTTTTTTGTTGTTAGCGATTCAATGCTTTAATCTTCTTCCAGACCTTATTCCAGTTTTGTGACCTGTATGCTGCCCCGTTTTCTCTTCTTTTGCTTCCTAGACGGGCCCCTCTCTAACTAACCTTTCTCCTGTGAACCACACCTCTCTTACTAATACTACAGCACTTAAAAAACTCCATATACGTAATATGTTATACTTATATTGTGTATTGTATATATATACAGTGAGTGGTGTTAGGAAAACCTACATCAAGGACAAAGCAAGCGCTTTTGATAACTACTCAAGCATCAACAACCTTTCTCTCCCTCTGATAACTTTCAATCTCAACCTTATCCAAAATCTTAGCCTTTTTCAACAACTTCTTGAATCCCTTAGTCTTGGAAGTCTCAAAGGCAAACTTACCAAATGAAACATTGGTGCCTTCATATTCTGACTCGTTGATATGGATTGCATGTGGTAGCTTCTCATTGATCTTCACCCTTAATGGATCGAGCTGTTCGACAAGATACTTTTCAATCTTATCCAACGTGTCCAGTTGGGATAGTCTTATATCTGGAATGCTTATTCCAAAGGCGATCTGAACCTGTTTTAAAAGGGAGAATCTTTGAACTAGGTTGTCCAGTGGTTTGTCGTCGGTCTCCAATGACGAAGGTTGTGCAAGGTAGGTGCATTGAGAGTACGTCTCTTCAAGCTGTTGAGAGATTGCCGAAGTGTATTGTTCTCCCTTTGGCAATGCCTCTAGCTTCTTTGCATATTTCGTATTTGTTGGGATCCATCTTGTTATTGTGAATCCATTTAGGTTTGAAGAAAGGAGCTTCTTGTCTGCAAACCTTGGGTTTCTTGCACCTAGTACCTCAACACGTGAGGATGATTCCAGACTTGTCTTCTTAGTTTCGATCTTGTTAAGGAGCTCTTTGGTAGGTTTTGTGGACCTTTGTAATGGCTCATCCGATGATGTTGCTGGTTCTTTCTTCTTGTAGAATTTGAAGTAGTCTAGGACAGATTGATTGGTGGAGGTTATGCTGAACCGGCAGCGTTGCAGCTGCTGCAGCTGATGTTGATGTTGACTCTGTCTTGCAACTGTCCTTATCGTGGATCTCGTTATTGAATTCATGGGTATAATTAATTGTAAAGTCCTGTCCTGGAAGTTTATTGAAATTGGATGAAGAATGAGAGAGAGTAAGATAGCTGTCCAGTTGTTGATCTTATGTAGCTTGAATGGTTGGTTACTGGCCTCTCTCTCTCTCTCTTCTCTCCATCTGAAAAATTCAAAGGTGAAAAATTCAAAGAGGGTGTCAATTAAATTGGTGTACGGGTGTATTACAGTTTTATTATTATGAAGAAACGTGGGCTGTGCCATTCCAACTGTATGTGTATACACAGATGATGTGCGGCTCTATTATCGATGAGTCAATGTATCTATCTGTAGATAGGTTGATTGTTTAAGTCACACCACCGTCAACAGTTCAAGAGTACTAGACTAATTACAGGAAACCAACTGTTAATAAACCATTTAATAATGACAGTCGAAGCTCTGAATAACACGGATTCAAACAAGGTCAGGGTCTTCATAGTGAGACACGGTCAAACTCCATGGAACTCGCTAAAGATTTTACAAGGCCATACCAACATACAGTTGAATGAAGAAGGACACAACCAGGCAGAACTTGTTGGTAGAAGGTTCAAGGATTTCCAAATTGATCAATTCATAACTTCGGATTTGACGAGGTGTTTGGAAACCATTGGTAAGATCACTCAGTACCATGAGCATAAACCAAACTATACGATCCGTCAGACGGAAAACCTAAGAGAGAGGTTCATGGGTCCTGTTGAAGGAATGTACTTGAAAGATGCCATTGATAAGTTTGGTGCATCTTTTAAGAGTATGGGAGAGACAAAGAAGGAACTGATCGCAAGGTTGTCCAAAGAATGGGAGCAAATATTGAAAGATGCCACATCACAGAATTGTAAGAACGTGCTGATCTGTACGCATGGTGGAGTGATCACCAACTTTACGAATTATCTCTATGGAGATGTTGGATTCGAACTAGCTGATGGTTTACAATCTGATGATTTGAAAGTTCCTTATAATACCAGTTTGACAGTTGTTGATGTTGACAAGCAGGATATCACCAAGGGAACCATTTTGAAGTTTGGATGTACCAAGCATCTGAGTGGTGAATTGGAAGCTGTTGATCAACAGTTGAGATGATTGATTGATTGTTTGATTGGTGATCTTTTGATGAGACCCGGCAACTCTAGTAGCGAATCCCTTTGTTTCTTTTTTGACTTTTTTTTTGAACAAGCACTTTATATAGATAGATCAAATTACAAACCCGATACCGAATGTTTTAGAATTACGAGAAATGAAATTTTCGCAATATACAATAATTACATTCTTAAATAGAATGACCCATAAATGAATAATAAGAACATCATCAGGAAAAGAATAATAAAGCAGTAAAGAAAAGATGAGAGGTGGGGAAAAAAAATATAATGAAAAAGGGTGAATAGTGACGACAAGACATGAACTCAAACATGAACGCTATCATCATCATTCCAACTTCCTTCTCTCCTAAATTTATTCAAAACAAACAAAGAAAATTGACGTTTTTGCTTTTTCAAATAAAAACACTAGGTATGATTCATCCTTGAATCTTCTCGGTAGAGACTATCAAGGACAATCAAAAACTCGCAATCCAAAACAAACTTTCTGAACACATTCAGAAACATCAACGATTCGTCAAAGACACAACAGACAGACGAACCCAAAACAACTTAACACGATAGGCAAGGGTGTATGTGTACCTGCAACTATCAAACAAAAAGATACAAAGGAACGAAAGAACGAGCCAAAGGAAAGGTCATTCTTTAGATTTATTCTTGACGCTCAGCTTCACAGAACTTTGAAATGTGACCGGTTTCACCACAGTTGTAACAGGTCTTGTCATTGCTATAGTTTGAAGTGCTAGCATTGGTACATTCTCTTGAAATGTGTCCAGTCTCACCACAGTTGTAACAGGTCTTGTCACCGGCAGAATAGTTGGACTTACCGGTGCTGGCCTCAGTACATTCTCTTGAGATATGGCCTGCTTCACCACAGTTGTAACAGGTCTTATCGTTTGAACGAGGAGAAGCGGATTCAACGGCTGGAGAGGTACACTCCTTTGAGATATGGCCTGCTTCACCACAGTTGTAACAGGTCTTGTCGCTGGAGTATGAAGCACCACCTGCTTGGGAGGTACAGTCCTTTGACAAGTGACCAACCTTACCACAAGCGTAACATTTTGAAGCACCAGATTGACAATCTCTTGCGAAATGGTTAGCACCACCACACTTGTGGCAGGAGATCTTGGAACCGGCAATTCCAGAAGGCTTTCTTGTGTTGACTGATGGGCCGGTACAGCTCTTTGCTAGATGTCCGATCTTACCACAGTTGTAACACTTTGCCTGTTGCTTGATTGGTTCAGGACATTCGGATTGGACATGGCCTGTCTCCTTACAGTTGTAACATTGCTTCAAAGTTGTTTGTTTTGGTTCTGGACAGTCGTTGGATTCATGACCGGCCTTCTTACAGTTGTAACAAAGTCTTGCCTCTTCGGTACAGGCATCAGCAAAGTGGCCGATTTGGCCACACTTGTAACAGGTTCTTGGGAAAACAGCAGCCATTTTTTGTAAGTAATATGTTTGGATTGTTGAATATGAAATAGATTCCAAAAGTCAGAGTCTATATATATATATGAGAGGCAAAAAAGAGAAATAGGAGGAAGGCTCGTGTTGAAGTAGGAACTATACTATATTGCTACTACTAGGTAGAGTCTGTATGAAAAGGTAGGGCGTCTCTGTCAGTGTGTATCGTGTCGGTGGTGGTGATACTTTACACTCCAAAAAAGAAAAAAGAGATTGAAAAAAAAAAATTAATCCTCCGGTGTTTGTTGAGTGCTGAAAAAGTTTTGGGTGAAAAAATAAATTGAGAGAGAACAAATTTGTGCAGCCAAATCGGGAAAAATTTCCACAATTTTAAACTCGTTTCTTACTGTATTACGCAATTGATTACGTCACCTTTACACTCTCGTATAAACCTGCGATTTGATTAATTGTGGATTACGTACACATTAACGTCATCTTGGAAGCAAAACTTTCCTTGGAAACAGGAAGCACTTCAAAGATTCCACCAAAGATCCATTCAAACACTATGAGAATATGCTATCAATGGCACGATCAGCAGCAGTCATACCATCTTCATCAGATGAGTCGGTCATATGGTACGTTTTCCTAGCACTACGGCTCCCGTCCCTCTTCTTGTTCGTGGTATCACCTGGACCCAACTTATCTTTCCTCTTAGGCCTCTTCCTATCGCTTCCCTGTGGATTCCAACCATCCTCTTCTTCGATTGGAGCATCATTTATGAGATTGTTTTCCTTTCCTTTCTTTGCGCCTTTAGCCGTTGCAACAACACCCATCAACATCCTGTGTTCGCCATCCTCGTGCTGCCTGTTTATTGCAGAGTTCTCATTCACCGGATCTGGATCTATCTTATCCATGATGTAAAGCCCATAATCGTTCGTTAACTCCATCAGATCGTAGCTCTTATCTAGATCATCCACAAACTTATGATCCTCTGCAATCAATCTCGCTATAATCTCTGCAGTTAGCACAAAATACGTAAAATGGTTTATCCCCCAAAACTGAACAACAGGATTAAACTTGAACTTTTCCTTCAATTGGGTATCCAACTTCTCCGCAATATACCTTGAAATAAGATGCGCCCGTACCGTACCTAGATATCCATGATACTTGTTCTTTTGCAAGCTGATAATTTCAGTTTCAGTTATCGACGAACGATGCGACTTCTCGCTATGATCCTTGGCAAGACTATAAAAGTACGAACCTATCCTACCGTTCAATATATCACTTGCTATTCCCAACTTTGGCATCACCCTACTTTGCAAAAGATGTTCCTTCATCTCAACAACAACTGTAAAGCCTTTCTTCTTGGCATACTTCAACTTCACCTCTTCAACTTTTCTTGAATCGTCATAAATGTTGGTTGCATTGACACTAGATTCGGACTGTAACAGAGACGTACCTTCATCTCGTTCGTCTTCATCCAAATTGGTATTCGTCTCCGCCTTTTGGACTAGTTTGGCTAGGTATTTGGATCCTTTCTCCTTGGTTGGATCCTTACTATTGGTCCTCTCCATCTTGCTGATCAATTGATCGGTATCCTTCTTGATCTTCTCAATGTCGAAATCTTTCATGAATTCATCATCGGCTTCATCCTTCTTCTTAACCTTTGCAGCGCGTTGTTTCGTTTCAGAGTAGTCATCACTACTGCTGCTGCTGCTACTACTTAATGAAGGTGAAGAGATTCGAACTTGGGCAACATGAACATGCTTCTTATTTACTAGCTTTGGTCTATGGTGGGATATTATGGGACTGTTGTTCGCCGTTGACAAATCATCAAGTTTCCTCTTGTTTGTACTTTCCCTCGTATTCCCAACTTTGGAATACACCTTCTTGGTGATTCCATGTGCGGTTGGTTTGGAGATCGATGTGATCAGACCAGATTCTGAAGGGTGCTGTTGCTTCGTCATCACTTTTGCTCTTTTTCCTAGACCTGGTATCGGTCCAGTTTTTAAACTCTTGAACTCTTTGTTATCTAGTGACTTCATTGGTTGGTGTTGTGGACTGGGGGAGCATGCAATAAAAGGGAAGTTTAACTTCAACTATTGGTTGTGGGTGCTGTGCCTTCCTGTTTATACTTAACCGTTGATATATATGTGCCTACGACCTTGTAATACGCGCCAACGGGCCTTGCCAAAGGCTTCTCTCGTGCGGCGCATCATCATCACCATGATCATCAACACTACGGCCACCGCCAGAGCTTGTACGATACGGATTCAAAATACAACCAAATTTATCAAAACCTTACAAACGAACACAAAATTAAAACTCTTCTTCAGATGCCCTCAATCATCTTAAAGATGCTCGAAAGTGCATCCTTCTTACACTCCTCATTATAAACGGCACAACCATCATCACCTATGGATTTCCCACCGATCAGCCAACTGATATCACTTTGCAAACCAAGTGGGATCATGTCTGACTCAACGTTGGCCTTCTTCAACTTTGAAGTATGCTCCCATTCCATAGCAGCAGCTTCGGCATTATCCACAATCTCCTTTTTAATCCCACACATGGAAGCAACATGCATACCGAACGAACCGTTCGATTTTCCCGGTTCCAGCTTGTACAGGAATGTAATGTTCCTAGACTTGTCGTCAACAAGGATACCCATCCTCAATGGAGAAACCCTTGGATGGCTCAGGAATGAATTTCCTAGAGTACCATAGTGAGTGGCAAAGTAACCGATCGATTGAATGTGGGTTGCAATGTGATGCAGAACAGCCTCCGCAATGGCAAACCCATCACTCGACGACCCACCTCTTCCCAATTCGTCCAAGATAATGAGCGATTTTGGAGTGGCCATTTCCAAGATTCTCTTGGTCTCCGAAAGTTCAACAAAAAAGGTGGATTTTCCTTGCATGATGTTATCATTTGCACCTAGCCTTGTCATGATAGAATCGATTGGAGTCAATCTTGCCGATTGCGCTGGGATGAAACAACCAATCTGGGCCATCATCACCGCAACACACGTCATTCTGAGCAACGTGGATTTACCTGCTGCATTGGCACCAGTTAGGAGACCAATCTGGTTGACGTTGTTGACACCTAGTGAGATGTCGTTTGGAATGAAATCCTTCGTACCGGAAACACCCCCTGGAACAAAACATGGATGCCTCAACTCTTTGAAGTCTATCTCTGCCTTATCTGATTCGATGAATTCTGGTCTGCAAAGTGGAGATCCTAACGACTCAGAAGATCTAACCAGTGACACCAAACAATCAATCTCAGAGATTGCTCTAATGGATGATGACCAAACGCTGTAGCTCTTATCAAACTTGGCGTACATCTTTTGTTGAATGGTTTCACTCAGAATCTTGTGCAGCTCTCTTGCCTCCATCAATTCTCTAACTAAGAGTTTCACCTTTGGTGACCAGTAACGCTTGCACTTTGCTGTGGCGGCCATCTGTTGCCAGTCCTTTGGTATTCTTGAGAGTGCCTTCGTTGGAACCTCAATCAGATAAACCTCCTTACCGCTATCCTTGTAGCACATCTCTTGACATTTGAAATCACGTCTATACTGTCTAATAATCTCATCTAATTGTTTTTCTAATTCCTTGATGGTGTTGTTACTTTCGTCAAACTCTGGTTCGACCCCAACTTCAGGAACCATGACTCCTTCCGAAGAAGCCAAGAATCTATCAAATGCATTGGACCATTGTTCCACTGCCGTTGCCAATTCTTCAGGGAACTCGTTTATGATCTTTCCAAGGTCTCCTCCAATCGAGCCACCATCTTCGCCGTAGGTTTCCTTCAATGTTTTGATCAAACCTGAGATGATTTCAAAACCTTCAACAGTCTTTGCAAAATCCTTCACCTTCAAAGTGCCTGCATGGATTCTAGCAAGGAGTCTTTCCAAGTCGGGCAATTTGGCAAGTTTGGTTTCCAGTAGAGATTTCAAATCGCCATCGTTCATCAAAGTTTCAACAGAGTCTAACCTTGCCTCGATCTTATCCTTCGTCATCAATGGATGAACAACCCAACTTCTGAACATTCTCTTTCCAAAAGGAGTGATGGCCTTACTCAAAAGCTTGAAAAGGGTACCTTTGTCACTCTGATCGAACGAGTTGCTAAATACCTCCAAGTTTTGCAAAGTGACACCGTCTAATCTCATTGACTTTGCGGCAAAGCTACTCTTGAATGGATCGTACAATTCGATGTTACCCATTGAGATAATCGATTCGTCCAATTTAAGGGATTTCAAATACCACAGTAGAGCACCAAACGCTGAGAAGCCAATGTTTTGCTCCTTTTCATAGTATTGTGTCAATATCTTTGGGTAGTTCGATAGATCGTCCAAATCCTCGGCTTGGTAATATTTGCCCCTGGTGAGTTGTTCGAAGGTTGTATCATGATCCCAAAATTCGGCCTGCGATTTCAAGAAGTTAAAGATTGCACCTGGATGGGAGTTGAAACGAAGCATCTTCATCACTAAAGAGCTCACCTTGGATTTCTCAACAAGGACTTCCATTGGCTGGACTTGAGCAAGGAGTGTTTCCAACTTGCTGCATTCTGGATCATCGTTAAACTGTGTGAGTTGCATCTTTCCTGTAGCTGTGTCGACAAAACAGACACCAAACGTCTTTGTATTGTCGTTGTTTGTGATTTCCTTCACCGATAGGCAATATTTGGCAGTTTCATCAGTAAGCATTCCTTCATCCGTCAATGTGCCACAGGTCAAAACACACGAGAGTTCTCTCTTGATCACCTTGTCTTCCTTGGAAACGGCATTCTTCTCTCTGATCTCCTTGGCCAACAGGGATTCCTTTTGATCAACTTTGGCAACCTTGAAACCTTCATCGATGAATTTCTTTGCCCAGTAATCAAAGGACATCTCAGGAATACCAGCGAGTCTCATGTTGGCTCTCCCGGTACCAGCAAGCTTCAAGTCAAACCTTTGATGAGCCAGGTCTGCGTCCTTCTCATACAACTCGTAAAACTTACCCTTCTTGAAGAACACAACAGAGTCCCACATCTTTGATTTGATACTCCAATATTGGTTTTCAAAAGCTGTGAACTTGGTCCATGCCGATTTTGGAATGTATAATGTGCGAGGATCATACTCTGGATCAGTCTCCAGACGTCCATCTGCATCCTTGACGTCGACTAGCCATTGGTAACGGTCTTCATTCTCCTTGGCAAACTTCTTCTGTGGTGTCAAAGCTGTCGGTCTTGTTGCATGAGCTGTTTTCTTTGGGGTGCTAGAACCAGAAGGAGTGTATGACGAATTGGCATCAAATTTTGAGGCTAACGATGAAGAGGCAAAGCTCGAATCAGCAGTTGGCGAGGATGGCTCATCGAAGCTTTCATTCTTTCTTGTTGACGTTGTAGTCTTCATCTTTGTCCGTTTCTTTTGATGATTGTCAGATGCCAATCCCAGTAGATCATTGTCGTCATCACTGTCATCAAAAATATCGTCTGGGACAATAAAATCATCTTCGTCGTCATCAATTGATTTCAGATCGACCTGCATCACGTAATCGCCATCCTCGTCTTCGTCTTCGTCAATAACCTTCCTTCTCTTTCTCTTGGAAATTTTGGTGTTGGCAACTAAGTCCTCGTCATCTGAGTCCGATTCTGATTCAGCATAGCTCACATTTTTCAATCCTCGTCTGCTGTTGGTGGTGGTGTTGGTAGTCAAAGGAGAGGATGGAACGTCATTGTTGAATGGAGCAGTGTTGTTATCTGACTCGAATCTCGTGGATGTCTTCAGTATTGATTTGGGTGTCTTTATGAGACTAGCTGAAGTGTTCAGGCTGGTATCACCTAGAACTGTAGAGTCGTCGTCAACGTCCTTGTAACTGCCCTTGGAGGAAGGTTTGCTGTTTTCTTTATCTTCTGTAGGAGAGTTGATCTCTTGTTTGGGTTCGGGTTCCGGGTCGGGGTCACTGAAAAACAGTTCTGAAGTTGTTGGTTTCACTGGAGATGAGCTTTTAGGAGTGATTGTTTGTGACTTTTTAATGTCATCATCCTTCACCTTCTTCTTTGCCTGAGAAGCTTTCGAAAAGAAGGAAAGAAGAGAGGACTGCTTTAGCTTTGTGGAAGAGGAAGAGGCACCTGCCTTTGCCATCGCAGGTCCTTGTGGTGGTGTTTTCAGATCTGTCATTGTGGGATGTGATGGGATACACAGGTAATCTAATGATGATAGCATTGAAAAGAAAAAGAAGAAGAAGAAAGGGAAAAGAAAAAGGGGGGAAACTGTCCTCTTGTTGTGCTTGACAAGACGCGCATCTTTACCAATTGAACGGAAGGAAAAGACGCGTTTCTCCCTTTCTCTGTAAAATGATGTCTGTCAATATAGAGCAATGTGTACCAACCCCGGACTTTACTGTGGGGTTATTCATTTATGATTTGTGTGGTTTTTGTTGGCTGATTTGGCTCTGAAAGGAATCATGCCATTGATAGTTTTATAGATATATATATATCTATGACCATGATCAAGGAAAACTCACTCTCTTCCCTAATTTCATGTTCAGAGAAAGTATATTCATTCATCAATTGAGTATATATTAATCAACAATGTCAACCACAAAGGCAGTCATCATGGTATGTATGTCTCATCTCTCGTCCGTCCTCTCCCTCCCCTCCCCTTACCAACTATCCCTTCTTTAGCTACAATTCTCTCATCTAACAAAACAATACTAACAGACCTAAATTGTATTACCAAATTTTTTATAGGTTGGTGGCTCTTCCAGAGGCACGAGATTTAGACCATTGGCTTTAGACGAAGCCAAGATCCTATTCCCAATTGCCGGGAAGCCACTGCTATCACATACGGTGGATGCGATTTTGGATGTTGATTCAATCAATGAGATCATCCTAATTGGGTTTTACGAGGCTTCCGTCTTTTCTGAATTCATCTCTTCGTTCAATGCAAGGATGAAATATTCAAAGAGAAACTGTACGATGAAATATCTTAAAGAGTTTAAAGCCCTTGGTACCGGTGGTGGGTTGTATTACTTTAGAGAGGAGATTCTAAAGGGAAATCCAGAAAGTTTTTTAGTGATCCATGGTGATATAGTCTGTTCCTTCCCATTGAAAGAAATGATTAGTTTTTACCAGGATAGAAAGGCAAAATCAGGAAAGATCGATGCCATTCTCTTTGGAATCAAAATCTCCGATTATGACCTCTTTTTGGCACTAAACGGTTCGGAATTTACTTCCTTTGGTACCATTGTCTCTGAAGAGGATGGGAAGGTTGTCCATTACGTTGAAAAGCCAGAATCAAAGATTTCCGACGTGATCAATGGTGGTATATACCTATTCAACGAAGGTTTATTCCGCAGGTTATCCCAAGCAAAGATTTCTAAGATCACCATAGCGAACGATAACACCCATTTTGACTTTGTCGACGAGGATATCATCTCAATGGAGAAGGATATCCTTCATAATCTGCCTGATTTTGGAAGGACGTTTGTTTATCAACATAAAGGATTCTGGAAGGCTATCAAGACTCCATCGGACGCATTATGGGCAAACGAGCTATACTTGGATAAGATGTTCCAACAACAACAACAAAGAAGTCCTTCAAGGGCGCAATTTCCATCGATTGATTCTGAACCATTACAGTTCAGAACCCCCACTATTGATCAACAGATTTTGCAAAAGCCATCGTACAATATCAAGCCTCCAGTCTATATCCATCCTTCTTCAACTGTGCATTATGAAAATGGAACAAAGATTGGTCCTTATGTTTCCATTGGTGAGAATTCAACCATTGGTCCCGGTTCAAGGATCCAAAACTCGATTATTCTGGATCATTGTGAAATTGGACCAAATTCAATCATCATCAATTCGATAGTTTCCATGAATTGCAAAATTGGAAGTTGGTGCCGCGTTGAAGGTACCGGTATCAATCTGATCTCCATCAATGAATTGGTCAAGAAGAGTGGTGGTGGTAAGTTGAAGAGGATTTTGGATAGTACGAACAACAACTCCAAGATTATTGGTATCAAGGACTCAGGAAACATTAGTATCTTGGGATCTGGTACTTCTGTCAAGGATGATGTTTACGTTCTCAACAGTTTCATCTTGCCTAACAAATCCATCAAGCATGACGTCAAGTATGAGATTATCATGTGAACAAACTGATACTGTTGGGGATACTATTTGGCTGCTACTTAAAAAGATACGAGTTGTGATTTTCTATCCTTTGCTTTTGGGTACTTTCAAGATAAATTACCCCCTTTTTTTTGAGTAAAAAGAAAAAATTAAGATAAAATTCAAGTCATATAGTATCATTATTTGTCAAAATGGAATAGAAAAGAAGAAAATATAGCACCATACATATTAAAACCACATAGGGAGGGAGAACCTTAGACGAAGGATCATGATCAATTGGTAATATTTGCAAACTGTTTATGCCAAAAATCTTTGGCATTGTTCTCAACAACATCACCATGACAAACAACAATCTTTTCAAAATCCCAATTCTCATCAACCAAGTTCAAAAACGACCTTGCAATGGCAGCATCACCAATCGCCTTCTTCACTACCGTATTGTTCAAGAATCCACCCAGACTAAACGCTTTTCTTGCAATCCAACTGTACAGTCCAGTCTGTACAGATTCACCTTGGAACTGTTCATTGAAAGTCTTTGTATATGGACTCTTAACATTTGAAACTTGCAAGTTGAATATCAAATCGGCAGTAAGCATGGCCTTTTCAGAAGGAACGTAAAGGAGTAATTCCTTGTTTGCATGGGTTGGCAAAAATGCAAATTCAAACCCATTGTCAAATATACCAGCATCGGTCTCTTGAGACATGCCCAATTCATCCTTCAACAGATCACCCTTCAAGATCTTTCCTGATAACGATGCAGGAATGATGTAGTCTGAAAATTTGGTGATTGATTCTTGCGTTCCTTCGATGCCTATCACTTTGACGTTTGATAGTTTATTCTTATATGCTGAGACACACATGGTGTGTTCAACATCAGGGATAATTATATGCGTGACGTGTTTGACGAAAGAGTCACCTTCGGTTAAATCGTTGTTGGAAACCATCAATTTGTCAACTGAAGTAATCACCGATTCGTCATATGGGATGGTTGAGTAGATGATAAATGTTGGTTTAGCACTAGTCTTGATGATTGACATTCTTGCACCGATTTGGAATCTGTCGAATCTTGTAAATCCTGTGGAGTGAGTGTAGATCTTTGGAGTCACTCTTCTGGAGACACCGCCTAGAACCTTTGGATAACCCATTTTTCTTTTTGTTGCTTGAAAAAACTGCTGTGCTTTTGAGATGGTTGAGATGGTTTAGATGGTTGGTTTGCTGGTTGGTTGGTAAGCTGCTTGTTGACGTGTGTATTACAACTGTACTCAATTGGATGGATGGTAACAAATAGGGAGAAGTATTTAATCTGAGATATAGGATGGCGAATGATGTCTTATATACATACATACATACACCTATACTATAGTCGTCAGGTGTTGTGTGAGAACATAGTTGTGATTATAAATGAGTGTCAACCTTTCTATGTTTAATTTCTCTCAATTATCTCTCTCCTCTCCTCTGGCTTGCTCGGCAGTTTTTTTACTACTGTTTCATTTTTATTTTTATTTGTTTGTTCTTCCGTTTCTTATTGTTTGCATGTGCAAATGTGCATTGTTATAAGTCAGCCGCATGATCATCCGCATAGCCGCCTCTTTCACCGGCGTTGAAAGGTGGGGGGGGGGGGGGGGGGGGGAGGGG